>CM051266.1:11235017-11705017 GCA_027921565.1 Artemia sinica
CTTGGCTGTATTAATGCCTTCTAAGCTGATAGGCCTTGCTCATATAAAAGAGAGTTGGCTTTCTATGCTGAATCCAAATATATAGGATTCATTCAGTTTAGTGTTCCCATCAAAAGATACGAGCCTGAGAAAATTTGGGTGATTTTTGGGAAAGGGGAGAAACCCTCCAAAAAGTCAAAGAATCTTAAAGAAAAGCGCACCATCAGATTCAGCATATCATAGAACCCTACCTGTAAAGATTTTAACCTCCCGTCAGCGTAAATGTAGAATTTTGTATTTTTTGTCAGAATAAAAATCACGGATGCATGTTTATTTATTCCTCTTTCTTTCGCCAGCGTGATTGCATCAATTCAAAGGCCCAAGAATGTTGGGAAAGTGCTCGTTCGAAAGAAAATAACAGTTCTAGTTCCCTTTTAAAGTGACCCGAGATATTGGAGAGCCAATAGCCCCTCTCCCACGCCCTTTTTCCCTGAAAACACCCGATCCCAATTTTGAGATATTCATTTTGTTCACCATAGTTGAAAGATCGAAAAAATGTTCCTCCGGAGATAACCTGACTCCCCGCAACCTGAGGAAAGGGCTTTAAGTTATGAATTTGCCTATTGTTTACGTATAGCATTTTTTATTTGTAAGTAAACAGGCCTTTTTAGGGGAGGGGGAATTTTCTCTGGGGGGATTTTCCACAGGTAGAATTTCCAATGGGCAGCGAAGTTTCCGGGGCTGAACTAACAAGGGGGAATTTTACACCGGAGAACTTGTCATAACGCCTATACGAAATTCGTCATAATGTTTCTCTGCCGATTCAATTTTTGATGTAGAGATGTTCCGAGGAAATTGTCATGATCCCCCCATGATGCCCGGGGGAAGGGCTATAAGTTATGAATTTTGTCTGTTGTTTACATATAGTTTCTGTTATTGGAAGTAAACAGACGTTTTTAGGGAGGGAAATTTTGCGCAAGGGGATTTTCCACGGGGAGAATTTTCCATGGGCAGGGAAGTTTCCGAAAATGAACTTATAAGGAGAAATATTACACGGGAGAATTTGCCAGAACTCTTATATCAAATTTATTTTCTTTCTCTTTGCCGATTCAATTGAACATCTAGAGGTGTTTTGGGGATATCATCCGGGGTAAATTTTCAGAGAGGTTAAAATTGCCTGGGAGATTTTTTTGTGGGAGGGAGGGAGTTCCCACGGGGGAAATTTTCCATGGGAAAGTTTTCAGTGGGAGCAATTCTTCGTGGCGGAATTTTTCGCAGGAGATATTCTCCATGTGGAAATTTTTCGCGGGAGAAATTCTTCATCAGAGGATTTTCCGTGGAATAAACTTTCCATTCGGAGGATGGGATTTCAATGAAAAATTTCCTGTTGAAGGAGTTTTCCGGCATGATTTGAAAAAGATCAAAAATTAAATGAAAGACAAGTCTTTTTTTTCAAATGAAAATAGGCGTAAGAGAAATTTCTAGGCGAAATTGTCCACAAGAAAATATCTGGAGGGAATTTTCAGCAGGGACGGATTTGTAGTGATGATTTCCTGGTATTAAATGAAAACAACCAAAAATTAAATAGAAATTTTTTTTTCAACGGAAACTAGGGAGACATATTGAAACTTGAAACAAAAAGAAATCCTACCGTATGCGAGGGGAGTTACCGCCTCCTTTAAAGAGTTCCAATTATTTAAAACAAGTCCTGAAACACAAGGGCTATTTAATTAGAATAAGAAGCTTGTTTTAAAAATACTAGAAAAAACGTATATGAAGGGCATCCCTCTCATATACGGAATAATTTCTGTTCGTTTTAAGTTTTAATGGTGAACCTTACTTTCAGTTGAAAAAAAATCTGTTTCCTTTTTTTTTTATTTAATCACTCAAAGGTGGAACAAATGCTCAGGGAAAAAACATTGACATGTTGCTGAGTTTGAATAGCCAGAAGTAGTCAGTAGGTCATCTTTCTTTACCCTGAGCCCGAGTAATTTCAAGTCTTGATTTCTTTGATATTCACTCTTGTAATCGAAGTTTGTTTTTATTGCTTGATTTTCTATTATTCAAAGTTTAAAAAAAATTGTGCAAAATACACTTTTATTATAATTGTTGGTACTTTTCTATCAGCCAGGACACATTCGAGAATTTGGTTCTACAGGTACGGGGTAGAAACAACCGCTATGCTTGTGAAACAGATAGGATATAATAATAATAATAATAATAATATAATAATATATATTGAATCTATAATATGCGTACCATTCAGAATCAGGGATAGCAGATGCGGATAAAGACTCATCGCTTTTAGAGGACAGAAAACGCCAAAGGAGAGAAGGATTAATTTTGGCCCGTGTAGATTCGATATCAATCATTTTTTTCATATGTAAAAAAAATCATCATATAAAATCATCAATCATATATATAATTTGGGCTGTATATTTGCACACTAGGGGGATGGTGGGGGGGGGGTTAAGTATAGCAGGGCTGCATGCAATAAGTAACCTAACCTAAATAAACCAAAATACCAACTAAATATTTATTAAAACATAGCTACAATGTAGTTTTCCACTGAATCGAAGCTAATTGTCTCCGTATACAAACAGCAATAAACCGGTTGTTGTATGATTTTATAGATTCAGATTCTCGAGTGTGTAGTGGCTAACAGGTAAGTACCCAATTTTTTTTTAACTTTGCAAAGCCAAGAGTTAATCTGAATAAAACTGATCAGAAATATCAAAATCGATATATCGATTATCGAATATCGAAAGTAAAAATATCGATATTTCGATATATCGTTTGATCAAGTTATCGCCCAACACTACTTGCCGACTAACTGTTCCTCAAATTCGTACAAAGATCAAGGCACTTTCTTTGTGCGAATTTCTCTTGGCATGCTCCCTGATGTGTCTGAAGAATCAACAATGTCCTTGTTCTTTTGACTGAAAATTAGTCCGTCTCGCCTGCCACTGCTGCAAATGAATCCTTCTTAGATTTGGTTTATAAATAAAAAGAGAAGTGCTGGTGTTCCTTTCGGCAGCTGCGAATAAATGTCTTTTTGTATTTTGCAAGCCAGTTTGTACGTGAAGATTGTTTTCTTGTAGTAATTTGTTGGACCAACTTCAACCTTACCAATGGCTGGGTTACCAGAGAGACACTTTTAGTGATTTTTGACACCTTTTCACCTTGGGCGACACCGGGATATTTAACGGTCTAAAAAGCCCACTTCTTGAAAAAAAAGACATTTCTTGCACATTTCCGTCACATCAAACGTTCCTTAATTATCATTGTTAATATTTTTTTTTTTTTTTTTTGTGAAAAAGTGCATGGATTTCTTAATTCGTGAATTCCGGACCTAATATCACACGGGTAGCTCGTTTCTGTACATTCTAAAGGTCATTTCTTTGTTCTTTAAATTTAAATATATAATATATATATATATTATATATATATATATATATATATATATATATATATATATATATATATATATATATATTATATATATATATATATATATATATATATATATATATTATATATATATATATATATATATATATATATATATATATATATATATATATATATATATATATATATAGATTTGCGTGACACTTAAATATAACGAAAAAATAAACTTATCTGAAACCATCTGAATTATAATTTCCTTTGGGCGTTGATGGATCAAACAGTTCGTGGTAACGAACTGTAAGTAAGGAACGACCTGGCTCAATGGTAACCGAAACTCTAGAAAACAGGATTTTGATACCAATAGATACATCAAAAGAATCAAATTTCAATGCTGATTTCAAATATATAAGTTTCATCAATTTTAGTCCTACCAATTTAAAGTTACGCGCCTGATAAAATTTGGCTGATTTTCGAGAAAAGGGGGTCCTACAAAAATGTGGAATTTTGCATTTTTTGCCAGAAGAAAGATCACGGATGCGTGTTTTTTTCAGGGGTGATCGCATCGACCCAGTGGTCCTAGAATATCGTTGGAGGGCTCATTGGAACGGAAATCAGAAGTTCTAGTTCCCCTTATAAGTGACCAAAAAAATGGAGGGCAACTAGGCCCCCTCCCATAAAGTTACGCACCTGATAAAATTTGGCTGATTTTCGAGAAAAGGGGGTCCTACAAAAATGTGGAATTTTGCATTTTTTGCCAGAAGAAAAATCACGGATGCGTGTTTTTTTGTTTTTTTTTTCAGGGGTGATCGCATCGACCGGGTGGTCCTAGAATATCGTTGGAGGGCTCATTGGAACGGAAATCAGAAGTTCTAGTTCCCCTTATAAGTGACCAAAAAATGGAGGGCAACTAGGCCCCCTCCCATGCTCATTTTTTTTCCCAAAGTCACCCGATCAAAATTTTGAGATAGCCATTTTGTTCAGCATTGTCGAAAATATGATAACTATGTCTTTTAGGGAGACTTAATCCCCCAAAGTCCTCGGGGGGAGGGCTGAAAGTTATGAACTTTACCCAATGTTAACATATAGTATTGGTTATTTGGAAGTATACAGACGTTTTCAGGGGGGATTTTTTCTGGTAGTGGGGGGGGGCGGTGGGTCGGGGGTTATGTGGGAGGATCTTTCCATGGGGGAAGGACATTGCTATGAAGGGGACGCCGGATTTCCCAGCATTATTTAAAAAAAAGATCAGAAATTAAATATAAAAAAACAAGTTTTTCAACTGCAACAGCAGCAACAACAAAACTTAAAACGAACAGAAAATATTATGTATATGATTGGGTTTACTCCCTAGTCAATACCTCGCTCTTTAAGCCAAAGATATTTTAGTACTCTCATAAGAGCTATTTATTCTAATTAACGGCCTTTGTGATTAAGCGGTCATTTTTAAAGAATTGGAACAGAATTCGAACTTTAGCTTAAAGAGGAAGGTATTGACTAGGGGGCGAACTCCCTAATATACGTATTAAAAATATATGAGTATAGAAGTTCGTTACGTAAGTTAATTCGTAAGTTACGTATATTTATTACTAATAAAAACGTTCGTAAATAAAATTAAACAAGTTTCGAGAAAGCCATTTAACCAAATAAAAGTAAAATTAATGTGCAAATTTTGTTTTAATTATTCATGTATTGTGAGCCAAAATCAAAACCTGCATTAATTCAAAAACGTTCAAAAATTAAATAAAAAAACAAGTTTTTTTTACCTGAAAGTAAGGAACGACGTTAAAACTTAAAACGAACAGATATTATTCTGTATATGAAAGGGGCTGTCCCCTCTTCAACGCCTCGCTCTTTACGCTAAAGTTTGACTTTCTCACAACTCTATTTTTTTAAACGATAAAAAACTTTAGTGTAAAGAGCGAGGCGTTGAGGAGGGGACAGCCCCTTTCATATACGGAATAATTTCTGTTCGTTTTAAGTTTTAACGTCGTTCCTTACTTTTCAGTTAGAAAAACTTGTTTTTTTCTATTTAGTTAAAAAAAGGAACCGTATTTTTTTCATCAGAGTTATTACCTAAGTGTAGTTTAAAAAAAATAATAATGCCGAAGGAATAAGGTAAAATGTTATTTTGGAAACCTTTGTTATATCACCAGCCTATCAAAGACATCGCATCTTTTGAAAGGTGTCTTGACTTAGGGCTGTATAAAGGGGGGTTACCCGGTTTGACCCCCCCTCAAAAGTTTTTTTGACTTGTAAAAACGTAATAAAAATGGATATAAACAAATTTTGTATGTGCTTTTGAGTTTTTTTGTGTACCCCCCCCCCGAAAAAAATTGGGTAGAACCCCCTCCGGACAAAAAAAAATCCTGCGTACGGCCTTGTCTTGACTTATAATAACGAAAAAAGTAATAATTTTATTGTCCGTTTCCATAACTCAAATAAATGTTCCTTTGACTAAAGCCGCGTTTTCAGGCTCAGCGGGTTCGAACACGGGTTGTTCTCGTCTAGTGCATCAAGCGTTGTGTATCAGTGCATCTAGTGCATCAAACGCGGGGTTGAAACTTCGATTCCGATGAAACTAGGACGGAAAACTAGAAACTTGATACTAGACGAGAACAACCCGTGTTCGAACCCGCTGAGCCTGAAAACGGCCGCTTAAATGTATTTTGCAAGTCAATTACCATGTTTGTCTTCCTCCTTGAGACTATTGGGTCAGTTTCCAGTTTAATAGTGGCAATCAGAAAGTTACCTTGTCTTTGTTTGAATTTCCTAAGATAACAAAACCTCTGTGGTCTTATGCCAAATAATTTCAAGTCCACCTTTTCACTAAATGAGTTTCCACTGGGTTTCTAACTCCATCACAGTATCTCACACCCCACTTCTTCAACTGCACGTGTTACAATTCGGGCCATGCTTGACAGAACACGCCCACGTTGCACCATTTCGCGCCACGCGGTGCATATATCTGTTATGCGTGGCGTGTGTCACCTGGTTGTACATGATTTTTGAAAGTAGGCATCCCCTCTCGTGTTTCGACATATGAGTTTCGTAAGAGGGCTTGACAGAAGGTTTGGCCGTATCGTCAAGTCATACTTGGTCAGCTAGTAAATTATACTACATATTTTGTTAGCTGGTACTAATTAGCTGTATGCCAATTCGGTCTTAGCACTGCCCTGATGTTGAACGCCTATGTTATTTTTCTTAAAAAAGAACTCGCAAACCTTCAAATAGATATTTTATGGCTCATTATGAATTGAATTTTGGTAGCGATTTGTTTTAATTATTTTTGATCACGTCTAAGTGTTTGATCTTTAAATAAAAGCAATTTCCTTTTGTGACGGATAGGTGCTCGGCACCAGGGCTATGATAAAGCTGAATTGGGAAAAGGCATTCTGAAAAAGAGACATAGCTATCTCCCAAATACTTCCAACCGGCGTAGTAGGATCATGAACAGTAATAATTAAGATAAAAATCATGTATGTTGGATGGCTCATTGGAGCCCCTCTCCCTGTATATACAGGTGATTTGTAATTCTTTCCAGTAGTTTCAAAGACTGTCGATATAATTTGTCTGTTTCTTTTACCTTTTTGACAACTATGGGATTTCCCGAAATAGATGGCGTCGCTTTTTTTTTCTTTTCTTGTAACATATTTAACATCAAAATTGAAAATATTCAGGATATAGCTATTACTGTCAGCGTGAATTCTAAAAGGACAACATTTAATGACTGATTACAAAATTGTATTAAAGATATCCTCAGAAAGCATTACGATTGTGGCAGAAATAAAATCTGAGGAACGATAAACCATACGATAAAGCATATTAATGCATACCTTATATGTTTTTGCTATTCAATGATATATACATTTCTTTTCAATTTCTATTTGGTAGCAAGATATTAGGGTTATGTTCTTACGTAATTTTAATTATTCAATGAGTTCTTTTTGTGTTTTTTATCCAGTTTACTGTCAATTAACGCCAGTGTTTTTCTTTTGCTACAGCAATCAGGAAAGTTACATTTTATAGAGCTTCAAGATGATATATTTTTTCGCTAATTTTCTGCTGATTTTCACATATGTTTCTTATTTACAAACTTGTTGCCCACCCGCTAATGGCAAGACTGTACATGGAGCTCTTTTACACTAAAAATTGAGTTTCCTGGGTTTTCCTAATTTTTTTTTTAGACGTGTATGGTTGCGTAAGTCTCCACTGAACCGTTTTAAGAACCATGTTTTATATTTACTATCCTTGGCAAATTAATAGTTGAATTTGGCTTTCAGATGCTCTGCCTTCAGTCTCCTGTTTGTCATTTAACCCAGTCTCATCCCCTCCATGTGAGTGATCCCTTGGAGACGGCTTCCTACCACTCCAGTCTGCTCAGAGAGAAGGCAACTGTTATGAAAGCTGTTCAGAATGACACTGTCAGTAATCTTCCCCATTCGGTTTTAATGCCGGATGGAGAAGAACTACCCCCAGGATCTTTCACTCATGCTCAGATTAGATGCTCCAATCAGGTATTATCATTTTTTTTTCTAAATTTTTTGGCTTACTATTGCATATGCAAATTTCTACTTCCATTTTGTCACGTATTTTGGCGCACTGATGATGTAGAAACGAATTTTAATCAAACTTGTCCTGGTTTGGGTTGGACTAACTAGATCAACTCTATTCAAGCCTAGAATGCATTTTGAATTCGGAAATGGGCTAACTAAATGTAATTTTGAATCCAGAAGGCATAATAAACTATAAAAGCCTTTAAATAGTCTTGAAAACGTCTTGCTATGAGCTTAACTTTCCTTGTTTACATATGAACAAGACGTTTATGAACATGACACAAACGTTCCCCGGAAAGCGAATGATTTGCGAACGTCATATCTTTTTTCTTTTTCTTTTTTTACAGAAAGGGGCAATGAGTTTGATTCCTGGATGTTTACTGGTTGTAGAAACATTCAAACAGAAAAAATATTACACAAGTCCCACCCAACCTGCATCATCTAAAACGTGTGTGTTGTAACTCAGACGTTCGTGTTTTCTTTTTGTAAATGGGCAAAAATGTTCAAGAGGTGGAGGAGGGTTTACAATAATTCTTCTACGTCATATCAAACTTCATATCAACTGTTATGACGTTTGTTCCTCAAACGTCATATCAACTATTCTTTGGGATAGAGGGGGGGGGGGTTAATTGCTGGAGGAAGATTATGCCCTGGGGGCATATAAGAACGATGTTGGCTCAATGTATTATTTATTATTTTTTTCCCTTTAGACCAGTGCACTTCGTATCGAAGAAGTTGTCGTAGAAACTTCGAAAAGGGCTCATTCAATTGGAAATTGGAGTGGCTTGTGCCCTTTTTGATAGTCGAAAGTGATTGGAAGACAACTAACACCCCTTCCACGCCCACCATTTCCCGAAACACATCCAATAAAAATTTTGAGATAGCCATTTTGTTCAGCATAGTTGATTTCCAAATAGAAATTATGTTTTTGAGGAGGACACTCCCCCACAGCCCTCAGGGCAAGGGTTGTAAGTTATGCCCTGGGGGCATATAAGGTTTTTATGGAAAGCGTTGTAGTAGAAACTTCAAAAAAGGCTCATTCGATTGGAAATTCAAATGGCTAGTGCCCTTTTTAATGGTCGAAAGTGATTGGAGGGCAACTTACACCCCTTTCACGCCCACCTTTTCCCCAAACACATCCAATCGAAATTTTGAGATAGCCATTTTGTTCAACGTAGTTTTAAGTTCTGGAAATTAGGTCTTCGCGGATGACAACCCCCCCCCCCCCCCCATAGCCCTCAGGGCAAGGGTTGTAAGTTATGCCCTGGGGGCATATAAGGTTGTTATTGAACGCGTTGTCGTAGAAACTTCAAAAAGGGCTCATTCGATTGGAAATTGAAACGGCTAGTGCCCTTTTTCATAGTCGAAAGGGATTGGAAGGCAACTAACACCCCTTCCAACGCCCACCATTTCCCCAAACACATCCAATCAAATTTTGAGATACCCGTTTTGTTCCACGCAGTTTAAAAGTTCAGGAAATTATACCTTTGAGCACGACACTCCCCCCACAGTCTTCAGGGCAAGGGTTATAAGGTATGCCCTGAGGGCATATAAGGTTTTCATTGAAATATTTGTCGTAGAAACTTGAAAAAAGGGCTTATTCGATTGGAAATTGAAGGTCTAATGCCATTTTTAATAGTCGAAAGTGATTTGAGTGGAACTAACCCCCCTCTCCTGCCCACCTTTTCCCCAAACACATCCAATCAAATTGTTAGATAGCCATTTAATTCAACATAGTTAAAAGTTTTGGAAATTAGGTCTTTAAGGATGACAACCCTCCCCCCCCCCCCCACAGCCCTCAGGGCAAGAGTTGTAAGTTATGCCCTGGGGGCATATAAGGTTTTTATAGAAAGCGATGTTGTAGAAACTTCAAAAAGGGCTCATTCAATTGGAAATTGAAAGGGCTAGTGCCCTTTTTAATAGTCGAAAGTGATTGAAGGGCAAACTAACCCCCCTCTGAGGCCCACCATTTTCCCAGACACATCAAATCAAAATTTTGAGATATCCGATTTGTTCAACGTAGTTGAAAGTTCTGGAAATTAGGTGTCTTAGGATTATTAATAAAAAAAAACTTTTTCCGCAAAATAAGTTTTTCAAAGAAAAGTAAAGAACTCCATTAAACAAAAAATGAGCAAAAATAAAATCAAATAATCTACCAAGCGTGAAACTACCACAAATCAGCATCGATAAATAAATGAAACCCAAAACGAACAGAAATTACAATAAATAACCGAGTCAAACTCAAAACGAGCAGAAATTAACATAAGTTGGGCTCAAAACCCCTATGCCTTCCCAAGGCCAGAACATAATTTGCACTTTACTGAAAAAATACAAATGAATGTGCATTGTCAGTTTAATATACATATACTGATATTTAGTAATCAAAATGTTAATATTATTTGATTTATTAAAGTTATAAAAGTAAAAACATATATTTTTTTCAGTAAAGTGCAAATTATGTTCTGGCCTTGGGGTTATGAATAATAATAAAATAATAAAAGCGTATTTATATACAACACAATAAATTACTTTTCGGGTCATTCACAAGATAATGAACTTCCGGATTATTCACTAGATTATTTTCAGAGAGAGTTTATTGACGAAGTTCATTCAAAGTTCTTGAATGTAAATTTTCTTCTTTAATCTTGCCCAAATGTAAAACAAATTTACAATGAAAGTGGCAAAATCTTCCGTGTCTTCTAATTGCAAACCAAATGTTGAGCTTATAGATGTTTACTGGGTTGGTCTCATTTTCCCATATATACGTCGTATATACGTCGTCATATAAATACGCTAGTTTCAATTTTATTATATTAGTATTTCTACTGAAGACGGTCGCTGTGTATGTGATCGAAATATCTGGACTTTTGTACCTGTTTTTTCACTGTCTAAACAAATGGATTTAACCCCATTTGAAAGTTTATTTGTTCATCAAATGTTTCACTTTGATTCGGCTTTTTTCTTAATATTTGAGTCAGTCCGGAGGGGGCTGTAATTAATTTTGCCCCGGGCACGACCAACCCTGGCAACGGCTCTTGATATGCTTTTACGTGCATTTAATATAACTTTGCTGTTTGGTTTAGCATAGACGCAATTCGTTTCTGAATATTACCTGATCCGATCAGAGCTTCTTTTATGTGTATTAAATAAAAAAAAAACAAGTTTTTTTAACTGAAAGTAAGGAGTGAGATTAAAACTTAAAACGAACAGAAATTATTACGTATATGAAAGGGGCTGTCCCCTCCTCAACGCCTTGCCCTTTACGCTAAATTTTGACTCTTTCTCACAACTCTATTTTTTAAACAATAAAAAGCTTCAGCGTAAAGACCGAGGCGTTGAGGAGGGGACAGCCCCTTTTATATACGGAATAATTTCTGTTTCTTTTAATTTTTAGTGTCGCTCCTTACTTTCAGTTAAAAAAACTTGTTTTTTTTTGTTTTTTTTAATTTCTGAACGTTTTTGAATTAAAGCAGCTTTGATTTTGGCTCACTGTACATGAATAATTAAAACAAAATTTGTATATTAATTTTACTTTTTTTTTGGCTAAATGGCTTTCTCGAAATTTTGTTCTGGTGTAATTTACGAATTAACTTACGTAACGAACTTCCATATTCGTATATTTTTATTACGTATTTTAGGGGGTTCGCCCCCTAGTCAATACCTCGCTCTTTACGCTAAAGTTGAAATTTTGTTCCAATTCTTTATACATGACCCATTAATCACAAAGGCCGTTAATTAGAATATAGCTCTGATGAAAGTACAAAAAAAACTTTAGCGCAAAGAGCGAGGTGATGACTAGGGGGCGACCCAATCATATACGTAGTAATTTCTGTTCCTTTTAAGTTTTGATGTTGCTCCTTACTTTCAGTTGAAAAAATTGTTGTTTTTTTATTTAATTTCTGATCGTTTTTTTTTAAAATAACCTATTGCTGGGAAATCCGGTGCCCCCTTCATAGCAATGTCCCTTCCCCCATAAAAACTTCCTCCATGGAGAGATCCTCCCACGTAGTCCCCGACCCATCCCCTCCCCCCCCCCCTTACTACCAGAAAAAATCTCCCCTGAAAACTTCTGTATACTTCCCAATAGCTAATGCTATATGTTAACATTGGGCAAAGTTCATGAATTGCAGACCATCCCCCGGGGACTCTGGGGATTGAGTCATCCTCAAAGACATAGTTATTGCATTTTTTGACCATGCTGAACAAAATTGCAATCTCAAAATTTTGATCGGGTGACTTTGGAAAAAAATGAGCGTGGGAGGGGGGCCTAGTTGCCCTCCATTTTTTGTCACTTTTTGTCACAAAGGGCACTAGAACTTTTAATTTCCGTTTGAATGAGCCCTCCCGCGATATTCTAGGACCACTGGATCGGTACGATCAACCCTGGAAAAAAAAAATAAACACGCATCCGTGATCTTTATTCTGGCAAAAAATACAAAATTCCACATTTTTTTCAGATAGGAGCTTGAAACTTTAATAGTAGGGTTCTCTAATACGCTGAATCTGATGATGTGATTTTCATTAAATTTCTATGACTTCTAGAGGGTGTCTCCCCCTTTTTTCAAAAATAAGACAAATTTTCTCAGGCGCGTAACTTTTGATGGGTAAGACTAAACTTGATGAATATTTGAAATCAGCTTAAAAATCTGCTTCTTTTGATGTATCTGTTGGTATCAAAATTCCGTTTTTTATTCGGTTACTATTGAGTCGGGTCGCTCCTTACTTACAGTTCGTTACCACGAACTGTTTGATAATGGGAAAGCCGATTATACTTTGGGAAACGTATTTTTTGCTCAAGAAAGTTTTTTGAACGTTCTGGAAGATTTCTGCCAACTATAGTCAGTCAAATAAGGTGTAGTATCTAGCTAAATCAACAGCTAAGCTCTTCTTGGTATTTGTGCTCAATAACTTGTCAAAATTGTTTCCCAGCTTACCAATCTGATCGTTGAAATTTCCGAATTCTTAGTAATCAATCCCGTGGACAGTGTTTCCGCTTCCAACGATTTTTGGGATATCTACTGAACTTCCAATCATCCTCCCGACAAAAAAAGACTCTACTGAAACTGTCAGAATTCAACAGAAAACTCTGTGTGCCCGAAAAATGCTCCTTTGTGGTCATTTTGACCTATCTTTTAGTCAACTTTGACTATAATTGACTGACGAAACCCAGCTTTTAAAATATGGCACTTTATTCACAAATGGCTCAAACAGCTCCAAAAATCATAATGCGAAATTTATAAACAATCCTGCTGAAAATTCTGCCGATTCTTGCGAGCCATCTACCAATGTTTTATCTAAATCGCCGAGGTTGTGTAGATTGCTTAAAAAGAAAAGTCAAAACGCTGTGTGTGGACTACTTTGTACAACCATCTCATAACATATATGCTTAAGTAAAATCTATTCTTATAACTAGACTCCGACGCCGCGCCGATGAGGGAAGACCGGCGGCGGTGGGGCCAAAAACAGTAGCGGCGGCGCGCCGTCGGCGCGATCAATGTTGACCACAAACATTAATGTTTTCTTCAGTCTTTCTCAAATCACAGCATAAATTTACAAATTTATTGTCTCTACTCATTGACAGTACACTTTCATAGGACACTCCACGTAGTAGCTACTGGTAGCAACCAAACTGTCATATTCCTGTAAAAGTGTAAAAAAAAATAATAATTAACTTATTGGCATCCCTGCTTTCAAAAAAAATATCAAGGTATTATCATTTAAATATGGTAGCTCCCTAAACCCCCCCCCCCTTCCGCTCTGGATACCACCATGATAGAATACCGTCTCCGCTTTAAATATAAAAAAAAAATAGCTTTTTGGCATCCCAGCTTTACATTAAAAAAAATAATTTTCTTAATAATTAACTAGGTCACTAAATGGTTAAAACAAACACGCGAAATAACGTTAAACAGCTTAGTGTTCCTTGAAAAAAAGATGAAGAAATTGCAAAATACTCTAGACAATGAGCGACTCCTAATGGGGGGCCCTGGGTCTATCAAAATATTTCAATGGTTTCCCAGGGAATTTGATATCATTTTCTTCCGTCTCTACTTTAAACGAAAAAAAAATAATTGTCTTTCTGGCATCCCTGCTTCCAATTGAAAAAAGTGAGGTATTATCATTTAAAAATGATAGCCCCCATCCCCCCCTCTATAGGTAATAATTTACAATCTTTCTATGAATCATGTTTTTGGAGTAACTTCCGTTTCAATCTTTAATTCCCCAACCTTGTACATAGCTTAGTCTATAGCTAAATTTCGTCTCAATAGATGTTTTTTTTGGGGGGGGGGGAATTTTTCAAAAAGAAGATTGTATTTTCTTTAATCTATCAGGCGTTCAACAATTGTGTATTAAGAAAGTCTTATCTAAAAACAGCAAAAGAAAACAAAATTCTGCAAACTTACGATTCAGCTGTAGAAATAATCTGTCGACTATCAATTTCAAAATCCAACTGAAGCTGTATAGTAGTGAATGCGTTCTATTCAACTTAAAAATAAAATTCTTGACTACAAATGATGTAGGAAATAGCAATTGTGAAATATAGACTTGTCAATATAGACTTCGCGAAATTTTTTCGGTATTGTGCAGATTTTTGGTGTTTTAGAAACAAGCTTTAAAAAATGGTTGTGCAATAGCATATATGCTAGAAAAATCAATCATGAAAACTGTGTTAGAAAACTCTATTAGACTCAATAAAGTTTATTTTTGAATAAAAGTTTAACATTCAAATTTGGCCAAAAAACTAAATAAAAACAATTGAACAAAAACTGATTGGGTTTGCCTATTTTGGTATGTCAGCTGCAAAAAAAGTTCAATTTTGTTACGAAGTATTTTAATTTTCTGGTGTGTTTTGAAATAACACTAAATATTCATGCCAAGGAAAATCTAAGAAGAAAAACTAAGAAATTACCATACACACGTTTAAATAAACAAAAAAGAGGAATTAACAGGATTTTATCTATATTTGTATCTGTACTCTAGATGCTAGAATGAGTTCCTCTGTACGTGTCTCCTGTAATGCTTTTTATTATCTCGACTACTGCTTGATATCAATTGGTTCGGATCTATAGACTCGATACAATATTGGCTCCTGATATTGTTTCTGTCTATGCTTAGTATCAGGAGGCAGTCGTGATGTTATACCTGTCTTAGGAGACCATATTAACCCCCCTCCCCGTCCATTTAAAGCGAACGTTGTTAATTACTACCTTTACGTAAAAAAACTGGGTTATATCTAGTCCTGGTTTATACCTCGCAAAAAAGAGTAAAAGGAAAGAAAAAAAAAGAACCTGAGTTAAATTTCTATTTACTTGCTGCTGTAATCTTAGCCCTCTCTTACGATTAGTTTAAAATTTAGTGAGGTGGGGTAAATTTGTCTTTTTCAATACAAAAAAGGATATTTCAATAAAAATGCCCCCCAAAAAGGTATTTTCAAAAATATTGGGAGCAAAAAAATAGGAGGGGGCAAATCCCGAAACATATATATATATATATATATATATATATATATATATATATATATATATATATATTATATATAATATATATATATATATATATATATATATATATATATATATATATATATATATATATATATATATATATATATATATATAATATATATATATATATATATATATATATTATATATATATATAATATATATATATATATATATATATATATATATATATATATATATATATATATATATATATATATAGCGAAATATTAATATTGGGAGGCAAATCCTCCCTCTTCCTCCCCAATGGGTGGCGCCGACTGTTGCTTAGCAGCAGATTTTTAAGTTCTATTCTGATCAACATTTAAGCACTTTTCCAGACAGCAAAATTATCCTATCAGAGAAGTTGTCCTCTCCTCTTCATTTGTTTTAATCATATACCTCGAAATGAGCTTTTGAGCTGTAGGATCCGAGAAGAGAGTAAAGCAAAATATTTTTGGCAAAAAAGTTCTTAGCCGCAAAATGTTTTGTCGCAAAAATGTCTGTTTTCTTATGTTTCCCTTTTACAATCGATAAGGTAGATTTCTTTCTAAATATAATTCAGGCTATTCTACCCATCCCTCCCGCAATATTAGTTGTTTCGTCTTGAAACTATTACTTTGACCTAGATAGAAAGGGCTAAGATCAGGGCTGTGGAGTTGGTCCACTTTACTACTTTTTTTCCGACTCTTGAAACTTTAAAGGTAATTACTCTAACTCCTAACATTTCCTTCAAAGAAGTAAAAACTCCGACTCCAACATTCCTGCTAATTTACAGCAGAAATTCAATTTATAAGTTTCTCCATAAATTCATTTTTTTAGTTTCAAAACATCATATTTACTGCAATTAGCCTATAATATCAATTTTGTTTATTATCAACACTTTTTAGTTGTATTTAAGAGTATTTGGCTTGACTCCAGCCTTGATTTGTTTCCATAACTCCGACGGTACTTGTGTAGAAAGCGGTAAGTGTGCAAAAAGTGTAGTTTCATTAATGCTAATGAAATAAAACAAAATAGGATGAAAATATAAGAGTTTATGAACAAAATTGGGCTGTATATTTGTACGTTAGGGGGATGGGGTGGGAGTAAAGCATAGCATATATTAAATACGTAACCTGACCTAACCAAACCTAGGAACCTTTTAGTCTCCCTAAACCTCAAAAAAATAAAGTTTAAATGTAGTTCTGGAGAGAGAAACCCTTTGTTTACGCCTCACTATTCAGCGTAAACCTGTTTATCAATAGCTCGTTTGACATTTCAATGTTGTCTTTTATTGCGCACTTACCGCTTTGTACACAGGTACCATTCTGACTCCAAAAAGTCTTACATTATTTCTGTTATACTCCGACTCCATTCAGCAAAAATTGCTAGAACTTCGACTCCATGACTTAAGCTCCTATTCCACAGGCCTGGCTAAGACAAGTTCTTAGCCTCATAGAAGAATATGGATCTGTTGCTGGGGGATTCGTCCTCTAGGTCTTATGTCTACTGTGTAAGAAACACGTCTCGAATCGAATCTCTGCTGAAACATAAACTGGTCTTATCTCTTTTACATCGTTGGGGATTTATTCACAATCTTGAAATATGATATTGACATCTACCTTATTGGCTGAGGATTTTTTCTACTATCAGTCTTGATGGACTGGTCATGATGCATCTGCTGTCGTGAATCAATCTTGGCTTGGTCATTATTTGACAATCCGTAATCCGATACAATTGAGTCCATAAGACGCCGTTCTGACCAATTCAACTTTTTACATTTAAAGATTTTAGTGTCAAAATACCGATCACCTTTGCTTCATAATTCAGTTCCCCAACAAGGGTTTTCCCTAAGCATTAAAAATAATGGTACTTGTCCGTTAAACGGAACACACTCAAGAATTACGCTGTCTAAGATATGACAAAAACCAGTTTGCCTCTCTGGAATCGGTTATGATTTGGTTATTTTGAGTGAGGAAACTGCGATGTATGTATATTTAATTAAATATTTAATATTTAGAGGTGGTTAGGGGTTAGGTTAAGTTGGGTTAGGTATTTAATATAATGCTTTCTGCGCGGGCTGCTTTCCTTAATTCTTTGTCGTAGTTTCTATAGTTTTGTTTCTAAAGTATTATATTATCATCATCTTTTGGCATCAGGATTAACCTAGCTTCACTTCTTGGGTGTGTTCCGTTTAACAGATAAGTACCAAAATAATGATTAATAGGCCTATCAAAGAACGACAAAAGTTTGTTTTTGTCATTAAATTATTATTATTATTAAAACATTAAATTATTTTTCCGAAGCCATTTGAGCTAAATCTCTGCTAAATTGCGCTTAAATGTATTCCCTTGGTCATCTGAGCAAATACGCGCCGCACCTGGTAAGGCTCTGTGACGACGCGCCTTTGCACTGCAAGTGACATGTTTCCGTCAACAGTGTACCTGCTACCTTCACCGTTACCAACTGTAGCACGAAAGTGCTATTTAGCACTATTTCATTATATGTAGCTCTAAAGCAGATGCTACATTCAATAACCAAATTGTAGCACTTTCGTGCTACAGTTTTTCTTTTTGTCTTGGATGAAATAACAAAAAGCGCGGACCGCCTTTTTGCCGTATTTGTTTCGAAAGATTGGCACAGAGTTTGATATAACCAGGACCGCCTTTTTGCCGTGCTCGTTTAGAAAGATTGGCGCTAAGTTTGAAATAACGAGACATAAAAAATTAAAAAAGAGACCTTAAACTAACTAATCCAAGTACACTTAACCGGACCATGCGCGTGTCGCGGCGCAAGCCGCGAGTGTTAAAAATTTTGTTTTTTTAGTCTCATGAAACACTTTGAAAATTGTGGATGCAATTTTTTTCATTCTCCATCAAGGGAACAATCAAGATCAGATAACAAGCATACACAATAATTAAAAATTAGGGGGCTGAATTGTGTTAAGAGTTTGGTTTTTCAATCCTCCTGGACATTTAAAAAAATGCAGATATAAGGTTTTTGATGTCCATCGGCGACAAAAACAGACACATAAACAGAAATTGAATTGAAGGGGTGTATATAGTCGAAATAAAACACAAGCAATGGCGTTGAGCGTTAAGAATTTAGTTTTTCAGCTCTCCTGAATAATTGGAGAAATTACAAGGTTTTTCTCATCTGTTGGTGACAAAATCAGCGAACAGAAACATATGTAGAACTTAAGTTGTTGGTGGGGGCAGTGCTTTTGTTGTCCCTAAATTTTTCGGGGCTCTCCCAAATTTTCCCTGAAAAATTGACTTCTCCGAAATCACTTTTAAAATTAACGTTCATACACAAACCTTAGCACAAAATACAAGCCGTTGATTTTTGTTCACTATCTTTTTCGGGGAAATTTCGGTGAGGCATCCACTTTCTACTACCTAGCGTACATCTCAACGCCATGTGTGCCGTGCCGCTTAGTTCCACCACGCTTGGCACAGTCTCCCTCACGCTTTGCACAGTTTCTGCCACGCTTGGCACACTCCCGCCATGTTTTGCGCAAACCACCTGGTGTATGTGATTTCTGAAATTAAGATTTTTCTTTTGTGGAAATTGGGAGAAACTATGACAAATTTGGGGTTCGGGAGGAGCACAGAGGGGGGGGGGGTGTACACTCAAAAATAGCCCATAATTAGGTTAATTGCTTTGAAACAAAATCACTAAAAATTTTAAATATCTTGAGATTTGAGAGGGGATCTTGTTTCTGTTCCTCTTATTCGGGTCTTCTTATTGGCGTAAATTATTATACAGCTGCCCAATTTGGTTAGTGAACATTTCACATTAAAACATATCCTTTAAACTTGTTTTTTGAGATTATTACACATTTTTAAAAATTAGCGGAACTTATGATAAACAGACCATTCTTGCTTACATATGGACTTTTTTACTGACAAAAATGATTGTCTTTGTGGGTATTTATGTTGTTACGGTAATGAAAGATTCTAATAGTAACAAAAATAATGGCAGTGATGATTATACTGTTAAAGAACATGCATTTATTTTCAAGTTTTTAGTTGCGGTTGTTTTGTCAATTTAATGGGAAGCGTGCAAGAAATTTGGTTGGCAACAAGTTTCAAACTAGACAAACATGGCAGCGTCTTGTCTAACGTCTAAAGTTTAAGTCTTGTGTTAGTAATTGCTTTTTGTCCTTTTTGAAAATAAAAGCTCTTGGAACAAAATTATGCAGTCAATTTGAAATTAAAACCTAACATAATGTCATGCCCCAAAACCAAAAGTCGTATCTGAACTTTCTTTTTTATTTATATATTAGAAAGTGAGAAAGATTACTCCAGTCTTGTAGTCTAGTTTCAATCAAACAGTTCGTGGTAACGAACTGTAAGTAAGGAGTGACCCGGCTCAATGGTAACCAAAACTGTAGAAAACGGAATTTTGATACCAATAGATACATCAAAAGAATCAGATTTTAAGGCTGATTTCAAATATATAAGTTTCATCAAGTTTAATCCTACCTATCAAAAGTTACGCGCTTGAGAAAATTTGGCTGTTTTTCGAAAAAAGAGGCTAAGACCCCCTAAAAGTTATAAAACCTTAATGAAAATCACACCATCATATTCAGCGATCAGATAACCCTACTGCAGAAGTTTCAAGCTCTTATCTACAAAAATGTGGAATTTTGCATTTTTTGCCAGAAGAAAGATCACGGATGCGTGTTTATTTTTTTTTTTTTTTTTTTTTTTTTCAGGGGTGATCGACCCAGTGGTCCTAGAATATCGTGGGAGGGCTCATTCTAACGGAAATTAAAAGTTCTAGTGCCGTTTTTAATTAACCAAAAAAATGGAGGGCAACTAGGCCCCCTCCCACGCTCTTTTTTTCCCCAAAGTCACCCGATCAAAATTTTGAGATAGCCATTTTGTTCAACATGGTCGAAAATATGATAAATATATCTTTTAGGATAACTTATTCCCCCGAAGTCCGCGGGGGGGGGGGGGCTGAAAGTTATGAATTTACCCAATGTTAACATATAGTAATGGTTATTGGGAAGTATACAGACGTTTTCAGTGGGGATTTTTTCTGGTAGTGGGGTGGGAGTGGGTCGGGGGTTCTGTCGAAGGATCTTTCCATGAAGGAAGTTTTCATGGGGGAAGGGACATTGCTATGAAGGGGCGCCGGATTTCCCAGCATTATTTAAAAAAAGATCAGAAATTATATATATAAAAAACAAGTTTTTCAACTGAAAGTAAGGAGCAACATCAAAACTTAAAACGACATAAAACATTACCTATATGATTGGGTTCATCCCCTAGTCAATACCTCGCTCTTTAATCCAAAGATTATTTAGTACTTTCATAAGAGCTATTATTCTAATTAACGGCATTTGTGATTAAGGGGTCATTTTTAAAGAATTGGAACAAAATCCGAACTTCAGCTTAAAGAGCAAGGTATTGACTAGGGGGCGAACCCTCTAATATACGTATTAAAAATATATGAATATAGAAGTTCGTTACGTAAGTTAATTCGTAAGTTACGTATATTTATTACTAATAAAAATTTCGGAAAAAAATTAAACAGGTTTCGAGAAAGCCATTTAACCAAATAAAAGTAAAATTAATATTCAAATTTTGTTTAATTATTCATTTACGGTGAGCCAAAATCAAAACCTTTATTAATTCAAAAACGTTCAAAAATTAAATAAAAAAACAAGTTTTTTTAACTGAAAGTAAGGAACGACGTTAAAACTTAAAACGAACAGAAATTATTCCGTATATGAAAGGGGCTGTCCCCTCCTCAACGCCTCGCTCTTTACGCTAAAGTTTTACTTTCTCACACCTTTTTTTTTTTAACAATGAAAAATATCAACGATATATATTCCAACCTTGGCTGCGTCTAGGTGGTTGGGGTTGGCACTGGGTTTGACACCCCCCAACACCTCAAAAATATTTGTCCAATCTGTAAAAAAGTAAAAAAAAATCCATATTAACAAATAAATGGTGCATTTGTAAAATTAAGTTCATATCTTAAAGTACAAGTACTGAGCACGAAAAAATGGAAGATTTGAAAAGTAGAACAAAGAAATAAAGAAAAACACAAATGACAAAGAACGTCATCTGAGGTAATCATTAGACGGATAGCTAATGATTTACGAGAAATAAAAATAATTGTTCTATTTCTAATGTGCGTTTTATTTTACCCCATTTTCTTCCGCCTGAATGCAGTCCCCCTTCTTGACATAAGTTCCTTCCTACACAGAGGTGGTTTTAGGGGGGATCTGAGGAGGGCACTTGTCCCAGGGCGTAAAATTTCAAATAAATAGTCTAACCGTTATGATGATTTTGTAATTTTTGAAATTTTGTTTTTGTTAAAACAAAGTAAAGGGCGCAGTTAATCAATGGAAATAATTAATAAATTATTAATTCATTAATAAAATAAATTATAAAATAATTATATAATATAAATTAAAATAGAGAATTAGAATGATTAATAATAATTAAATAATTAAAATAATTAATTAAGAATAAATTATTAATAAATTAAAAATAATATTGTTAATAAGTGAAAATGTTGTTAAAATTCGGCCTGAAAATTTCGTGGGAGACAGGAAGGGGGGCTATTCAAGATTTTGCCCCGGGTCGAAAAGAGGCCAAAACCAACATTGTTCATACGTGCTTCGTCGGAAGCGCACGAGTAGAGGTTGATGTGGCAAAGTTTGTGTTTACCTAGACAAGGTTGCGGCGAGCCCCTTGAATCACATATACACTTCAAAATATTGTAATCAGCAATTTGATGGGTTTCGTAATATTCACAATTTACATATTGACATCCATTAGTTGACAGGCGAAAATTATTTGTTGCCGATTGAAACTGGTTCTAAATCAGTTATAAAAGCCTTTTATATTCGACGCATCTTTGCACTTTTATTGCTTCACAATAACAGAGCAAAGCCTTTTTTGTCGATTGTTCAATTTTGGTTATATATATATATATATATATATATATATATATATATATATATATATATATATATATATATATAGGCTATATATAATAAATTAATTGAATTTGATTAAGACTACGGGGGTTTTATGTATAGCTTCCATACGGGCAGCGCTCATATTTGTGCAAGAACTGGTCAGGTCTCTCTTAAATGATGATTCTGTGTCCAAAACACAGGATATTGAAATTGCAGCATTTTTGGTGAAATTTAAGTTTCCTATCGAGTTTCTGCAGTATTAACCCGACCGTTGCAGGAATAAAACTTTGATTCCACATATAGAACTGGCTTTTTATGTGACTTCTGTCCCGATTGTTGGAATAAGAAAAATACCCTTAGTTTTCAGGCTAATTATCTTTATTAGTGGCCAATACTATTTTCCTGTGCTAGAAATCGGGAATAAACTGCTGCGTTTTAAGTGATTTTACGCTTTTTTTTTCTTTTTTTTGAGGACTCTCGAGTTAAAAAGGAAAATAATGTTGGTTTCACTTTTTCTAAATATTTGTTATCTATTGTGAAAAGCAAGAAATCAAGTTATTATTAGTTTGTTGAATAAAAATTTAGTAAATGGGAAATGGAAGTAGATATTTTTTCAGTTGATTCTTTCAGCGTTCAATTTTTTTTTAAATGTTCTTACTTTTATAACTTTAATAAATCAAATAATATTAACATTTTGATTACCAAATATCAGTATAGGTATATTAAACTGACAATGCACATTCATTTGTATTTTTTTCAGTAAAATGAAAATTATGTTCTGGCCTTGGGAAGGCATAGGGGTTTTGAGCCCAACTTATGTTAATTTCTGCTCGTTTTGAGTTTGACTCGGTTATTTATTATAATTTCTGTTCGTTTTGGGTTTCATTTATTTATTGATGCTGATTTGCGGTAGTTTCACGCTTGGTAGATTATTTGATTTGATTTTTTCTCATTTTTTGTTTAATAGAGTTCTTTACTTTTCTTTGAAAAACTTATTTTGTGGAAAAAGTTTTTTTTAATTAATTTCTGTTCGTTTTATATTGACATAGTCTTTTCAGGGAAAAAGAATATAATACTTTGAATGTTTTCGTTTTTTAAGACTTTATAGTTTGACTGCTATTTGTATGCTGGAGAAAAATTTTCAGCAATTTTTAACAACATACACCCTTTTAAAAATCTGGACACAAATAGTAGTGTTTAATTTCGTTTCATACCTCCTCTAGTTGATCTGAAATGGAAAACTTGATACCATTCGCAAAAAAATCTGCTTACTTTATTTGATAGCTTGGATACACATAAGCTATTTTGACTTGATTTAATTTTAAGAGCAGAAGTAGCCCCGAAAATTTGAACATAATACCCTCAGTCGTTCTTGGGATACTGCTGAGATGCCTTATTGGGAATAGCATTAACATAGTGCATTTTGATTTAATCTTAAGGCAACATTTAGTTTTTAAACATAAAGGCAAATGGGAGGGTGGGCGTGGGAGGGGGATTAGTTGCCCTTAAATCATTTTCAACTATTAAAAAGGACATCAGCCCTTTCTATTTTCAATCGAATGAGCCCTTTTCGAAGTTCCTACGACAACTCCTTCGATATGAAGTGCCCTGATCTAAACAACAACAACAAAAAATCATACATATAAAAGTAAGAACATTTATATTTTTTCAGTAAAGTGCAAGCCCTTGGAGCGGATTTCATGCCTTATAGCAAGAAAATGTCGAAAACTGAAAATAATTTTTTGCACCTTTAAAAAAAAATTAAGCGCTGAAAGAATCAACTGAAAAAATATCTACTTCCATTTCCCATTTACTAAATTTTTATTCAACAAACTAATAATAACTTGATTTCTTGCTTTTCACAATAGATAACAAATATTTAGAAAAAGTGAAACCAACATTATTTTCCTTTTTAACTCGAGAGTCCTCAAAAAAAAAGAGCGCAAAATCACTTAAAACGCAGCAGTTATTCCCGATTTCTAGCACAGGAAAATAGCATTGGCCACAAATAAAGATAATTAGCCTGAAAACTAAGGGTATTTTTCTTATTCCAACAATATCTCCGATCTTTTAATTCAAAGATTTTGGGGTAACTGCTATTATTCTAACTCGGTCAATGTGGACAAGATGTAATTACATAGATATTTTGGTAGAGGAGGAAAATAAAACAAAATGCAAAAAGGCAAATTATACAAACATATTTGAAACTACGGGGGAAATTATCATAACCCTCGGATTTACTTTGGAAACGAGGGAGACTCATTCCCAAAGACCCCATGTTTTCCTACTTTTTAAGAGAATTACAGCCAGGTATGTAAGCAAGGAGGTCTTCGGGGATGTCCCTTCCCTAAAAATTTCAAAGAATTTATGCCACTTCCGTATTTATGATTTTCCCTATAATGTACCTTTAGTTACACCCTCCCCCCTATATATCCCTGCTATATATAAATATAAATAGTTATAAGTGCTACTGTATCGATTAGGAACGTCTGCGAAATCTCTAGATGTCTCCTTTTTATTCAACCTTGCTCAAGACGCAATATTGGCCGTCGTTCTCCATGTTACATACAGCAATTGTTTAAAATTTGGGTACTGTTGTACTAAAGGGACTCTTTTTATTATCTCAAACTTGAGACACGTTGAAAAACCCGTTTTTACGGGATGATACAAGACACCGCTGTAGAGAAATACAATGTATAGCGTGGTTTTAATTGCGTATACGATATTTAAATTGTTGTTTTTTGTTTGTTTTTTTTTTGGGGGGGGGAGGTACCTAGGTTAGGTTACGTATTTTATATATGCTATGCTTTGCCACCCTACCCCTCCCCCCTAATGTGCAAATATATAGCCCAAATTTGTTTCTAAACTATTATATAGTCATCCTATTTTATTTTATTTCATTAGCATTAACCAAACTAGCACTATATAAAAGAGTCCGTTTAGTAAAACAGTAACAAAACTTGTTTTTTATGGAATGTGTTTTGATTTTGGATGGCTCATTTTTTTGGATTTTTTTTGGATTTGATTTTGGATGTCCCATTTGGATGGCCCATTGGATAGAAGCCCATTTTTTGTTGATATAAGACAATTGCCAGATTGAAGGGTCTTATGACGTTCAAGATTTACGTATTGACATCCCGTTAGTTGACAAGCTAAAGTAATTTGTTGCCCCATGAAATTGGTACTTATCAGTTGTAAAAGTCCTTCATGTCTGACGTATCTGCACTTTTACTGCTTCAAATAATGACGAAAGCCTACATGTCTCTTCCCTTATTGACTGAAGATCTATTATCTGTTAAATTGGGTCTTCGCCCTTATTTGCTTATTGTCTGAGTAGGCTAGACTTGTTTTTTTTTTTTTGTTTTTTTTTTAGTTTTCCGGTTGTGATGTGCAGGTCAACAGTTCCATAAAAAACGGAAATGACTCAAGTTTCCTTGAAAGATAATTAAAAAGTGTTCCTTTGAAATAATTAAAAAGAAAGAAAAAGCAGTCCTTTAATGAATTACTAAGTTCGACTTTACTTAGCAAACAAGGAGGGGGGATTCTTATGTTGTCTTATCAGTCAGCGAAATATCCAGGGGAAGGACCTCGGGGTCTCCTCCCCGCCAAAAAAAATTGTTCTGAATTCTGGGTGTTTTTATTTAAATTATCAAATGTAGCTTGTTTTTGATCATTTGACCCCTTCCTCCTAAAAAACAAATCTATGTACTCGCCTGAAATCGGTAGCTACTGTTGACCAAAAAGTAAAAAAAAAATCTGAATTTTACAACAGATTTTTTTATGGTAAAGGTAAATCCAACAGTTTGTGGTAACGAGCTGAAAGTAAAGAGCGACCAGGGCTGATAGTAACCCAACTCTAAAAAAAGGGCTTTGATAACAATATATCCAAAAAAAAACCTGCTTTTATGGAAGTTCTAAATATATAAAACTCATCAAGTTTGAAGTAACGCATCAAAAGCTAGGAACCTGAGAAAATTTGCCTAATTTTTAAAAAGGGGGAAAACACTCCCAAGAAAGGCAAAGATTATGGAAATCACACATTCGAAATTGGCTCATCAGAGAACCCTATTCTAGAGGTTTAACCTCCTGTCTACAAAAATGCAGAATTTTGCCTTTTTTTGAGTACGAAGGTCACGGATGCGTGTTTTTTTCCAAGTGCTTTCGTATCGAACCAGTGGTCCTAGGAAATTGAAAGATGGCTCATTCAAATGAAAATTAAAAGCTCTGGTGTTCTTTTTAAATAGCCAATAATATTGTGCTAGAACAAAGTGGTGTTTCCTGCGATGTTGTGGCACCAAACTAAAACTTTGACCCAGAGAGGGAAAAGTAGTTATCGATTGAAAATTCTGAGATAACCAGTCTATACTATCATTGAAAAGCTTGGGTTCAGAGGCAGTAATGCCGTAGGGTGACGCATTCGTTCTTATAGAGTCAAGTAGTCTGTTTAAAACAAACGGTTAATATAAAAAAATGATTTGAAAGTTTCATTTAACCAAGTTGATTCGTTTGATATTTGATAAATTACGCATTGTCATGCATAATTTCGCATCAGTCGTCGTTATCGAGGAGGGGTAGTGGTTCATTGCTTAGGTCGGGAGGAGTGTACCTGAGGCCACAAAAGTATATGTTTATGCTCAAATTTTTAATCTTCCCGTGAGTGTTCAGGCAAATATAGAAGAGGGGCTAGGAGGGGGAGGTATAAATCAATCTCTAACCCCCCTTTATTTTAATTAATCCGATAATCTGCCGCAGGGTGAGTATCGCAGAAAAATGCTCTCTTTGTAACAAAAAAGAGCTCACTTACATACTTAACGGTAAAAAAGGTGGAGAAGTGGAGGGGCATCTTGAGCGTCGTGAGGGAATTTCCCAGGAGTGTGGGGGCCGACCTCCACAAAAGAAGCGAAGGTCATGGATCGTTTTTATCGTATTTGGTTCTCAAAATGCTTGGAACTTTTTGCCTTTTCCAATTCCCAAAATTGGATTCTAATGCTGTATATTGCTAATAATCTTTATAGATCGTTTTTAATGGCGTCCAAATTAGTTTTAAAGACAGTCTTTATTTTCAGAATTGTACTCTGCCAGAGTCGAATTCTATACACCTGTTCGTCTTCTCTGAGACTAATCTGTGAGGAAAAACTTTTCAACCCCACGACGGGGAATAAATCTGTCTGGTTAAGAGTTTTATCTGCGTGTCCGAAAGTCAATGGCGAATAAAGGAAATTGGCTTCGGGAAATGATTTATGCCTCTGTAGCAGAATGAAAATTCGGAGAAATAGAGAGCTCCAGGCGTAGGCCACTCGACGCGCCTCTGTCTAGACTCTTGAACCTGTTTCCGCTGGATTTTTTCATAAATATTTGTCTAGCAAAGCTTGGACGAATAAGATTCATATTTTCAGAAAGCTTCAAGTAGGCATACTAATATTTTAACGATCAAGTCAAAAAGTATGGGGAACTTATTAGAGTGGAAACTGGTACTACTGTCGAAAAGGAAAATCCCCAGAGTCATTTAGTATTTGGCAACTTTGCATGACCAATAGCTGTTGTATAGTTGTCTTTTAAACTGCAGGGAGGGTAAAGAAATAAGAATTCATCTTCGGTAGGCCTACTATCTTAAACTCAGCTAATCTGCTTAACATACCATAATTTTCCCAGCTAACCCAGACCTATTTTATGCAGACTGAATTTTTGATTTAAAATAATTCTCAAAAATATTAAAAAATGCTGATTAATAGTCACTTACAGAGTAGTTGCAGCTTTAATCCTGCTGATTTCCATATTAGTCTTATCAAATAGCCCCTTTTTTTTAATTTTCAACTTTGTTAATGAAATTGTCAGACCTCACACTATAATCGGCGTAAAAAGTTTTTAATTCTCAGCTTCCCATGTTAAATTGCCAAAGACCCAACTTTTACTAGTTTCCAAGATAATGAAAAAATTCTTATCTGCAGTTTTACCCTAAAACAGTTTGAAATATATAACATAATTTTTAGACATATTAGGCTCTTCAATAGTTATTACCCTAGACTGCCCCAAACTTGTCTTTTCAGATAATTTGAAATATACGGGAGGGTAAAGAACCTCAAACTCCTATCACTAATAATAGCTAAGTTAGCTATTAACCTACCACACTAACTTGGGTCTCTTCTCGAGTCTCTACTGGGTCTCTAAGCGAGTTTGATTGGGATTTGGGCTTGCGTCCTCTCCCAAAATCATAACGATTTTTACTATTTTTCTTCTAATTTCGCATTCTTTTTCCCGTAAGTTTGCTTATAGTTGGATGTTTTATAGCCTAAGCTTTCTCCCCTCTCCCCCGAAGCAATATGTGCTGAATAGCTGTGAATAAACAGGTCCAGTTAGAGAAATGCAAGGAATTCTCGGATAATAAAACCCAAAAGACAAAATTAATCGACTTTAAACAAGTAGTATTTTAGCAACGATTTATGAAAAAATCGCTATCGAACAGTTAATGGTGGCGAACTGTAAGTAAGGAGCGACCCGGCTCAATAGTAACCGAAATTCTAAAAACGAAATTTTGATACCAAAAGATACATCAAAAGAATTGGATTTTTATGCTTATTTCAAATATACAAGTTTCATCAAGTTTAGTGTTACCCATCAAAAGTTACGATCCTGAGAGAATTTGTCTTATTTTCGAAAAAAAAGAGGGAAATACCCCGCTAGTCATATAATCCTAATGAAAATCACACCATCAGATTCAGCGTATCAGAATTCGCCCTCTAATCAATACCTTGCTCTTGACGCTGAATTTTTTTTAGGACTCTCAAAAGAGCTATTTATTCCAATTAAACGGCCTTTGTGATTCAGGGGTCATTCTTAAAGATTTGGAACAAAATTTGAACTTTAGCGTAAAGAGCGAGGTATTGACTAGGGAGTAACCCTCTCATACACGTAATAATTTCTGTTCGTTTTAAGTTTCAATGTTGCTCCTAACTTTCAGTTGAAAAAAAACTTTTTTATTCAATCAAAGAGATAAAAGCTTATGTCGAAAATAAAACTGATTTTATTCTTATGGATGAGCCTATATTCCGTTGTACAAGGTGAGCATAATCATACAATTTGTTTAAAAAAAAGGGTACTTGTCGGTTATTGGAAACACGCCCAAGAATTACGCTTAGTTTACATCTCAAAAAACCGGTTTCGTAGCTACAAAGACAAGTGATGGATGATACAATGCATTGGACTTAGACAGAATACATTGGACTTGAATAACTTGGGCTGTATATTTGCACATTAGGGGCGGGGATAAGGCTACGTTAGGTTGGGTTAGGTTTCCATAATTTTGTTTCTGAAGTATTTTTTTTTTATCATCATGTTTTGTTATTATTCATTGGGATTAACCTAACCTCACTTCTTGGGTGTGTCTAATAGCGGACAAGTACCAATAAAAAGTGACCTGAAGATTTTTTTTATTATTCGCAAATATTTGCAAGTGGAATTCCCCAGTTACTAACGCAAGAGATTGGGCTTTTTGGTTCGTGCCTTCTCCCAAAATTACGAAATTTTCTAACGTTTCTTCCAATTTCTTATATACAAATATTGTTGGTTCTTTCCCGGTGCTTCCCCCTCCCAAAAAAAATCCCGTAGAACGAAACCAAACAAGCAAAATAACCGATTTTAAACAAGTTATGTTTTAAATAATAGCTATCTAGGAAGCAAAAGTGTATGTTAAAATAAAAATGGATTTTTTTTTACTTGAGTCTGAACTCAGTTGAACAAAGAAAAAAAACATGTTAGTTAAAAAAAAGAAAAACCTGCAGACCTTTGTATTATTCTCGAATATTTGCAACTAGAAGCTGAGGATCAAAACAGGATTATTTGCGACTTGCAAGAAAGGCACAGACGTCTAGACGACTTACCCTCAAGGTCCGCTTTTGAGGACATAAACCACAATATATTTTTAGCTTCTCAGTAGGCCAAGCCAATTGTCATCTGTTAATGAAGAAAACGATGCTGCCAAATCATAAAACACCATATTTGTGGGATCACAATTTATCAGCTTTATTTGGCGCGCTGTAATATATTAGAGGAGTTGGTTGCGATATTGTGTGATAAGTTATCGGGGCAAGAAAGGGGAAATTCACTTTTCTCCTTCACGAAAAGAAAGTTATGTGGGATGGTGGGAGGGCCGTACCAATTTCTTCAGGAGCTAGCAAAACAGTTATTTTTTCAGAAAACTGTTATATTGTTCCCCTTATTACAGAATTTGGCACTTTCTCCATAGTTTTGACCCTGTTAGGAGATCATCTTCTCCTCATATCTGTAAAAAAAATAAAATAATAATAACAGCAGCCATCGCCGCCCAGGGTTATCCAGCAAAATGAAGGAAGTCAACTATAAAAACCTAATTAGATTATTTCTATACTATGTTTTTCGACATTGTTCTATTAGCTGGAAAACACGCGAGGCAGCCACTTGAGAAAAGCAAAGATCAGATAGCTATTACCCGGTCTGACGCTGAATAAACAAGGGGTTTCTCACCTCAGGAACTATATTTAAACTTTAGTTTTTTGGGGTTTAGGGGGGAAAGGTACCTAGGTTAGTTAACGTATTTAATATATGCTATGCTTTACCCCCACCCCCTAATGTGCAAATATATAGCCGAAATTTGTTTCTAAACTATTAATTTCATCCTATATGTTTTATTTCATTAGCAATAACCAAACTTCACTTCTCGCATGTTTTCCAGCTAATAGAACAATGCCCTCTTTTCACTTCTGGTTTAGGCCTACGTTAGGCTGGAGATAAAAGAACCATTTGCTAAAACGGCACACTAGATATACTTTTTGAACCTTGCCCATGTTCCCGCATACTGGCATATAGCCCTAAGTATTTCATAATCAGCCGAAAGAGTTTAAAAATAAAACTGTCTGCTCTCAATATATTTCAGATTAGAAGAAAAAAAGCTTGCACGTTCAGTTTAAATTTATTTTTAAAAATGTGAATTGAACTTGATTTGAATGTTTCTAGTCATTCTAAATGACGCTGTATTGTCGTTAGTGCTAGTAGTTTTAACACCTATGAAACACATGCTAAAGCGCCAAAGACTCCTCCTTTATCATTTCCCTACATTTTTCCTTTTTTGCGCTGAATGCTCGGTTCAGGGGTAATGGAGGTAGCTTAGAGTCTGTTGAGGCACGATTGACTACGTAATGTCATGCCTACGTAATAACCAGTGTTACCACGTTGTTCAAACTATTTTTTCCGAGACTTGCATACCACTCTCTGAATACTAGTGACATGGTTCTCTCTTTCACCTTCCAGTTGCAACCCTGGATGACATAAGATAATCCTATTGAACCACGGCGTGGCTGTTCTCTGCCAAAACCAATTATCTGTAATTTTCAAGCTTTCAAAAAAATTGCAAAAGGGGGTACTTGTATAATAAACCCCTTACCGCTCAAGTTGTTCATTCATTGACGCGTTATAGAAGCAGTTTTTTCATAAGTTTCTTTCAGCTTAGCGTGAGACAAGACAAAGAGAAGTGACAGAATAGATAGAAAATATACAATTTGGGCTATGTATTTACACATTGGGGGGGGGGGGTAAAGTATTTGGACAGTGTGACAGTGTGAAGATAGAAAACAATTCTTACTACTTAATATGCAGAATAATTGTACCTAATACATTAGGTATGCAGACCCGTTATACTTTACCCCACCCCTAATATGCAAATATTTAGCCATAATTTGTTTCTAAAGTATTATGTTTTTATCTTACTATGGTATATTTCATTAGGATTGAGCATCAGAGAAATATATTAGAAGAACATTAGGTAGGGGGTACCCAAAAGGGTGATTTGTCTCATTTTTTAGAACGGGAGTCATATATGAAGAAAGCGAATATCGTCACCAGGGTTTCCGAGTGTCATTTCCTTCCCGCCCTTTGCTGTTCCGTTTCTTGCAGCATATAGAACTAGGTTTTGTAATTCTAGCGTATCTGCTCTGGGTTTTGGCTGTAGACAACCAATTAGGTCCCTTGTAGAACTAGGTCGTATCTCAGAATTTATACTAGATATAAAGATTTCGACTTCGCTATTAGACTCGCATTGTCAAAATTATGGGAGATCATCTAACTCAAAATCGAATTTTTGTGCTCAGTACAGCCAAACGCCTTATCTGTTTGATATGACCATCGTTTACACCTATGATAGGCTATGTTACCATGTAGTTAGAACTACTTGTTTTTCATGACTTTACTACCATTTCTTGACAATTGGGGGCATGGTTCCCTCCTACATCCTTGAATTACAGTCATGGATAGTATAGAATAAATTTTATTAAACTACATCGCCTCATCCGATTGATCAGACCATTCTTGACACCACCTGTTATAGGAGTATTGTCAGATTGCTAGAACTGTCTCTTTTCAAAATGTTGCTATAATTTCTTGAAAGCTAGGGACATGGTGCCCGCTTCCATCCCCTATTTTTAATTTTACATAACCTAAACACTGTAAGCCATATTGCTCCTTTCGTTGGATAATGGGATAAATACAAAATTCACGGAAAAAAAGGCAAAATTTTTGGTCTCTGTATGTGTTTGTTACTGTGAACGTCTGAAATCTGGTTAACGTCGATATTCACCGGTGAATGTTCGAAGTTCCTTTTTCTCTGTTTGGATTAAATTGGCTTTGCGAATTAGCTTTTTTAGTCTTATGCTAGCTGATGGTAAAAGTTAGTTAGGTTAGGTTGGGTTAGGTTGTCACCATCAAACCTTGTCACCTGCCACTATCAAACCTTGCATAAAACTGAAAAGTTGACTGGCAGTGCTGACTAAATCCAAGGAAAAAAAAGGTATTTTGGCAAGGCCGTATCCGGGGGGGGGGAAAGGGGTACCCGGTTTGAACCCCCTCCCCCCTGAAATTATTGGCAGAGTCGAAAATTTGTCGAAAAAATACCTGTATAAGACAAAACCTTACCAGAAAATCGGGTAAACCCCCCCACCCCACCCCCCCCCCCCCCGAACAAAAATCCGGGATATGGCCTTGTATTTTGGACATCCATCAATTTCGGACATTCACGGTAACATGTCCATCTTGAAATCTCTAAAATCACAGGTTTTTTTCGTTGTATTATTGACCAATAGATACTTTGTAAACCCCTTTCGAATCGGCCAGTTAACATTAAATATAATAAAAACAAAAAATATCCAGATGAAACATTCCTACAAAATGACTTAGTGTGAAAGCACGAAACTCATATAAACACTAAATCCCTTACTTTGGAGAAAATCCTTTACTTACGACATCTCTGGCAAAACCTGGATGCAAAAAAAAAAAATACCGAGAAAAAGCACCACTTTGGTGAAGTGACATTTTGTTTACCAGACTATATTTCCAGTCGGTAAATGGGTACTTGTGTCTTATAGCCACTACACCCAAGAAGCAAAGTTGGGTTAATCATAACGAAATATACCAAAATATGATGAAAATATAATAGTTTAGTAACAAATTATGGAAACTACAACAAAGAATTATAGAAGGGAGGGGGCGCCTAGACCGCATTGTATTAAATACGTAACCTAAACAAACCTAATCTAACCAAAATACCAACTAAATATTCAATTAAAATATAGCTACTATGTAGTTTCACAACGAGCCGAAGCTAATTGTCTGGTATAAATACCATAAAAACCGGTTAGCGTTTCATGTTCACGATATAAATTCTCGAGTGTGGTGGCTATAAGACACAAGTACCGGTAAATGTTTTGTTTTATGTTACAGTTTTGCAAAATTTGTCACTCTTTCGCCCTTTTATGTCCCAAATTTCTAAAATGGTTCACTTTTTTGCCCTTGTATGTCATTGATAGTTGGCAACCCTGCAACTAATACAGATCATTTTATGGAAGTATTAAATAAAAAAAAACAAGTTTTTTTAACTGAAAGTAAGGAACGACGTTAAAACTTAAAACGAACAGAAATTATTCCGTATATGAAGGGGGCTGTCCCCTCCTCAACGCCTCGTTCTTTACGCTAAAGTTTTTTTATTGTTTAAAAAAATAGAGTTGTGAGAAAGTCAAACTTTAGCGTAAAGAGCGAGGCGTTGAGGAGGGGACAGCCCCCTTCATATACGGAATAATTTCTGTTCGTTTTAAGTTTTAACGTCGTTCCTTACTTTCAGTTAAAAAAAACTTGTTTTTTTTATTTAATTTTTGAACGTTTTTGAATTAATTCAGGTTTTGATTTTGGCTCACCGTACATGAATAATTAAAACAAAATTTGCATATTATATTTGGTTAAATGGCTTTCTCGAAACTTGTTTAATTTTATTTACGAACGTTTTTATTAGCAATAAATATACGTAACTTAGAATTAACTTACGTAACGAACTTCTATATTCATAAATTTTTAACACGTATATTAGGGGGTTCGCCCCCTAGTCAATACCCTGCTCTTTAAACTATAGTTCGAATTTTTTTCCAGTTCTTTAAAAATGACCTCTTAATCACAATCAGTTGATCAGTTGAAAAACTTGTTTTTTTTTATTTAATTCCTGATCTTTTTCTTTAATAATGCTGGGAAATCCGGCGCCCCCTTCATAGCAATGTCCCTTCCCCCATGAAAACTTCCTTCATGGAAAGATCCTTCCATATAGCCCCCGACCCTCTCCTTCCCCCACCTACCAGAAAAAATCTCCTCTGAAAAAGTCTGTATACTTCCCAATAACCAATACTATATGTTAACATTGAGTAAAGTTCATAACTTTCAGCCCTCCTCCTGGGGATTTTGGGGGATCAAGTCATCCTAAAAGACATTTTTATCATATTTTCGACCATGCTGAACAAAATGGCTATCTCAAAATTTTGATCGGGTGACTTTGGGGAAAAAATGAGCGTGGGAGGGGGCCTAGTTGCCCTCCATTTTTTGGGTCACTTAAAAAGGGCACTAGAACTTTTAATTTCCGTTCCAATGAGCCCTCCCACGATATTCTAGGACCACTGGGTCGATACGATCACCCCTGGGAAAAAAAAAAAATAAAAAAAAAATAAACACGCATCCGTGATCTTTCTTCTGGCAAAAAATGGAAAATTCCACATTTTTGTAGATAGGAGCACTGATACGCTGAATATGATGGTGTGATTTTCATTAAGGTTCTATAACTTTTAGGGGGTCTTTCCCCCTTTTTTCGAAAATCAGCCAAATTTTCTCAGGCACGTAACTTTTGATGGGTAAGATTAAACTTAATGAAACTTATATATTTGAAATCAGAATTAAAATCTGATTCTTTTGATGCATCTATTGGTATCAAAATCCCGTTTTTTAGAGTTTCGGTTACCATTGAGCCGGGTCGCTCCTTACTTACAGTTCGTTACCACGAACTGTTTGAATGATCACAACCTCTGACGTAATTTACGTCTCTGACGTAAAAACGCCAAGGATAAGCAATCAGGCTTGTGGGAATTAAATAAAAAAAACAAGTTTTTTAAACTGAAAGTAAAGAGCGACATTAAAACTTAAAACGAACAGAAATTATTCCGTATATAAATGGGGATGTCCTCTCCTCAACGCCTCGCTCTTTACGCTAAAGTTCTTTATTGTTTTAAAAAATAAAGTTGTGGGAAAGTCAAACTTTAGCATAAAGAGCGAGGCGTTGAGGAGGGGACATCCCCTTTCATATACGGAATAATTTCTGTTCGTTTTAAGTTTTAATGTCGCTCCTTACTTTCAGTTTAAAAAACTGTTTTTTTTTTATATTTAATTTCTGATTGTTTTTTAGTTAATGCAGCTTTTATTTTGGTTCACCGTCATTGAATAAGTAAACAAAATTTTGTTCCAACTTTAAAAATGACCCCTTAATCACAAAGGCCGTTAATTAGAATAAATAGCTCTTATGAAAGTACTAAAAAATCTTTGGCTTAAAGAGCGAGGCATTGACTAGAAGGTGAGCCCAATCATATAGCTAATATTTTTTGTTCGTTTTAAGTTTTGATGTTGCTCCTTACTTTCAGTTGAAAAACTTGTTTTTTTTATATTTAATATCTGATTTTTGTTTTAAATAATGATGGAAAATCCGGCGCCCCCTTCATAGCAATGTCCCTTCCCCCATGAAAACTTCCTTCATGAAAAGATCCTCCCATATAACCCCCGACCCACCCCCACTACCAGAAAAAATTCCCCCTGAAAACGTCTGTATGCTTCCCAATAACCATTACTATATGTTAACATTGGGTAAAGTTCATAATTTTCAGCCCTTCCCCTGGGGGCTTCGAGGGATTAAGTCATCTTAAAAGACATATTTTTAATATTTTCGACCATGCTGAACAAAATGGCTATCTCAAAATTTTGATCGGGTGACTTTGGGAAAAAAATGAGCGTGGGAGGGGGCCTAGTTGCCCTCCATTTTTTGGTCACTTAAAAAGGGCACTAGAACTTTTAATTTCCGTTCCAATGAGCCCTTCCACGATATTCTAGGACCACTGGGTCGATACGATCACCCCTGGGAAAAGAAAAAATAAAACAAATAAACACGCATCCGTGATCTTTCTTGTGGCAAAAAATGCAAAATTCCACATTTTTGTAGATAAGTGCTTGAAACCTCACAGTAGGGTTCTCTGATACGCTGAATAAGATGGTGTGATTTTCTTTAAGGTTATATAAGTTTTAGGGGGTCTTTCCCCCTTTTTTCGAAAATCAGCTAAATATTCTCAGGCGCGTAACTTTTGATGAGTAGGACTAAACGTGATGTAACTTATATATGTGAAATCAGCATAAAAATCTAATTCTTATGATGTATCTATTTGTATCAAAATACCGTTTTCTAGAGTTTTGGTTACCATTGAGCCGGGTCGCTCCTTACTTACAGTTCGTTACCACGAACTGTTTGAAAATAATCTTGCAAGATTATTTGTCCCACGAGCACCCCACGGGGGGGGGGGGGCTCGAGCGCACTATTCAAGCCAGTAAAAAGAACGAAAAGTGTTTTGAGTCCCAAGTTTTTTTTTATAAATAGTCCCTCAGTTTTTTTTTTTAATATTATGAGTGCACACATGACGAATAATTGGGGGGATTCATCACCATGCACAGTCTAAATAAACTATTCAGCTACTTTACTGCCACTTTTATTTTAATAACCTGGCTATATTTTAATTGTACAGTTCAATATTATGATGTCACCTCTGACCAGAAGAAGCAACGTCTAGGCTACCTGATGATAAAGCACTTTTTAAAGCAAAAAATTCAATTTAAATTACTATTAAGAATTCGCATTGTACATCCACTGATTGCATCACCGTCTTGTAATTTATAGCCCAGGCCACCAAAAAGGCATTAATGAACGAGAGATGCCATTTAAGGATAAGTGTCGACAATGCCCGGGCCCTAGCTGTCAGGAAATTGCTGTATTGTCGTCTTGCGACACTTGCGTCTTGTCGTCTTCCGAGTTTCTGGGCGCTTCTCATTCAAATCATCAAATGAAATTTGATTGTTGGTTATTCCCCCCCCCCCCCAAAAAAAAAGTCCTGCGTACAATATTGGTTGTAATAATAATAATAATAATATATTTTTAATCTTCACAATAACCTCAAAAATGGGGCTGGTGGTGGGTACCCCCCTCCCTCTGCGTACATTCCTGGGTAAAACAATATTTACAGAAAACCAAAGTATTATGTGATAACACTAGAATACTTCTATTGTTTTCTAGGAGAACGAATTAATTAATCCATGCCTTCGACCCCCTCCGAATCGAACCGTTTTTTCTGATGCATCCTCGCCCCCTCCCTCTCGGTCTCATTCCTGTGGAGCGTTAGAAGAGGAGAAAAACACAGCAGGTTCAAATGGCTCTATTTTCAATCTGATTTCAAGTTGGATGAATGGTAAACTGAAAGAAAAGGATCCGTCTCAGAGATGTACCAAAGAAGATAAAGGTGAGAAGCTTTTTTTTTATTTTTCCATTGTCCAATTATTGTTGTTACCTTTTATATTATGCTTATTTTTATTTTTTTACTATACAAAAAATTGATAATAGCAAGGAGTTCTATGTTATCATATTTGTTTCTCTATCACTGTTCTTCAATCTTTGAACCTTTTTCTGCTGAACAGCGGCACCGTTTGGTTTTTGAAAGGATAAATAATTAAAAAGGAAACTTCGTAAATATTTCGACTTTCTCCTCACAGTTATTCCAGGAAACATATCGCATTCAGTGTTGTAATCTACTGCTTTTACAAGAACTCGTCGCTGGACAAACCCATTTCCAGGGGGAGCCAATTGGAGGGAGGCTAATTGCCCTATTAGATTTTGAAATTCCCTTCTTTTGTTTTTTTTTTCTTTTTTAGAATCGGAAAATAACAAGAATGCCCCCCCCCCCCTTGATTTTGAAACATACCTTTTGGTTTGATATCTTCGTTTAAAAAAATCCTGGCACTTCACCTTTGCTTTTCCCTCTAATTGGTACTACTTCCCACCTCAGTTTCTTGGTTAGAACACCGTGCGACACACAGGTTTTTAAATTTATAATCGTTTTTAGAGTCGCTCGTATTACATTTCACATAGAATTTTTATTGTTTTTTTTTAAAGATATTTAAAATTTTATAAAGATATTCTTCGATAAAAAAAACAAAATGTGCAAGAGCGGATCCAGGATTTTTGTTCGGGGGGGGGGGGGGGTACTAATTTTCGACTCGGTTCTCGACTAATTTTTACTAAGGTTTCACTAATTTTCGACTCGGTCAAAAATTTCGGGGGTTCAAACCGGGTAACCCCCCCCCCTCCTGGATACGGCCTTGAAAATGTGTTTAATTTAGAACTATACGCAGAAGAGCTAGATGGCGGAAGTATTTTTTCCGAGGAATTAACCACTTTTGTTGAGTGTGAAGAAGTTCTGCATGGCACTATGAGGTGTGCACATATGGCAGAGAGAAGACAACCCCTCGGATTGAGCCGGTAATCACCTCTGTTCGAATGCACCTTGGAGTAGACTATACGTCTGCACACACAAGAGGACTATTTCCATTTCGTTGAAATAATTTAAATATTTGAGCCTTGAGGTATTAGTTTTTGAAACTGTGGCTACCTTTTTGAAAAAAAAACTCATTCATTAGTAACAAATACATCCCTTTAAACTTTCTCTATCGTTTTATAAAGGTTGTTGGCAACATGAGAAAATGACTTTAATTTTATGTCATTCACTTTACTGCCAAAATGGGCTATAAAACAAACATACGCAAAAGGCCAGCTTGAATACTATGTTTTTCTCTTTACGGTGTTCTGACTGACGTCTGAAGATTAGACATGCCTTTTTTTCAACGCTATAATTAACTTCTAAAATTAGAATCCTTCATCTTCTGGGTTTGAGACAGGACTATTTACTGTAGGTCAAATCTTCTATATTTATATAAATCTATATTTATTTATATAGATTATTATTTATAATAATCCTATTTATAATAATTAGTATAATTAAGTACTAATAATATTATTATAAATAAGTACTTATTTATAATAAGTACTCCCTTTTGCATTCTTCTATATTTATTTAATGAACAAGCATCTGTGCCTTTTCTGAATTTCTCCAAGCATGCACATGAAGAGGAATGATCGTCCCTCCTAGAACATAATGTAATTTTCGTGACCATATCTCCTAGTTTTAAAAACACAAGCTTTCAGGGAAAGAAAAAAAGGTACCACTTCTTTCTTACGAAATTTGGATAACGAACTTAATTGAAATCCGGAAAGTTGTAATAAATTTGTCAGTATGAAGGCTTATTTTCCCCTGTTTGGGCATATGCACCTCATTGCGCCCTTTTGCGCACAAAGATAAAAAATTGTACAGCCCACTCATCTTTGTAGGTGAGGGGTTACTTGTGTGTGCTAATTTGTCTACCTTTTATTTGTTTCTGATATACTTGAAAAACAGTAATTTCTTTTTACCCTTATTTACATTTTTTTGAAAAAAAAACAAAAAAACAAGTGACACCGCACCTCCTTCAAATGTATGGAACAAAGGGTCCCGTTAAAACGGAAACTGAAATTTTGATATAATGAACAGCCGTGAGCACCTTAGTGCCATCCATTTGAAGCAGAGATTGTGTCACTTTTTTTTTCAAAATGTATAAATAAGCCAAGTGTCGCATCCGTTTGGCAGTGGGTCTACCTTTTAATATTTTCTAATATACTTGAGGATACTTAAGGATGGGAAATTCTGATATGATGGAGAGCCGCAGGCACCTTAGTTCTATGCGCTTGAAGGATATGTGGTGTCACTTTTTTTCAATATAAATAAGGCGAAGGGTTTTAATTTAATTTGTTTCTAAAATACCTGAGGAAAGGAAATTTTGATATGATGAACAACTACGGGCACCTTAGTTCCATGCATTTGAAGGCGGTATGGTGTCACTTTTTTTTCCAACATAAATAAGGCGAGGCGGGTTGTACATGTTTGCTAATTGTTCTACCTTTTATTGGTTTCTAATATGCTTGAGGATAAATTTTTATATGATGAACAGCCACGGGCACCTTCGTTCTTTGCATTTGAAGGAGGGGTAGTAGCCTATCACTTGTTTTTTTTTTCAAAAAATCTAAATAACATATTTAACTGGAAACCCAGGAAAATCTAATAAATCTTTCAGTATAAACGCTCATTTCACTTGTTTAAGCACAAGCACCTCATTGCACCTGGCCATAGATAAAGCTGGCCATAAAACTCATTCCTCTGCGCGGGCAAGGGGTTCACAAATGTACTAGTTTCTCCAACTCTCAATAGTTTTTGATATATATTAGAGGATAGGAATTATTTAACGAGCAGGCGTTACTAACTTTCTTGAGTTTTCTCCTACCATGCATTTGAGGAAGGGGTTATCCATATTGGTACGGAACTACAGCAGACTTTTCTTTCTCATGCTATTTTTTAAACCCGACTTGAAGCTTCCGTGCAAACTCGGGATGTTGGTAACTATCTGCTATATGGTGCACATCTCGGAGTGCCAGGTGTGTCGCACAAGTTCCGACACGCCTCGCACAGCTCTGCCAGGCTTGGCACATTCTCCATAACGCTTGGCACAGTTCCACCACATTTGGCATATTTTCACCGGGAGTCGTCGCCCCCCTGTGGAAAACACCCCCAGAACAATCCTCCTCTGTGAAAAGCTCCTCCCCGGATAATCCTCCTCCACATGGAAAAATCCCCCACACGTAAAACTTAGCAGCCAAAGAGAAAGTACAAAATATGTACCTCATAACGTCAATCAGATGTCCTAAGGGGTAACAAAAGGACCAGACATAAAAAAAAAACAGTTGTAGCACTGGGACTGGTTGGTCTCCAATCACTTTCGACTTATAAAAAGGACTAGAACTCTCAATGTCTGGCCGAATGAGCATCCTCCAAAGTTTCTACGATCACGAGGCGGAGGAGAAATTTAGTAAAATCGAAAATTTTGACTCAATGTTCTATTCTTGTCCAAAATTTTACTGCATATCCGATATTTGAATTCTCAAGCAGAAAACTGAAAAAGCGGGATACCAACCAATTTATGATTATTGGTACATACACTTTAAATTTAACTGCAAGAAATCATGGGTTTATTTGGCTGGTAGCCCACATCATAATTTGGTTAGGTCAGGGCATAATTTGATAAGCGATCAGAAGTTAGAAAACTTAAAACAAACAGAAATTATTCCGTATATGAGGAATATACGGAACCCTGCTCAAAACCTCACTCTTTATGATAAAGTTGGACTTTTGTCATGATTCTTTAAAAACGACTTTTGAAACACAAGATATGTTAAAATGGAATAAGAAACTTTTTTAAAGCGCTGTTCTCGGTAACTACTTTTTCGGTAGCAACTGGTTGAAAAGCAGGCTAAATCTCAGAAAGAGCATTGTTACTTTTGATTTTCAATTAAATGAGCCTCCTCCAAAGTTCATGCCACCACCCTTCCCATAAAAACCTTATATCTCGACAAAGGGCAACTTGCATAGCTTACAAACCTTGCCCCTGAGGCTGTAAGGAGGTTTGCCAAACCCGGGGGCATGGCTATTTGAACTCTGGGCTATTTCGAACCAAATGGCTATCTCAAAATTTGTTGGGATGCGTTTGAGGAATAAGTGATATGGGGGTGGTTTGTTGCCCTCCAGTCACTTTTAACTCTTAATAAGTACACTGGACTTTTAATTTGCAATCGAATGAGCTCCCTCGAAAGTTTGTATGACCGCCCCTTGTATATGAAGTGCCTCTGGGAAAAAATATATTAATACATTAAACCCTTACGGATATTTACTATAGGCAACGTTATAGCATTGCCTCTGACTTAAATAGGTGAGTAGAACTTTCAATTTCCCTTCTGATGAACATCCATAATTACCCAGCGGGAATATGGGGGGAATTTTCGGAGAGGGGGACGCCTATACCCAGTTTCACCACGCTTGGCCCGCACTACCCGCGGTGTAGGTGATTTTGGAAAGTCTGCGACCCTTCGTGTTAGCTTTAGCAACCACTTTTTCTGTTTGTTCCGTTTGGTCTGTTGGTTATCAGTCCTTTCTGTGGAATTGAGTTCTTAATTTCTATGTAGCTAACCTATCACGGAATATTTAAATATGTCACAGTTACTGAGCATGTACTTTCTACTTCGCTAGTTTTAGAACCTGCCAACAAAAACTGAAAAACAAGTTCTCTAAAACTGCTTTTTCTATATATACATATATAAAAATGGAAAAAAATAACTACTTTTCTGTTAGTGCACTGATAAGATACAGGTAAATCATATATAGAATTATTGTAGTAAAACTCAAAATCTTTTACACTTTCAGTATTGCCGGCATTTGCCATCTGCATTATAATGTAAGCTTTGTATACGGTTTGGAATATTTTGTCCTCTGTTCTTTAGTGTTTTAAGCAATTTTTTCTCTTTTTGTACGCAGAATTCTATTCCCCTTTTGTTTGACTTTACTAAGCTAACTATCATCAGTTAGTCTTCTATAATTTTGTAGTATTATTTTCACCTTTCCATTGCTAATATCAAATTTATGTTAAAAATATTGAACAGAAACCTGTAAACTGAAAAATTGTATGTGAAAGAAAATTTGCATGATTAGACCAGTGATAAGCTTTGAAAGATGCTAGAAAATATATCTCCAAAAAACTGTTCTACAGAAAACTTGACCCCAAGGAAAATTGCAACGAGAAAGCTGGCTTCCAAGAATAAGTCATTCTAAAAAAAAAAACGGGCTCGGAGAATAACAGTGCTGGAATAGTTGTTGTCCGAAATATCCGAAGGTAACTCGCCTCTCTAAAACGAAACTGGGTAGCTAAAACAAACACTGTGGAGTGCAAACGTCGCTTTCAAACTACAAGAAAATGGAGATTTAAGTTAAGTCTTGTTTGTAGCTATGCAACGTGCCACACTAGAGTATTGTGAGCTCAGGACTGTCAGGAGGACTCACTGTTCGCATATAAAGGGGTCAAAGGGGAATCGGTCCTCCTCATATATAACTGGCTCTGGTCGTGAGAAATCGCAGATGTGCCTTCGTATTTACCCTGACTTTTTTGAACTCCCTCCAATCACTAGGGTTGGCAGCTTTGGTCTTGGGTCCTCGCCTGACTTAACCGTAATTCCATTTCAATTCCAGTTTTCGGCTTTTCATTGACATGAAATTTTCTTGTGAGTCCAATGGTGACTAAGTCAAGCTTCTAGCAAGTGACGTTATATGCGACAAATGTAGTCAGTCGGCACATATAAACCTAATTTGACGGGGGTGGGGTATATTTGGTTGCGGTGGAGGGCTAAAAAATTTAAAACAGCAAGAAATAACAGATGATTTGATTGAAAATAAAATAAGATGATGGCAAAATACTAGATATCTTGAGATGTGGGGAGGGTGGTCCCAACCTGAATAAGTGCCTCGGAAATTTTTGACTACGTGAAATACGTGTATTTTATTGTGAACATGCTATTTATTCAGAAAAAAAGGCATATATTTTTCAAATGGCTTTAAAGCGGATGTTTGCTTGTCAAATTTGACGCAACAATGCAGATTTGTAGTCGAAGAGATTTATGACTTTGGAAATTATAATAGCAAGTGAGGCTAAGTTATATGCACATTTGCATGATTTACTTATTGTCTTATTACCTGTAAATTTTTTTTAATGCCAGGGTATGATGGAATTACAAAGCATGTCGTTAATGCTGTTATGAAGGTCTTTTTTAGGCCCGTCTGATTTACCAGTAGATATGTCCTCCAAATGTCATGATCTTTTGAACTTTTATGTTTGAAGAAAAAGTAGGCAACAGGTCTAACTGACTTTGCAGCTTACAAATGGATTGAAGCTTCTTTAAGAATAGGCCATGTATTCTTAAATATGCTGCTGAATGAATTCTTGACTAGTGCTTAATGAGTTACATGTCAAACAGTTTGCGGTAACGAACTGTAAGAAAGGAGCGACCCGGCCCAATAGTAACTGAAACTCTAAAAAACGGAATTTTGATATAGATACACCAAAAGAATTAGATTTGTATGCTGATTTCAAATATATAAGTTTCATCAAGTTTGGTCCTACCCATCAAAAGTTACGCACCTGAGAAAATTTGCATGATTTTCGAAAAAAGGGGAAAAGACCCTCTAAAAGTCATAAAACCTTAATGAAAATCACACTATCAGATTCAGCGTGTCGGAGAACCCTACTCTAGAGGTTTCAAGCTTCAAGCTCCTATCTGCAAAAATGTGTAATTTTGTATTTTTTGCAAGAAAAAAGATCCCGGATGCATGTTTATTTGTTTTTTCGTTGTTTTTTTTCCCAGGGGTGATCCTATCGACCCAATGGTCCTAGGACATTGCGGGATGGCTCATTCGAACGGAAATTAAATGTTCTAATACCCTTTTTAAGTGACCCAAAAAATGAAGGGCAACTAGGCCCCTCCCACGCTCATTCTTTCCCAAAGTCACCATTTTGAGATAGCCATTTTGTTCAGCATGGTCGAAAAATATAATAACTACCCCTTCCAAACATTACCCTTTCCATGCTTCGTATGCTTTACCCCTTCCAAACATTAAGTCTGTAACCGCCCCTGTTCGTACATACCTACCCTCTCCTAGATCACAGTGGCACTGGGCCGTGTTTTTTCTCCTGATTCCTCATGCCTGATTTCAATGAAATTTCAGTTTTAATAATGTTAATCTTAGAGTAACATCAAACTTCAGACAGAGAAATCTGGCTTTAAAGAAAAAAAAAAATAAAATTCTGTCTAAACTTTCTTTTTTTCTGTACCAATGGCAACGAAAAATGAAATCAGGTTATTTGAATTGATTAAGTGGAAACTTATGCAACCTTGTCTGTCTTAAAAAAAATATATATATATATATATATATATAAAATCAAGAACTGAATTTTACTAAAAAAAAAAGACCTCCGTATGGATCTGTGCAGTTTTTGGTAGCTAAGGGTGAAAAAATGAAAGGATACAAAATAGGCTACTGACATATGGTACCACACAGCTTAAGACAAATGTCTTAAGACAGCTTAAGACAAACAGCGTAAATGTCTTTTTAAGGACGTAGCTGTTTTTGGGAATGAGCAGATTGTGAATGTTCAGATTTTTATGGACAAAAAGCATTGACAAATTTAACTAATTAGTTTTGTGTATTTATTTTCCGGGTTCAACGTGTCAACACTGACGAAAGTATGTTACTGCCCTGAAAACTTCATAATTTTGAAACAACCAAAAGACAATTTTATAAAGTCGCAGTTATCAAGTATGACTAGATCTGAGATGGACCCAGGAACAGTGGCGGTTCTAGGCCTGGGCATGGAGGCAGACGCCCCCTCCCCCAGTTTCTCTGACACCTGACATTAATTTTTTTATCTTATATACCTGGTTTATCTAGGTGTCCCCCCCAGATTACGAGGCCTCAAACTGCTACCACCTAAGAAGCAAAAAAATGTTCATATTTGGATATCTTTGGTACTTTGGAAACACTATATAAATCCCGGGGCCATTTGCATGTTGTGAGGAGCTCCCTGGAACCCCTGAAGCCATATTTATTGGTAAAATTCCTCCTTTCCAGCATGTCCAAGCATGGTGTCATAGCATAGCCCAAAAACCCAACACTAATCGTCTGTTTATACACAGTTGTCACTAGGTGGTTGTTTGCTCAGAGGCTTCATAATTTTTAGACATGGAGCAATGAACCCAAAAAAAGAGTTTTGCCTGTTATTGGCCTCTAGCTGTTGTACAGAGCCGTATTTCTTAGCAAGGTCATAGCTGCCACATATCACTCGTGTCCAATTTTTTTGCTCATTAGGATTCTGAAAACTAATGCCAATTGGGCGTGAACACTTTCTATATTGTTTGGGTGATTTTCTTTTTTTTTTTCTTTTTTTTGCTCATCCTCGAACCCAATTACGTATGCTTATAATGTCAGTTGGTTCTAGCAACTTTGATGAGTTATGTTCCGTTTTAACCTTTAATTGCAGTACCTTTCTCCGTACCAGAACATGTAAAACAGTTATTCTTTATTCGTTCCTTCTGAGCTTGTCATTTTTTGTGTGTGACAGTAGCAGTAAATCATTGAAACTGTAGCGAAGTGGTAATTTAGTCAGTGATGCTATTTTCTTATGCACAAAAAACTAATTGCGACTTAACGATCGTTCTTTATAATATTTTACCATTAATTGTAGTGCATATAATGACCAGGAAACATACGCTGAGACTAGATTTTTATTTTGTTCAGTGGTGTATGAACTTCGATCGTATCGTTATCTTTTTTTCTCCTATTTTTTTTCCGGCTTAACGAAAGTTCACAAATTAGGCACCGCCGCCCACCTTGTGGTTTTCGCTTTTCTTTAGATTTTTGTCCATCGGTTCTTTTCCGTCTTCTAATCTCACTATTATTCCGCTTTATTCTACTAATTTGCATTGGCGGTTGTGGCATTTTGCGCCCGGGGCAAAATCTTGATTAGCGCCCCCTCCCCGTCTCTCAAAAATATTCATGCCAAATTTTAACGAAATTTTATTAATTAAACAAAATTTTCCATTTGTTTCAATCTGACTTCTCATATTTTAGCCCGGTGGTGTAAATTCGTCAAAATCCTTGGGGGAGGGGGTTAGAGTCGACTTTCCCAAATCAAGTGAAAATGACAGCAAAAACTGACCCGTTTCTGTGGATCCTTGAATTACGCTGGCTTATCTTAGTTTTGTCAATGCAAAATTTATTTTGTTTAACTAAAACCACAGTATAAAGATATAGCCATGGGCGTAGGGAAGGGGGGCAGGGGAGGGCAGCTGCCCCCCCTAGAAGTTCAAATTTACGCTAGACATTAACGAGAACTTTTTGTATGTTGGAATTTTTTGTTGGATGTTACCTGGTAGATGGTTAAAAAAGCCGGAAACAAGCAGAAATTTCCAAATATCGTTTGCGATATCAACATTTACGTTTCGATCTTCAATATTGATTTTCGGTCCAATATATAGATAGGAGACTGGCCCACGATCGGCTGATTTTGACTTGTTTAATTCTCTATGAGTTGATCCAAGCGATAAGAAGTTGCTGAGCCTGCCAAAGCTAAAGTAACTCATTCAATACCATCCTTGAAAAAGACAATTAGAAATACTCCGCCATTTTTCCACCTGGATGCCTCTCTATCCAAGTGGTCAAGAGTGCCAAACCTGGGCCACCCCAGCACTGGTTCGGCCGTCTCTGGCTTATGTTTGGCCACCGGACAAAAGAAAAAGTGACCAGGGGAACATTAAAGCTTGTTTTTCAGCTATAAAATTAAGAAAGAATATGGTCAGCATAAAAAACTACAAAATGAATTTCATTAAGGTTTAAAAATAAACTAAAGAGTATTAATTTCAAATTATATATTGACTGATCAACACCAAAAGTAAGCCGCTCCGCTAATCTTGGTGTTCTACCTTTCAGTGGTGGCAGTTTTATTTCAACTTCTGTCTTTAAGACAGTATCCATCTCGTCAGTTAGTGCAAAGTCTCTTGCTCCAGTCTCCTTCCAAAAGTGGACCTTAAGTTCTTCAGTTGCTACTTTTTCAAATGTCTTGTTTCAAATGTCTTGTGGTCTGAACATGTGTTTATATAGGCCTCGCTCCAGGTGGTTAAAGAAAATGCCTACACTGTGACGGTTGAAAGCAGTTGTCCATCATAGGCTTGTACTTTCTGGCGTTTTTACTGATAGAGTTTTAAGGCATTCCATAAAACCACGGTACCAATCTTTACCTGTAGTTCCTCCACTGTCTCCACTGCCTTTGCAGTTCCGTTATCCGGTACTTTTATACTCTTAATAATGGCATAAGTGTATGCAAATTTACACGCTTCTATGGGAATACAGTCAAAAGCAAATCAGCTATCGTTTTCAAGTAAGTTTTTAGTCCTTTTTCTAGTTCCTCTGTAAATATTTATCATGTGTTTACTTCTGGATCACAGCCACCTTTCTTTCTTTTCTCTTCTGTTTTACTTTTAAGCATTTTATCTTGAATGAAATTTAACAGGAAAAAATGGAACTTCAGTTCACCTACTGTTCTGACAGGATTAAACAACACCAGAAATCACAGTTTTGGGTTTTAAGCTTGCCTTCAACCTTTAAATATGTTGTTTACACAGCCTTTACAAGCATAGCCCACTTTTGGACACCTTGGTACGGCATGCGGAATTTACCCCAGGTATTGTGGCCGAACATGGGAGTTCGTTATCCCGCAGGATGAAAAAATACTAACAGCAAACTAGTGAAGATGGCACGTCTCGGAATCTGAAAAAAAACAGGCAAATAATAAGAGAATACAATGTGAGTTTATAACGAGAGGTTTCTAGTATTCGTAATTAGGCGTAGGCTTTCAGACAAAATTGAACAAAATTCCAGAGTTAATCACCTTAAAACCTGATCCAATCTGATATTTTTGGTAAAAGTATTAATTAAGGTCAGACATTTTAAAAACATACACTACCATCTGTCAGAGCTTTCATAATCCACCAGAAGCTCCATAGGTTCTTATATTGAAACTGTTTGCTTCGGCTAAACATGGGCCAGTCTCCCCTATACCAATTTTGATATTTAATTTTGCCCAACTGTAAACTTTTGAATTGAATTCTTAGAAGAAGCTGTTATCTAACCATAATGTGATTTGTGTCAAATCGCTTTTGTGGTGTTTATGTTTTCTGGAAATTGGAAGTAGGATAGTGGGTCTCTTATATTATACTGTTGCAGGAAAAGTAGAATATGGGAAAACGTTAAAGGCCGAGTTTTAGCGAAATGTAGAATGACTAGTTTCTAAAGACCTATATTCAAAGGACCTCGGGAAGTATTAGTAAGACCCCTCCATCACAGAAGCGGCTGCCCCCCTCTACACAAGATGCTGCCTACGCCCATGGATATAGCAGTAAGTTTACCGCGGATAATTTCTGGCTCTTCTTTCTCGGTGCGAACAAACAGCTCCTCCCACTTCTTCTTGTATTAGCGCGTACAAACGGCTCCTCTCATTAGATCTGCTATCAGCGGCCAATTACCCTGGAACGTGTATTTTGGCAGAAACTTTCTCAAAATGCCTTTGAAACCAACTTGAGACTTCGAAACCTATTTTTAATTCCTAAAAACATCTAATAATAACATTACACTACTAATTACCGATTTTCATATATGTATTGAAATATATTAATTTAAAATTAGTTTCTTCAAAATTTAGTGTTCCAACGCTGAAGCCAAGTTTCGCGTTCAAGAGAAATCTGACTTGTCTACCCGTGAAAAGATCTAATGTCGCTTATGTTTTTACGTTCTCCGGAGCACTCGCACCTCGGTCCGGGTTTTTGTAATGGGTGAGATAAGGAACGATCATACTGTCTATTATTTATATACTGTGCTACTGTGATACAATCAGTAGGGCTGATTAAAATTGTTACAAATCTTATAGATACGGTAACTTCCGGCAACTCGAGTCGAAACTTTTTGGGAAATTATACTTTGTTTTTGGATGGTTTTAATTTTACTGGACAACGCTGCACTGTCACTGACATTAGTAGTTTCCAATCCCCTTCAAACCGATATTAAAGCACCAACACTTCTATTCCGCACATGCACACAGGGTGTGCGGGGCGATTCACAAGACACATCCCCTTAAGAAAAATCCCTTAATCCCCCTTAAGCACTGTATATACAATTAGCAGTATGATCTTTCCCTATCTCACCCATTATAAAAACCCGGACGTCTATTTTCTTATTAAAATTTACAATAATGTCTCTTCTTCAAATTTATCTTTCATATATGGGAATACTTCCACCTGTATAAAAAAAATAAATTCCTAGCCTTAAGGGGGATTAAGGTATTTTTCTGCCAAAATACGTGTTCCAGGGTGATTGGACCGCTAACACATACTAACATTAGTAACCCGCTATTGAAAGAGTATGTGGAAGGAGCTGTTTGTACGGACCGAGAATGAAGAGCCAGAAATCGTCTGCGGTGAACTTACTGTTAATTATCTTTATACAGTACACAGTAGAGAGAATATACAGTATCGACAAAGGCTATACTTTCTATAAAAAAAAATTTAAACACATTTAAAACCACACAAGATTCATGCTCCGCCTTCGCGCATGCGCGATTCTGATGTACACATCACGGTATGTCTATGGAAAAACCTATTTTTGCCAGGCTGTAACTGAAATAAGCTTGTGACGTATTTGTTCAGACCCTATTCGTGTGTTATGAAATGTGCATCATATTTGGAAAAAGAAAACGCTACAGTATAAAGTAGACTGTATATACAACGAGAAGTAGTGTTCCGTCTTCGGGCACCCGCTGTAGAACGTCCCATGCCGATTGTTTTCAAAGCTGATAATCAGTGATTGGTTGGGTGTCGCGGATCCGTACCAATTATGCATGTAGATTTGACATATCAGCAGCTTCACCTGCTTCTCATACATTTCCAAATGCTAGAGCTCAGGAAACGCGAGGGCTTTGTTGTGGGTTTATTAGGAATTAAAAAACGACTCGTTTCTGCGACTGTGTAGCGTTATCTAAAAACTGGAAAAAAAAATAATCAAAACTACCTTTAATCTGTTTTGATTTTTGGATTTTACTCTGAATTTATTTCGATTTAACTTACCATTTTCTCAAAGTAGGCATGTTTTTCGTTTTTTTTTTTTTTTTACTATAAAAAAGGGTACTTTCCCATTATGCGGGCCTCTCTAAAAAGTCAAGTTTGGTTAATGCTAGTGAAATAAAATGAAATAGAATGAATATATAATAGTTTATAACCAAATTTGGGCTATATATTTGCACATTGGGGGGGGATAAAGCATTGCATATATTAAATACGTAACCTAACCTAACCTAGGTACATTCCACCCTCCCTAAACCCCAAAAAACCACAGTTTAATATCGTATACGGAATGAAAACCACGCTATTATTGCCTACTCTATAGCGGTTAACACGTCAAAAACGGGTTTTTATCATTGCCTACTCTATTGCGGTTAACCCGAGAGGCCCATATAATGGGAAAGTACGTAAAAAGTAATGGCTAGGTTAGTAGCAGCGAAAACGCGCACTAATGTACATACTGTCTCTTTTTTGCAACTGTTTTTTTTTTTTTTTTGTATCTTCGGCTTAATGTAAATCCAAAGTTAAATTTTAAACAAAATAATTTTTTTTTAAATTTAAGGCGCGATTTTTTTGCTTTCTCAATGAAAGCATCAGAAAAGGGGCATTTTTCAATGAAAATAGCTCCCAAAAAGAGTAATTTTCCCCTCCAGTTGACGTCCCTTAGCCATCCGGTTTTGCCTCTTCCTTCCATTTTAGGATAACTTCTTACCTCATCCAAGAGCATTCTTATTTCAACAACTGATGTCGATATTCAGCCCGAAATGTTACTGTAGATGTCGAATTACAAGCCACTGCAAAAAATTTGGCCCTAAGAACCATTTCTTATGAAACAGGGTGTCAGGTGTTTTTTTTTTTTTTTTTTTTTTTTTTTGTCTCAAAATCACTCTGGGGAATTTAACGGTCTGTGTTTTGTTTGATGCTTAGAAATGGCCGCACAAGCAAAAGGTATATTACAAAACTTTCATTTTCTGTTTTCAATTTTTGTTTTGTCAATATTCATTCTCTGTCGTACTGAAAAATAAACGGTAACTTTTTGTATCTGAAATCACTCCACTTATGGCCACGCTCAGGCCACTTTTCTCCACATAGATATAGGCCCTACTATGTCTTTTTTTAATCAGGATGATTTCATGATTGAAAAATCCTTCTCATAAAAACGAAAAAACGTCTCTTTCTCGAAGTTTTCTGAATAGCTGATCCCCCCCTCCCAGTCAAAAATTAAAAAAATAATGTTTTCGTTTATTTTGTGACTGAAAACGATTCGGCTACTATTGATACGGCCTCTTCGGGCAACGTATCAATGTTCTCCAGTTTTCGAGTTTGTATTTTGACATATTTTATGTTGACGTACAAGGCGAATTCGGTTCTTTCATACCTTTTTCAGCACCGGCGAATTATCTAAATGGCACCCGAACAGATGATGTGCCCGGAAAAACTGTATCTCCTTGCCTTTCATATCTCTACCACTGTGTTTTAGGGCATAATGATGGCTTAAAAAAGGCTTAAATGATGGATTGTTTTTTTTTTATATCTTTTTTTTTTTTATTACGGGATTCTTTTATGCCAAAACTAAAGCAATGAGTTTTTTCGACAACGGATGTTTATACTTGTCCAACAAATTGCTATCGAGGTCAAATTGCAATCCACTACAAAGAAGGGAGAAACGGAAAGGCTTCGAGCATAGCAAATGGCCAATATCACTTGTCAATGAATTTCAGCCGGTCGCAAATCAATGTTATTACCAACGAAATACCGATGTCTCTTTTCTTTGACAGGGCATCACTTTCCGAGCTCTGTTTTGGCATCGAAGTCAGACTGCACTGGCGTAACCGTCAAAGTGCCAACCTGAATTGCATAAACAAGTTTGTAGTTCCAATGATCTATCTTTATTTTGGAACTACTATTGAGTTCTTAAAGTTCATTTGAACGTGCAGGTCTACACCAAGACCGTCTTAGATGGTGCCTGTGGTTGCCGTGATGTTTCTGAAAGGATTTTCTGAAAAATTATTTGCTAATTTACTTACCTGAAAACATGTTCGTTGTATTTGTTAGAGTGGTGATACCCTCTACATGTCATCACACCACCCTCAGTAGATGAGTATGTCGCCGCTGTTTGCGAACATTGCTTGTTTTTAGTTTCCGCCGGTTTGTACCGCAATTGTTTTTGGTCTGAATTAAAGGGCGGACCCCTTTTAAAACTCAAAGGCCAAGCGTAATACAGGCCGAATGCCGCAATCCCATCTCTTCCTTTGGTTCAGCCTGCGGTTTGGCTTGCATATTATCTTTGTCAACCAAAGAAATTTGAAGTAAATAGAATGACAAACGAGGAGATTCTCATTGGAAATTCAGTCTAGGATCCATGTGACACCTTGGTCCAGACTTACATCTTGTGCCTACAAGCATGTCTCAGATATTTCATATAGGCCTATGACAATTTCTCAATCCTCACATCTTGCTCATTCAAACAGAGTCTACTTCTACAAAATTTATGACTCAAAACTATCCGTTCTTTATACTGGCTTAATATTTCTCACAGAAGAGCCAATCAGATTTTCAAAAGGCGGAGCAATTAGTCTCTTCAGTAATTGTATTTCTTTGTCTATCTAGATTTATCGCTCAGCATTAGTTAGTCCCTAGTGTTATTTAACCCGGTTTAAAAACGTTATGCTATTTTTCTCCCCAAAAATAAGGAATAATGGGATTGGCTTGCGAAATGCATTACACATATTAGCCAATAGAACTAAAATCCGCTTTGTAACACGAAAGTATTGGATAGTAATATCTCTTTGTGTTTGCTTCAACCGCACATCACGCTCCTACAAGTATGTCCAGGGCCGTTTAAAGGAGAGGGTGGGGGCAATTGGATCACAGTCGGGGGCACCACGGTTGGGGGGGGGGGTGCCCACATTGACCAGTTTTATCACTTTGATTTTTTTCTTATATTTGAGTCGGGAGGGGGCGCTATAATTAATTTTGCCCCGGGCACCAACAACCCTAAGAACGGCTTTGAGCATGTCCCAAGTATTCCATATTTGTTTTTTTCTCCAATTTTCATCCTCTGCCTACATGAATGAACAAGGGTTATTTGGTATTTACATCGCAGTCAATACTATTTTTATTCCAACTAAAATTTGTTAAAATGTATACACTTTTCCATTGCCAGCTCAAGTCTTGCTTAAATACAGTGTTTCACAATCTTCATCCTCTACTTAAAGGAATGAACGAGCATCTAACCCTTTGATTTAATCCTTATGGTAAATACACCATTTTTATTCCAAATAAAATTGGCTAAAAAAAACTTTTTATATAATTTCCCACTTTCTTGGTTCACAAGGCCGTATCCAGGGGGGGGGGTAGGGGGTTTGACCCCCCCCCCCTTAAAAAAATAGTAAAACCCCCTCCTTAACAAAAAATCCTGGGTACGGCCTTGCTAGTTCATGTCTTGTTTGGATCCAAAAGTATTTCCCAATCTTCATCCTCTACCTACATGAATGAGCTAGCGTCTAACGCTTTGATTTTCTTGCTACGGTAAATACCATTGTTATCCCAACTAAAATCGACAATTTTTTTTTTTGATTTTCCACTTTCCTAATTCGTGTCTCACATTCTATACAAAGTGTTTCACAATCTTCAGTCTTTGCCTAAATGAATAAGCAAGTGTGTAACCCTTTGATTTTCTCATTACGGTAAATCCAGTTTTATTGCAACTGAAATTCGCTAAATTTGTTTAAAATTTTCCATTGTCCTAGTTAACGTCTTGCTTGGACACAAAGTATTTCACAATCTTCAGCCTCTGTCTAAATGAATGAGCAAGCATCTAACCCTTTGATTTTCTCATTACGGTAAATCCAGTTTTATTGCAACTGAAATTCGCTAAATTTGTTTAAAATTTTCCATTGTCCTAGTTAACGTCTTGCTTGGACACAAAGTATTTCACAATCTTCAGCCTCTGTCTAAATGAATGAGCAAACATCTAACCCTTTGATTTTCTCATTACGGTAAATCCAGTTTTATTGCAACTGAAATTCGCTAAATTTGTTTAAAATTTTCCATTGTCCTAGTTAACGTCTTGCTTGGACACAAAGTATTTCACAATCTTCAGCCTCTGTCTAAATGAATGAGCAAGCATCTAACCCTTTGATTTTCTCATTACGGTAAATCCAGTTTTATTGCAACTGAAATTCGCTAAATTTGTTTAAAATTTTCCATTGTCCTAGTTAACGTCTTGCTTGGACACAAAGTATTTCACAATCTTCAGCCTCTGTCTAAATGAATGAGCAAGCATCTAACCCTTTGATTTTCTCATTACGGTAAATCCAGTTTTATTGCAACTGAAATTCGCTAAATTTGTTTAAAATTTTCCATTGTCCTAGTTAACGTCTTGCTTGGACACAAAGTATTTCACAATCTTCAGCCTCTGTCTAAATGAATGAGCAAGCATCTAACCCTTTGATTTTCTCATTACGGTAAATCCAGTTTTATTGCAACTGAAATTCGCTAAATTTGTTTAAAATTTTCCATTGTCCTAGTTAACGTCTTGCTTGGACACAAAGTATTTCACAATCTTCAGCCTCTGTCTAAATGAATGAGCAAGCATCTAACCCTTTGATTTTCTCATTACGGTAAATCCAGTTTTATTGCAACTGAAATTCGCTAAATTTGTTTAAAATTTTCCATTGTCCTAGTTAACGTCTTGCTTGGACACAAAGTATTTCACAATCTTCAGCCTCTGTCTAAATGAATGAGCAAGCATCTAACCCTTTGATTTTCTCATTACGGTAAATCCAGTTTTATTGCAACTGAAATTCGCTAAATTTGTTTAAAATTTTCCATTGTCCTAGTTAACGTCTTGCTTGGACACAAAGTATTTCACAATCTTCAGCCTCTGTCTAAATGAATGAGCAAGCATCTAACCCTTTGATTTAATCATTACGTTAAACACCAGTTTTATTCCAAATAAAATTGGCTAAATTCCTTTTTTTTTAATTTGCCATTTCCCTAGTTCATGTCTTGCTTTGGACACAAAGTATTTCACAATCTATCCTCTGGCTGTATGAATGAGCAAGCGCCTAACCCTTTGATTTTCTTGTTACGACATATACCATGTTTATTTCAACTAAAATGGACAATTTTTTTTAGTGATTTTACATTTTCCTAATTCATTTCTCACTTCGATACGAAATGTTTGCTATCTTCATTCTCTACCTAAATGAATCAACAAGCGTATAACCCTTTGATTTTCTCATTAATTTAAAAGTACCAGTTTTATTGCATCGAAAATTCACTAAATGTCTTTATAATTTTCCGTTGTCTTAGTTCATGTCTTGCCAGGGGTGTAGCTCCAGCATTTTTATGGGGGGGGGGCAAGAGGGGTCCACATCCGCAGAGTCAAGGGGCATGGGCTATATAATAATTTTTCTCTTCAAATTATTGGGGGGCAACTGCTCCCCTCAAACGACGCCCCTCAATCTTGCTTAGACACAAAATATTTCACAATCTCCATCCTCTGTCTAAATGAATGAACAAGCATCTAACCCTTTGGTTTAATCATAACGTTAATTACCAGTTTTATTCAAAGCACAATTGACTAAAAAAAAATTATAATTTTCCATTCCCTAGTTCATGCCTTGCTTGGACACAAAATATTTCAAAATCTCCGTCCTCGGCCTATATGAGTGAACAAGCGTGTAACCCTTTGGTTTAATCATTACGGTAGGCTAAATACCAGTTTTATTCTAACTAAAATTGGTTGTTTTTTTTTTATAATTTTCTATTTCCCTAGTTCATGTCTCGCTTGGATACAAAGTATTTCACAATATCTAAATGTCAGACATTCAGATTTATAGGTGACTGAAGCTTGCCCTGCAGACATATTTTTTATGGAATATCTGATAGACAATGTCTGTGGGAATGACGTTTCACTGCGTAAATCAGATATCCAGGTAATCGATTACTCAAAGAAATTTGATAGCCCATCCTGACTCTTGGTAGGATTATATTCCTGTAATTTGTGCGCTTCAGTACAGATTCTGACATACAAAGAGAAAGGAGATGGGGGCGTTGTCCCTTCAGGATCTATTCTGCGACCTGCCGACCTCTTCCAAGTAAGATTGGGAAAAAATTAGTCTGGAATAGACTATGTATCCATACTGCAGTCATATAGTCTATGAAGGAATATAATATGTGTTTGAATTTAATGCCCATTCACGATGAAATTTTACTAATATTTAGCTAGCGCTAATTTAAGCCAATCAGAATTTTCCGTAGAATTTTTCAGCCAATCAAAAGATCCGATGAAAAATTTGATTGGCTCAAATTAGCGAAAGCAAAATTTGGCACTAGTAAAACCTCATTGCAGATGGACCTTAATTTGACTGAAGTTGACAGATCACATTATTTAGGATATTAGTGAGATTAAATCGCTTCAGCCAACCATTATAGAGGGTGTGCGTGTAACTGAACCACTGTGTAACTGAACCCCAAGCAACTGAACCCCTGTAACTGAACCACCATGCAACTGAACCCCCGTGCAACTGAACCCTCGTGTAACTAAACCCCATGTAACTAAACCCCCGTGTAACTGAACCCCCGTGCAACTGAACCACCGTACAACTGAACCACCGTGCAACTGAACCATCGTGCAGCTGAACTACTGCACCGAAGCCAGTAATTAACCTTTTTCAAACCAAACGATAAACAACTACGAGCGTAGAAAATACCACAAAATGAAAACAACAAAATAAGCAAACTGGTAAAAAAAATTACAGTATGTAGACGGCGAGAGCCGCCGTTTACCCCCCCCCCCCCACACACACACACACACAAAAAAAACATCCCTTAATGAAAATACCCTGCGGAAAATAACACCTCACGGAACAGAAAATACCTACTCCGTGGAAAATCCCCCCCCCCCAAAAAAAAAAAATACCTCTTGCGGTTGGTTAGTCTCCAATCACTTTCGGCTTATAAAAAAAGACTAGAAACGCCTGGGGATTATCAAACAATTTCTTCCTCCATCCTCCTGTCGTCTCTCCCTTAGAGCTAATTCTGTATTTATCTGAAGGCTCAATGAGAGCTGAGATGTTTTTATATCAAAATGTACCCTTTGAGATATCTCCCTCTCTTCCTAGCTACAAAACAATCAGATAGCCCCATTGCAGAAGTTTCAGTTCCTTTTTAAGCTTTTTTGATTTGCCTATTGCTTACAGATAGTATTTGTCATTGGGAAACATACGGAATTTTTTTATGTGGGGATTTTCTTGAGGATCTTTCATGAGAGGACAGTATTTGCACGAAGGGGGGGGGGGCAAGATTTACACATAAATTCCTCTTTCTACTTCCCTTGGAACTTCTCAATTAAACTAAAAAATAACACGACTCAAAGAAGATTTTTAAATTTTGAAAACCATAATTTCCGCGAGGGGGGATTTTCCAGGTGATGAGGTTTCCGAGGGTGGAGGAGGGGAAATTTTTGGCGGGGAGGGGGGTAAACGCTTAGACCCGTAGAAAGTGTCAGGGCGAAGGGGACCCCAATTAACTGACATAAAAAAGAGAAATAGATCTGGATTTAAGAGTTTATGACGCCCGATTTTCTTTGTTTTTGTGACAACAAAACAGAGCATTTTTATAAATCATTTTGACAGTAATTTCTATAAAGACTTAAAAAAAAAACAATTCCAACAAGGTTGAACATGTAAAGATTCTAACTTGTGTTTTACCCAATGTAAGTAGGGTGGTTGAGTTGCACGAGGGTTGAGTTGCACAGTGGTTCAGTTACACGGTGGTTCTGTTGTACGGTGGTTCACTTGCACGAGGGTTCAGTTACATGGTGGTTCAGTTACACGGGGTTTAGTTAAATGGGGTTGAGTTGCACGAGGGTTCAGTTAAAGGGGGTTCAGTTGCATTAGGGTTCAGTAGCACGAGGGTTCAGTTGCACGGGGGTTCAGTCGTACGGTGGTTCAGTTGCACGGTGGTTCAGTTACAGGGGTTCAGTTACACGGTGGTTCAGTTACAATGGAACCATTATAGAAAGGAGGCTGAGTTTCTATTCTTTAATATAATACAAGATACAATATCCTCCAAAAGAGTGACAGATGTAAACCCCAGCCCCCTTACACCTCTGAAAAAATATTTTCTATATATCTTGCCATTTCCCTCAAATTGTGTTTTCTGGGTTTGACTACTTTAGTATCTGAGCCACTTACTTTTAGTATTGATAGATTCATTTGACAATAAATGCAAACAATGTAAGGAAGAAAGAAAGAAAGCATACACACACTAAAGAGAATAAGAGGATAATCACAATTAAGGACAAATGAAATTGAAATCAACTCTCTGTAAGCTGGATATATGACCTTTAGCACTAAATTTATAGGTATATCAAAGAGTTGTTTCCTGCAAGCAGAACTATAATTCTGTGCTAGAAAATCACTAAATCAATTGACAAATTAAACTCACGAGTTGCAGTGCGCTGTTTGCTTCTATGCTTGGTGTAAATAGCGCAATCACGCTCTGATTAGAGATTTGTTTTAGTTCGGCATTCCTATTGGTTGGAGGATGGAATGTGTACCTACGATAGCCTTAGGTAGAGTGGTGCTGCGATGGAAAGTTAGCAGGGGTAGTAGTTGTTATACTCCCTTTGCGTAATTTCAAGCTGGTAAAACATCGAAAAGTTTCTTTATTCAGCCTACGTTTAGGCTGTTGAAGCGCGAAACATAGCTAGGCTGACTTGTCAATCCCCCCCCCCCCCAGAATGAATCCCTTCAGTCAGTGACTATTTATTTCAATAGCCTAATTTATTCAGTGTTTCAGCTTCAGTTCTCACGTTTTGCGACAATTGAAAACCAAATGTTGCGTAAAGCCATCCTTAAAAGTCCTGCTATTCTTAGCAAATATCTTCGAGCAAAAAAAGAATAAATTTCATAAAAAAAATAAGTTGCAACAATTGCGGTTTAGGCGTTGAATTGCAAAACTATAATAGTGTTTTCTTTTTTAATGTATTGCGCTCAGTTGCAAATTCCTTGAGGCTTCGGTATGTGTCCTTTGCAAAAAAAAAATGCTTGATCTAAATTTATCTTCTCATATACACCAGAAGTAATTTAACTGCCATCTAGATTTGATGTTTTTAAAATTTATTTTAAATCCTGAAATGAAAAATATTAGTTTGACCATTAACCTCTAGAATGAATATATACAAGCTGAAATATTGACAGTAATATTTTTTATTTGGAGGTAGATCAGATGTCCAAAATCAAAACGCTTTCTGCGCTGAAAACAAATTCCAGCAATTGCAGCAAAGGGTAGACAATAATGTGTTTCGAATGGAAGTAATAAAAATTAGACATACAGAAATGCTTGCAAAGAATTCACCAATGAATAAAGTGTAACTGATAACTCTGTTCTATCTAACTCTAATTCTAAAACAAACATACTGCAACGATTGTACAGAATTCACCAATCGATGAAGCGTAATTGATAACTTTTTTTGTTTGACCTAACTTAAATGCTGCAACTATTTGACTTCGTTTTTGTTCAGGGAATTTGTTTTGGGCTAGACAGACAGAGCTATACATAGCAGCAATTTTGAGGAGAAGGGGCTATTTAAAAGAACTGCACCAATGCGGGTGTCTAAAATCCCCATAAAGTCTCGGGTTGAAATATCCCAAACCTTTTCCGCGGGGAGGGTCCCCCCAGACAAATCTTAGGTTAGGGAAGTTACGCCTTCCTCATTTTCTCTCCTATGTGCCGGTATGCTATTTGAGTAACCGGAAAAGATCATTAATTTAATGAACTAAATTAATTTAGAAATTTTATTCAACTAAAGCAGACTTTTGGGAAATAGTAGCTTCATTGGAGGGGGGTAAAGAGCGAAGCTTCGAACAGAATGGAGTAATGTTGCATGCGCCACTATTTGGCTCCAGGCCGCTTGTTGCAACGGAGCTGTCAACAGTTGTAGTGGTAGTAGTAGTAGTACTTCAAGCTTAATCAAATCTTTTTCCAGACTTGTAGGAACCAATTCGTGTAAATCGCGGATTTATAGTGCTTAACCCCTAGTATATGTGGCCTTTACAAAAACGAAAAGAAAAAACTTGAATTAAGAGGGATTCCATCCTTGAGTTTCCCGGTAATGATAATGATAATCGTCATTATAGGGCTATTTAAGTCAACTGAATTAGATTGATTTAAAACTTGATTTGAATTAATCTAAGTCAGGTCTAAATTTACAAATTGATATATACCACTGATGCATAGTGTTTAACCCCTTATATGTGTCCTTTACAAAAAATATATTTGGCTTGAATTAAGAGAGATTGGTTATTTCCATCCGGGAATTTTGTTGGTCAGAGCATTTTCTGCCGTCTGGAAAAAACTTCTTGGATTGGCACCGTTTCTAACAATGTATTAATCTCACAATTTCACTAATTCTTGGAGCTTTTCTTCTGTATCGCACCAATAGAGATTAATTGCCAATAAGAAAAGAGTTAGATTTGAGTATTTTTAAGTTGAAATTCTGGTACAATGCCAACTTAAATGGGCAACGAATTAAATGCTGGAAAAATGCCTTAGTGCGTAATTTTATTCAATCAGCTGAGCAGATTCTCCGTTGTAGGATGGGGTATCCTTACCTGGAGGAAAGATCTGTTTGTATAAATGTGTTAGGGTTACAACTAGGATTCTTCCTGGCCTTAGCCAAAGAGCCAGCTTCTAATTTGTGTGTAAATTCGGATCCTGATTTTTGGCTTATACTGAAGATTGGGGGGATGGAGGCCTGAATCTCTCTCTGTGATTGAAGTTTTTCCATAGTTTCCCATATGCGTCGTGTAACCTGTCTCTTCTGTCTTTTTGAAAAATGTACCCCCTCGTTTCAAAATGATCCGTCACGATATAAATTTCTCCATTATGTTCCCATTCCTTCGTGATCGTTCCAATTATCAAATTGTATGTCCCATTTTCCCTTCTACTTCCTTTGGTTTTTTCCTTTCTCACCTCTATCTCTTGTGTCTGAAGACGAATTGCTATTCCTCAAGCATCCTCGACATTGTATAAGTCTTCCTTGGCCTCGACTTTTATATCCTTCCGCAAAACTGAAGGATATATCCTTTCAACTATACTTACTTTTAGAACTACTTAAAAGGAGTAAGGTGGAAGGGATTTAATCCACTAGACTGTACAAAGACCTCTCAGTGCCTAGACCCTACTGCTTGGTTCGTTTTTAAGTTTGACCCTTACTTCCATAGCTTAGTTAGTTGCTCCAACGCCGGCTAGCGCATAAGGAGGCAACGGCGCCTCTCCGCGATGACATCTGAAGAGTTTGCCAGTAGTTAGACCTTGAAGTGAAAATTTAGCCCATCTGGATTTGTGATACCGTTTTTTTTTTTAGATTAAGTCTTATCTTAGCAATGTATGCCCTTTTCACTATTTCCCTTTTTTATCCTTTGGCCTTGACTTTGTTATCCAGAACTTTTTACTATTACACGGACTTTGTTAGTCATGGTTACTGCCAGGACCTCTTGGGAAGGAGTAAAGTGAGGGGTTGCAATCACTATAATGCACCTTGAATTGGCCCCACAGCGTTAAGACATTAACAGTATATGAGCTTTTCACTGTTTCTTATACTTTGGCTTGTCTTTTAAAGTTAATTTATAATTACTTCAGGATTGCCTGGAAAGGAGAAAAAAGGGGGGGAGGTAATGCAATACAATGTACCTTGAAGGGTTCTTTCTGTGCTTTCACTCACTGCCTTCATTTATGTACCTTCTACATAACGGCGTTTAGTCAACTTTTTTAAAATCTTAGAGAAATCTAGAGAAGGGAAGATTCCGTTCTAAGTATTTCTCGGTAAGTTTTTTGGTACTTTTATGATATACGCCTTACCGCTCAAGTTGTTCATTCATTGACGTATTATAGAACCGGTTTTTGTTTCGTTAGTTTCTCTTCAGCTTAGCGTGAGACAAGACAGAGAAGTGACATAATAGATGAAGAATATATAATTTGGGCTATATATTTGCAAATTAGGGGGGTGGGGGGGGGTTGTAAAGTACTTGGACACTGTGGAGCTAGAAAACAATTCTTACTAAATAATATGCAGAATAATTGTCCCTAACACAATAAGCATGCAGACCCGCTATACTTTACCCCCACCCCCCTGATGCCCAAATATATGGCCCAAATTTGTTTCTAAAGTATTATATTTTTATCTTACCTTGGTATATTTGATTAGGATTGAGTGCCAGAGAAACTTATTACAAGAACATTAGGTAGCTCGTATATCATTAAAGTACCAGTTTTTTTTTTCGGAATTTGGATAAGAAAATAAATATAAAATTGTCAGTGTGAAAACGTAATGCTACGGCTTCATTTTGGTATTTGTCTGTATACTAAGAGTATCGCCAGAATATTTTCCCTGGGGGTGGAGAGGGCAAACACTACCAGAAACACTATTTTTACCAGTATTTAAATGGGAGTATTTCTAATCTAAACCTTTGGTAGCACTGTGGATTCATGCTGTCAAGGAGTCTTTCAACTAGAATTGTCGAAACAGCTCTCAAAAAACTAAACTGAACGTGTTTGTGCAGACCAGTGTGGAGTTTTAAATGAGCTCATAACTCGTATTCTTAAAGTTTTTTTTTTAAATATAAATCAAATAAAATGAAGATTAAAGACACTGAGGCCGTTTTAAGAATGAAGAACATGCAAAAAAAAAAAAAAATGTAAGTTGTCTAAAGTGGACTATATTCAGTTTTTGCTGAAAACACATCAGTGAAGACGAAGCGAAGTGCATTCTGGTATGCAGAGATTTTATGTTAAACATGGGAAGGGGGGGTTAGCTGTCAAAATATTTCCTCTTTCTACTTAAGATGCCACTTAAAAAATTTTGTAACTTATCTTATGCGGACTACATTCATCTTTTTAAGGCTTATATGACCCCAAAACAAGATCAGTGCAGCTTGGAACTATTTTATGATAAAGATAGGGAACAAAATTTTTGGCTGTCAAAAATACTTTCTCTTCCATCGCAATTTTCTTTCCTCGAAATTCTTTCTCCTTTCTATTTAAAACTTCCACTTTAAGATTTCGTATAATTTGTCCGAAATGGACCTTCATTCGACCTTTGTTGAAAACACTCCTTCTGTGAATACGAACCCAAGTAGAGACTTCATATTAAAGATGGGGAAAACCAAATAGGTTAAGAAAATGCTTCGCACAAAATTATGTTTTAGAGATCTTTGAAATGTCTCAGATGTTTCTTCTCGCAGAAAAACTAAACACGCTCGGCGAAACGTGAGAAAAGAAACTCATTTCTAAGTTGCTTTCAAAACTTACCCATCGGGCTCCCCCCCCCCATGAATACAAGCTTGATAATATAACACTTCCCTTTAAGGTATTTTGCCAAATTACACTATGCTTTCATCATCTCGAGTTTCAATCCCTGTTTTTTTCATTATACTAAATATCATAAAAATTTTAGCGGGTCATTTCCGCTTAAGCTTTTCTTTCCTTTTTTTATTCCAGTATTATTATTTTTTTGGCCTCTTAGAAAAGCTATATGATCGGTAGCGTTAATTGGGTGGGTGCAGGAGAGGGCATGTGCCCCCTAGATTTTTGCCTTCCTCTAGAAGGCAAACTTTGAAGAATACAATTTTTGGGTATTTGCGTTGGGAAAATTGAGAAAAACGACAAATTTGTACCCCCTAAATTTCGAAAAAATAGATTTTGACCCTCTCTAAATTTTCGTGAATTGACGCCACTGTATATGAGCCAACTTTTGGAATAAGTTACCCCGCTGGTTCAAAATGATGTCTGTGTAATATGTCAAACAGTTCGTGGTAACGAACTGTAAGTAAGGAGCGACCCGGCTCAATGGTAACCGAAACTCTAGAAAACGGGTTTTTGATACCAATAGATATATCAAAAGAATCAGATTTCAATGCTGATTTCAAATATATAACTTTCATCAAGTTTAGAGCTACCCATCAAAAGTTACGCGCCTGAGAAAATTTGGCTGATTTTCAAAAAAAGGGGGAAAGACCCCCTAAAAATGATAGAACCTTAATGAAAATCACACCATCATATTCAGCGTATCAGAGAACCCTAATGTAGAGGTTTCAAGCTCCTATCTACAAAAATGTGGATTTTTGCATTTTTTGCCAGAAGAAAGATCACGGATGCGTGTTTATTTGTTTGTTTGTTTGTTTGTTTGTTTGTTTTGTTTTTTTTTCCAGGGGTGATCGTATCGACCCAGTGGTCCTAGAATATCGTGGGAGGGCTCATTGGAACGGAAATTAAAAGTTCTAGTGCCCTTTTTAAGTGACCAAAAAAAATGGAGGGCAACTAGGCCCCCTCCCACGCTCATTTTTTTCCCAAAGTCACCCGATCAAAATTTTGAGATATCCATTTTGTTCAGCATGGTCGAAAATATGATAAAAATGTCTTTTAGGATGACTTGATCCCCCAAAGTCCCCAGGGAGAGGGCTGAAAGTTATGAACTTTACTCAATGTTAACATATAGTATTGGTTATTGGGAAGTATACAGACTTTTTCAGAGGAGATTTTTTCTGGTAGGTGGGGGAAGGAGAGGGTCGGGGGCTATATGGAAGGATCTTTCCATGAAGGAAGTTTTCATGGGGGAAGGGACATTGCTATGAAGGGGGCGCCGGATTTCCCAGCATTATTAAAGAAAAAGATCAGGAATTAAATAAAAAAAAACAAGTTTTTCAACTGATCAACTGATTGTGATTAAGAGGTCATTTTTAAAGAACTGGAAAAAAAATTCGAACTATAGTTTAAAAAGCAGGGTATTGACTAGGGGGCGAACCCCCTAATATACGTGTTAAAAATTTATGAATATAGAAGTTCGTTACGTAAGTTAATTCTAAGTTACGTATATTTATTACTAATAAAAACGTTCGTAAATAAAATTAAACAAGTTTCGAGAAAGCCATTTAACCAAATATATTATGCAAATTTTGTTTTAATTATTCATGTACGGTGAGCCAAAATCAAAACCTGCATTAATTCAAAAACGTTCAAAAATTAAATAAAAAAAACAAGTTTTTTTAACTGAAAGTAAGGAACGACGTTAAAACTTAAAACGAACAGAAATTATTCCGTATATGAAGGGGGCTGTCCCCTCCTCAACGCCTCGCTCTTTACGCTAAAGTTTGACTTTCTCACAACTCTATTTTTTTAAACAATAAAAAAACTTTAGCGTAAAGAGCGAGGCGTTGAGGAGGGGACAGCCCCCTTCATATACGGAATAATTTCTGTTCGTTTTAAGTTTTAACGTCGTTCCTTACTTTCAGTTAAAAAAACTTGTTTTTTTTATTTAATTATCATGTAGTGACGTAGGATTCCCATTTCAGTATCAGACCCAGTCAAGGAGGGAGGATGGCTGGCCACTCGCTTGGGAGCAGTTTAATTTTAGCTGTTCTTCTTTATATTTATACCAACCTGTTGACTACCAAGGGTGTGACCGCCCTCTCTCATATACAAACCTGCAAAAAAAAAAAAAAAAAAAAAAAAAAAAAAAACGAATAAACTGAGACATCAGAAATTGTTTATCGTATTATAAGAGAGGGTAAAATCACTAAAAAACTAATTCCAAATGTATGAATTATTTAATACTTTTTTTTTATTTTTAGGTGTTTCTCGTAATCGCTGCAGTAGTATGAGCAACGGGACTTCAAATAAGAAATCCTCTCCTGTATCAGATAAGTGTCACCTAATCCCAACCCCAATGTTCACACTTGAGCCTGGAACAACCCCCATGTGTGTTCAAGTGCCGTGTAAGTCTAGGGCAACAAAGAAAAGCCCTGTGAGGACCGAGCCTAAGACATTTCCAAATTCTGCCAGTAGTACTGCCAGCTCCAGCGATTACATCGCGAGCAGCTTACGTGTGCATAGTAGTCCCGTGCCAATTCGGCATGTCTGTGATAATATTACAAATAGTGAACTACTCCTTCAGTCGTCCGCTAGTGTTAAAGTTGCCAGTCTCCCAGTTGTTCAGTGTTTTACTGAGGGAATCCCCCAGGATAAGCAGAAGCCAAGCTTCCCAGTTTGAAAGGTCAGGGACAAAATTCTAATGTGGAAGGCTACTTCGTCCAGTCAGTGACAATCTAAAAGTGAAAAAATAATGTCTTAAGCTTTTATTGTTTACCCGAATCATGTCCAAAATAAAATTCGATGGATTTTCGAGGAAGGTCTACTTCGTTTACTGCTGTTTCTTCCATTAAAGAGTGATAATTAATGTTTAAGACAAGTAATATAATTGTGAATAAGTGGTTATGGTAATAGAGTCATGAATCGGCCAATTTCTAATATAGCCATTATTTGTCAACCAGCATATTCGCTAGATCTATTTGTTTTAAAGGTAAAGATGGATCTTTCCTTAAAAACCGAAAAGGAATCAACTATTATTTTGGGATTTTAAAAGAGATTTGAAGAATTGAAATATTACATTAATATATTGTCACTGACTCCATCAGATGAGCAACTCCATCGAAGAAAGAATGACTCCTCGCTAGAGAGTTCTGTGATAGGTTTGAATGGTTTTCAGCTATTCCAGATGTCCTTCGACTCGGCTAGTGTCAACGTTATTCATATCATTTTTATTTGAAAAAGTAATAATAAACCTACTCATAAAGTTACGTCAAGCGTAACTTTCCGAGCGGAGTTATGTCGAGCGGAGTGCATAAGTGTGAATGTGCCCTATTCAGTGTTTTTGGAGGTCTTTCAGAACTTTTATGATCGGAAGAAAGCATATGTAAATATTTTCTAGGTTGGAACTCGTTTTTTTTTTTTTTCAGTTGGGAAACTGGAGATTTTGAAGGTTGTGTGTAGACAAGTCTAGTTTTTTTTTCTTTTTTCATTTGTGTTTTAATTTTTATAGGAACGTTCGAAACTTGCATTATATTCCATGGGCAAAGCTAAATAGGGTGCAAGGGTGAACAGTGTCACCCCCAGAACTCCCAGTACCACCACCCCTTGTCCTCTTTAGAAAAATCTTAAAAACGAATGCAACACAAAATTTCTATACAAGATGGTATATTTGTACCCCCCCCCCTTAGCTGGCTACTTGTCCCTTGGAAAAATTCCATAGCCACACCCATGTTATGTACCCAAGCATAAAGGGCTATCAGGGTACCAAATATAAGCAGAAAATGTAAGTGCCATTCAATTACCACTCTTCTTTGACGAGTTCTATTCTCATTTAATCTCAATTTAGAAAAATTAAGATATTTCAATATATTACGTCCAATGTGTTCTATATATCAGAAATAGGCTAATGTAGGCTCGGAAATTTTTGCTTTGATTTTTTTTTTATATATATTTGAAATTGTGACGCTTTAAGAAACTAGCAACCTTTTATGGATCTAAAGTGCTTTCAGTTAGAGTAACTTAGAATTTTAGATAGCTGTCTTTTTATTTACCGGAGTTTTGTTTTGTTTTCCTTAGAAAAACTTTGCTTCGCTTTGTTTATTTCTGAAACCTTTAAAACTTTATGGAAATCCATTTTTTAAATAGCAACAGATAAAAATGTTTTTAACCCAATATCCTTTTTTAACATAATATTTTTCTTCTGTAAATTGTTTTTCCTTTTCTGTTACATAAAAAGTTAATCATATTTCAACAATTCATTTTCACGTTGACAAGTATTAATGTAAAAATACATATTCAAACCAATGACTAGATTTTTGCGCCAGTGTTGTCAGATCCCTTACATAAGGTAGTGCAGCCATAAAAGCGAAAATGTGCCGTAGGCACCATTTTAACCTAGCAAAAATATACTCAAGATGCAATTTTTCAAATGAAATAATTTTGAAAAATGCGCTGGCTGAACAATTTAATGTTCCACTATGTAAATAAAGCCCCCGAATTGCGTAACCAAGTCCATCAGACAACGCTAATTTGCACAATAATTTAAAGTCTACGCTTTTGTCTGGATCTTACGATAAGAACTGAGCGTGAAGTTGATGTTTTATCAAATATTCACGTAATTATTTGCCCCATAACTTTCAACTTAAAAAAATGTTTACTTTGTCGAAAAAAGGATTACAAGGGGATTAAGAGAGTGTAATGCAATGTTTTGTTGTTTGATTTTTAGATGTTTTTCTTTTTCGGAACAAGAGTTATGACTAATGTTTTTCAAACGAGGCCTTGAACAAGTTTCTCAGATAGATGGGATCGGTGATTGCAAAGGACTTTAGTGCGGTTTCCCGCGTCCTTACTTGTTGCTAACAATTGTTGAAAAAATGCTTATGTGCCGCAAGAATAAATATTGGATACTCGCCAATATACTTAGAAATGTATGACGGCGCAAGATTTGAAACATTATTCCAACTAGGAAAGAATTCCAAAATACGAAAGGAGTTGAGAATTATTTATGAAATTAAGAAAGGTACACGCTTTCATTTCTTGATAGATATTTTTTTTTTAATTTCATGCTTAAAACATCGCAACAGAGAAGGCTTAACGTATTGCCTTAAAAAGTCTCTGCCGCACCCCTCCTCTCTTTGAATGGCCCTGGATCAAGCCTGACTACGCTATTGATTAATATAAAAAATGAAGTCTCCCTATGTGTTGACTCTATCCATTGCATAAAAACATGCTTCAATATAAGTTGATTGTTTCTGTAATTTACTTGGTTCTTTCATCTTTTTCCTCCATTAAATCTCGTGTGAATTGTCAGGTATTCATAAAAGTTTGTGCATTTAACTTAAGAGCCTTCAGAAAACAAGTCTAGAGTTAAAAGGCCTTTAAATGTGATAATTTTACTTGAACCTTTATTGTGTTTATTTGTTTTCGACTTTTTGCTTTTAGAATTTCGAACTTTCCTCAAATCTAAGTAGCTATTTCAACATTAGTGGAATTTGGACGATAAGTGAGGCATGTGCCAGTCTAGGGTTTCTGTGACACGCTCAGGATTTTATTTGGTCTGCAGGGTGCCACATCCTTTTTTTACATTCTGAACATAATATTTTGCATACCCATATGCATAGACATCTGGATATTTCCACTCTGAGATCAGAATCCCCCTAAGGCCCCCCTCGGTTCTAAAGATCCCTCTAAAGATCCGAAGCGTGTGCATCTTTGTGTTGCTAATACACCTATTGTTCTGCGAGATTCGAATCTTATTTGCTTGCCTACAGTTTGAAAAAACCTCTATATATATGCATAAGTCGAGTTTCCCTGAGGCAGGAGGGGGGTGTCATCCTTAGTGTACCACTGCTTGTATTTAGAAAGGAACCTTAAAACTACAGATCATACTTGGAATGTCATTTGTGGATGATTGTTGATATTAGAAGAGCTATCCAAAGACTCTAGAGGGTTTTGGCCTCTTAAAGGATAAACCTTACTGTTTAGTATGAACCTTCCATTGAACTATATATATTCTAGACGGGGCTAACTTTACCCTAGAGGTAAAGTTATTCACCCCATTCTTCATCTAGCTTCGTCAACGGCCATGGCATCCATGGTTTACCAGAAATGACACGAAAGCTCAGGAAGGGGTTATGTTAGCAACAAAGGGACTTCCACGTCGAAGTGCATGTCCTACTGCTTATTTTCTTCGCAATGGCTTCCAAGAGTTCTATCTAAAATTAGTTAAGACTGACTTGTTTCGTTTTAAGTATTCACTTAAACCCGAACAAAGTTTAAAATATTCAACTTAAACCCAAACTATTTTCCTTTGAAAACAAATTCCTTTTTCACGAAATGTGTAAAAAAAAAACACACATTTTGAAATCTTTTTCGCTAGATTTCTGAATTCAAGTTTATGATTTCACCTCTTGTAATATCCAAACTCTAGTGCTCGAAAGTAGTTACAATAATTGTTTACCTAAATTATTGCTAGATACCCTGTATTAAATGAGAATCCAGTTAGAGCTGGTAAAGGGACTGAGGGCCCTTTTTTTAAGTATGTTTAAAAGCTCTCCAAAAAGGGTAAATTTCTTTGGAATTGAAGTAATTTTGGGTTTCAAGATTTTATTTTGAGAAGGACCAAATTCTCGTGTTTGATTTAGTCAAATATATTTAATTCATAATTATATTATTTGGTAAAGATTTATATGGCAGATCTAAATATTTATTCATATAATTTATTTACTTCATAGTGAAGACAGATAAATGATAGAGGAATAGAAAGCAAATGGAGCCTTCCTCGGGATAACCATACAGTCATAATGTTGTTACAGTTTGCTCTTGTTTTGAAAGACAACGGTTAGGCAGTGGCGGAATTGCTAGAAAGGTTTTTGTCACTTTTGTGGCTGTGAACCCTAACACAGGGCTTGCATTTCGTTTTGTACGTAGGTTTAGTTTTTATTCTTTTTTTTATTTTTTTTAAGAAGAGGATGGAAATGGGCACGAATTAGTTCTGCTTGTGAAAATATCAATCGATATTGACAGTAGTAGTTCACGTAACTGTAAATAAAGCAGCTGTTATTAATCCCCAAACCAAATTATGTGTGTTTATAAATTAGGCGTCTTCTTATCAGGCACGTACGTATGAATTTTTTTTGAGGGGGCTATTAACAGTGGGATATGTGAATAACAAGGCCCACTTATTCCAGCAAATTTAGGATTTTGCGCGGGGGAAGGCTAAGCCTCCCCCGCCAAACTTAGAAACTTAGTTTGGCGGTAACTTAGAAAACAAATTTGGCAAATTTTACATTTTCAAATTGGCAAAATCTTTTTTTTTATGGATATATCTGATCTACGAAATACTTTGTAATTTATAAGTTCCTTAAGTTTTCGGTTCGCTATGCTATTGTCAATGTGATTGAAATATAACTCCTCAAATACCATTTCTTGCTGAAAAAAGACACCATTAGAGCTTAGAATATATACAATTCGTAGGACACTAACAGGGACGGCTCCAAGAGTTGGCTTTAGGGGTATGTGATCCCCACGGAAGGTCAAAGTTGCCCTAATTATAAGAGTAGAAGAGCAAAAAATACCATCAGGACAACCCAAGTTTCGTTGATCGCCGAGCCGAATATTAATTCTTTATCCGCTCCTGGACATTAATATTCATGAGAAGATCCTTGGAATCGTAACCAGGATTATCCAAGTTTGAATGGCAGTTTCAAACATTGGGGGAGCGGGGCTCTTAAGAGGACAGGAATCAATCCCTCTTTCCCAAAGAGAAGTTTTGATGAGAATAAACGTTTTTGGCCGGAAGTATTGACATAATTTTGTTTAAGTTTCTGTTCAAATTGATTTGTATAAGGGGACGGGGAATTTCTAGATTTTGGGTTAGTTTGATGGATGGTTTTACGGCATCTGCAGTTGAGCCACGCCTAGATTTTTTTTTTTTTTTATCACAAATAAAAAATAAATTTCCATAATTTTAGAGCCTAATGTTAAAAGATCCAAAAATACTGGATTAAAAATGTTTGAATTGTATAGTAAATACTGCGTATTTCAGTACTTTTGGCCGCAAGAGATAGTAATTGGGATGGCATAACTTTGTCCTTAACGGAATTCCATTTCCAATTTGTAGAAACTGAAAATAAACATTTTCATTCTGTTGCAATATTTAGAATGATAATTTTAGTATTAATAAATGCTAAAATGATAATTTACTCTACCGCTATGCGGTAATATTGGTATTATCTTTCTTAGTGACGCCACTGGGTTTCTTGTTCCCTTAGAGGTCTTGTTAAGTGTTTTGTTTTTATATTAGAAGCGAATTTCATGGCCTAGCCCAGTTCTTATATAGGCTGATGTTTTATTCAAGCACATCAATGAAATTCCATGAAAAGAAGCGTTTACTAATGATTTTTACCTGTTTTATAAAAGGAAAAACCAACTTTCAATATTTTTTAACGTCGCCACTGCGTTAAAGACTTGAGGGCCGCAGTGTAAGTGCTTCAGTCCTGCAGTCTGTGGATGGTGTTTTCTGCTTTGTACTTTTGGTTTTTATTATTTCACATAAAAATATCTTCACGAAAAAAGGGGTGCATTCTGCATGTAGAAAATACTCTTTTTCCAGCTATGTATGTTGCAAAAATTCGTGAAAGATTTTTTTTTTGTTCTAAATGTATACAAACCTTAGAAATCGGAGATGGGGTAGTAGCAAATTGGGTGGGACTTGGATTGGATTTGATGCCATCTTTTCTCACACCAACGATTCCAAGAAGTCTTTTTTAACCTAGTTTAAAAGTTGTAGTTATTCCGATCGCCGTAATCTGTCGATGTCAGAAAAGACGAAATCGAGCCTCGAAGACCTCTTAATGACAAAAATGGAATACTGACCCACAATAACGTTTACTATATCTAAGGTAAAAACAAAAACTATATATCATTAGGGATTTCAGTTCATGGACATATTCACCGTGTGCTTGAATAACACAAATGAATATTTGTTGATTAGTAATTGTCAAATGACAGTGGCTGTGAACCATTGGTTGCCCTGGTTGTTGAAACTAAGACGGACTGGACCAAACTTTTGCACCATCAAAAAGGCGATACAAAATTCCGGGCGTGCATCTGTCTTATAATTTAAAGCATACTAGTTTTTTTGTATCATTATCTTATTCCATGACTCTGGACAAAGAGGTGGCTTACCAAATACCTTATGCTTTAAAATTGTATCGTTAGAATAGTTATAATCACGGGAACCGTGCGTATAATATAAATATATATATATATATATATATATATATATATATATATATATATATATATATATATATATATATATATATATATATATATATAATATATATATATATATATATATATATATATATATATATATATATATATATATATATATATATATATATATATATATATATATATATATATATATACTCTGAGCCGGGCGCTAACGTACAAGCTAATGTCGGGGAGCGCAAAACGCGTTTAAGGTGGTGCAAATTAGAATAAAAAGCAAAAAAAATAGGCAAACTATTTGAAAAATATGAGAGACTATGGGACACATTGTAAAATTTTCGATATTGTGGGGGGAGTGATTTTTTATACTACCCTCTCTGCCTTCTAACACATTTACATTTAAAAACCCTTGTGTTTTATACTCCCTTTTCGGATACCTGAGGAGACTTTTTTCCAGTGTTTACTTATTTATCTAATCCAAGGGTGAGGAATCGCTTGTTTTAATACTTAATGACAATTTCACAACTTTTTTTTTTTTTTTTTTTTTTTTTTTTTTTTTTTTTTTTTTTTTTTTTTTTTTTTTTTGTTACATCAGTTTTTTGCAATAAAGGGATTAAAGTTGCGGCTCGTTTTCTGGACTGTTTTGTGGTGAAGCGGCTTGGAACTACCTCCCGTGGCAAATTTTTCGGTTTTATAAGGGTAAGGGTAAATTGAAAATAGCGTGGAGTTTGTCTTATGAGTTGACGTGTGGAAAAACCTTTAAATTTTCGTTCTAGTTAACACAGATTTTGAAGTTATCTTCGCATCATGTAGAAAAGCGAAAAAAAAACTAGCTGTATCATAGGATAGGCAATTTCCCTTTTTTTAACCAAATATTATCGCGTATTAGTGCAGATTCTAGATTTATCATGTCATTGGGTCTTGGATTTTAGGCATTTTAAACTCTATGTAACAAATTTCGTCACAAAAAAGTAGTGTTTAAGTTCCCTCATAGCCTTGGATAGCGTTTTGCTATTCGAACTGCTAAAATCTCGGCTCCTTGGCTTCTTGTCTCTAGGCTACGTAAAAAAAGAGGCAAAGTTTATAAACTGAGTCCAGAAATCCTAGTTAAGTAACACTCCCCCTTGTGGCTTGACTGAAAGCATGAGTTGAGCAAGCAACTGACAGCGTGACTCAGATGTTATTGATGTCCAACAGAACGGGCTATTGATGTCAGTGCATATTAAAAAAAATTGATGCGTTTTTAAAGTTTCTTTGCGTCCCCCTACCCCTCGAAAAAAAAAGTCCAGGATGCGGCCAAGAACCTCCACTCTTATTCTTAGGGTCTTTAAACATCAAAGATACTTCATAAATAAATTTAAGTTGAAGTCCAGTCCGTTCTTGTGGTTCTTAGCCAAAGTTTTTTTTATACATTTGTTAGTGGTAAGTCAGACTTGGTTCTTTAAAATTGTCAATCCAAGGAGTTTCTTTAGTGCGAACTAATTCTAGTCGATTATAAAGTATTTCTTATTCTCATTCAATGGAGTATCAATTAATGATGGTGACTTGAGAGAAAGCTAAAATTGAACTCCCCAATTTCTGTCCCTTTTTTGTAACCTTTTGAAGATATTTTAACTCAAAATATTGAATTGGATTTTACTCAAGTGTTATATATGATAAAGCACTGTTGACCCTTTATATAAGCGTCATATACTAGGGTCCAGGCCCCTGTGAAGGATCTATTTTAGAAGATCTATATGTCGATAGAGAGAGCAGTTTGCCCCCCAAAAAAAATCAACAACAAAATAATAGGTGAATTAGTTGCATATGGAGGTAGGAGGAGCACAAGGTTTTTGGGACAGAGGACCTATTCCTCTCCCGTTTCCTGCGTTTCATATTTACCGGGATTGTTTCAAGAATTCTTTCTGGGAGGGGATGAAGGTAGGAATGCTTGATAATCTTGAAGATCTAGAGGGGTATGGTATCCTCTGAGAAGGCTATAGTGACTACTCCATGTTATTTCACGGGTAAAACCAGGTGCCTAAGTCTTTGGGGGGGGGGGGTAAAACAAAAAAACTAATTTGTAAATAATTTGAATAAGAAGGGCCCAGGAATTTTTAATAATTTAGGATTTTGAGAAAGGGGTGAGCCCTTTAGCCCTCCGTCTATGTATGTCCGGGGCGAGGCTTCACTCTAATACTACTTCTGTGGATGATTTGTCATAAACTCATCTATAGTTGTTAGCCTACTCATAGATATTTGAACTTAATTCAATCCAAAAAATTGTATTAAAAAAAATCAAAATATTACTCTAATCAGAAATATTGTCGCTTGTTTATCGAATTTATCTTTCTTATTCAGAGTTCTTTATAGATCTTTATCAACTGGGTGAATTGTAGAGGCTTTTTTATTTGAATATCGTCTTTCCCCTATCCCTCAGAAAAAGATGGATTTTAGAAAAATCAGCTATTGTGCTCCTAAGAGTTCTTTGGTGGGTCTTCATCTACTGGCTTCATTACTTCTACTTAGTCTTACCCCCTCCCCTCCCTACGGAGAAAGGTTTATCCAGCTGTTTTTTCAAACCATTCCCTCCCTCCCCCCTCAAAAAAAAAACAAAAAAAAGGTATCTAACTGTTTTCCAAAAATGTGTTACTGTTCCCCTCGGAGTTCTTTTGTGGGTGTTTTATTCACTAGGCACGTTTTAGATACGTATTTATTTCATAGGGGTTAAGGGAGTGGGAAATAACGGGGACATATTTATTAATTCTAGCTCAAAGATCACCAGACATGATTTTATTGATTCAATACCAATTTAAAACCAAATTATGCAGCTAGGCAATTTTTATTTAGTTAAAAAATGGACTGCTTCCATATCCTATTTTTACTGAAACAGTTTAACGAATTAAATTGATCGATAAACACGCATTAATTTCTATTTCAGTTCCCTCTCAGTGGCTTGTAAGCAGGAGAACTTCGGGTCTTATACCTCCAAATATCCAGATTTCTATAATTTGCCTAATGTTTTTATCTAATACTCCTGTTCCCCCCCCCTCCCTAAGTAAGTGTAAGGGATAGCAGATGATCGGATTTGAAACTCACTTTTTGAAGCTTGAAGCACCACACTCTTCGTTCACCCCCCTCCCCCGCAAAAATGGTCTGATTCTTCAGATTCTGCCTTATTAAAAAGAAACATATACATGACCACTTCTTAATTTCCCTCTTGTAAAGCTATCCAAATCTCCAGGGGCGTCGTTTGGGGGGCAAGGAGTGGGAAGTTGCCCCGCAATAATGTGGATAAACATATTATTACACATCCTATACCCCTTGAATATCCAGATATGGACCCCTCTTGCCCCCCCCCCCCATTAAAAATGCTGGAGATTCACCTCTGCAAATTTCCGATGCGCCCTATTGTTTTGGATGTCACGATATTCGGGTAGATGTATAATAACGTCATAATAATTAACTAACTTTACTATCTACTGTGTGTTTTCAGAAATTGAGCGGTAATTACGAAAATGCATTTCAATATATTAAAAATAAAAATCAGTAAAAATCAAATAATTAAAGTTGCTCAATATGCACATAAGAAAATAGCAGTCATATTTAAAATTCCCGATTATCTTGGTTAAAGTCATCAAGAGCGGCGTCCCGAATGGGGGGCGGGGAGGGGGTTCGCGAGTTCAATTTCGGTTTAGAAATATCTCCATATGCAGTTTTTGTCAGTGGCGAGTGACAAATAGAAAAAAAAAAACATTGGCGAGAAATTGGCAGAAAAGCTGGAGATATGTGACAACAATTAGCTTAAGAAGGTGTAGCTGTCCTTTGAAGGTGTAGTTGTCTTTGGGATAATAACATATTTTTAACCGTTTTAATTTTTATGGGGCATACATGAAGAGACTAGGGTGGGTCTAGAAGTAAAAAAAAAAAAGCTTTTTGGCAATTAAAAAAAAAAATCTTCCTATTAGAAGCAACTACTTCCTAAAAACAGTCCATAAATAGGCCATAAATAGTCCATAAATAATAGGCCATAAATAGTCCATAAATACAAGTTTTTCTGTTTTCTAGCCCTCCAGTAAAATTGATGCTGTGTTACATACTGCCTCTTGAGTTGCACTAGCTCAGGTGTAACATGCTAATGCCTTGAGCAAAGCCCTATGGATTCTTGTATATCCGAGTCCCGTTTTTAGCCACTGAGTTTCAAGCGCGTTTTAATTGGGTTGGACAAAAATTGTTTTAAGCTGTTTGTGTTCAGTCCAGCGAAAATTCAAAGCGAATCAAAATTCAAAGCGTAATCTTTAGAGCAAAGCTCTATGGATTCTTGTACGGTGTCTCGCGCGTTTCTTCTAATATCCGAGTCCCGTAGCCACCGAGTTTCAAGCGCGTTTTAATTGGGTTTCGACAAAACGCGTTGGACGCAGGCTCTTGAACAGTAGAACTAGCCAGAATAGAATGCTTGAACACGGAAAAGTGCATCTAGGGAAAGCTCAAATTATCAGTGAGGTAACTTTTGCCATTGTGAAAGTAAGCCCAAATCCCTGATCAACTTCAAGTCATTGCGAAATCTCCTGCTCCAAAACTTATAAAAAGTCGTTCGAGTAAAAACATAGTCTGTTTTTTCTTCGGAATATTAAGTCAAAGTTATTCTGTCTTTTTTGCTATTTTGTTTTTTATCCTGATTAAACCCTTGTCTGACTTTGCCGATTGTTTTTTTCTCTCTTTTTTTACTTTAGTATTTTCTGTTTATGAATGAATGTGGGAATGAATGAGACATATTATTAGTTTAATGTTTTAGGCTCTACTAGCTGAATGATCTGATCCTATGCACACAATTTAAACACACAGTTCGATTCAGTATACACCCTCCCCCATGTATAAACTGGCTTTATACACATGAACGGCAGATAGTAATCTCTTTGGAGGGAATATACAACTGCCTCTGGCTGAATTCCAGTTTTTGATTCCCTAAGTAAGCTCAGTGCTTCTAGTGGACCAGTTTGGATTAATCCCCCATTTTCATCACCGTCATCAAAAGTTGTAAAATAATTATAATAAAAGTTACATTCTACGGCGAATAATGATGTTTTTTTTTTTTTTAAGGGTATACAATGTGTTTTTGGCACGCGAAGTAATTATTAAAAAATTATATCACCAGTGATGAATGTGAGGAAAAGGGGGCTAGTTAATCTGCATGGCGGCGCTGAACTGGAATACGGTCAATTCTTTTGTTAGTTGTATAAGCCCTTTGGAATCACGATTGCCAAATTGTTTAGACAACGCTATGTGCTGTTGTGCCCAAAGGAGCAATATTTTGCTAAGGCGCAAAATCACCATAACAATAGAGATCGAGATATCATTCTTTTTTTTTTTCATTTCTGACACCACTTAATATTCCCTCGATTCTGATTAAAGTTGACATAGCGAAAATAAACAATTTGACAACGTTGATGTGGATTGCTACTGCTTACCGGACCATGGCTTTTTTACAATGGAAAATGTACCAGTCTGCTCCACGCCTTTGCTTACCGAGGGTGGAGCTTACCTATGGAATTACATGCAGATCTATATAATTCTTATACGGCTTTTGTGCCACTATGAGGTTTTCCTCTAAATTTGTTCAGAGTACGTTATTCTACATACTGAACAAACTTGGAATCTATATTACATGACAAATAAATCGTTTTCGGTCTTATAGACACGTCCACTCAGTGTTGCCACCTAGAAACTTAGAACAAACAAACGAAAAACAAGTTTTGTTTAAAGGCCAGAAAACTGTCTGGAAGGACTTCTAGCCGGCTTGCGGACATTTTAGTCGCAACCCTGTCCTGTAACAACATGACTCTGAATAAGCTTCATGAAAGAGGAAACCTTTTTTCTTTCTGTTTTCCTTCTTTGCACTAATGGTGGTTGGTTGTTCTTATTACAGTTCATATAAACCAAAAAGAATCTAATTTTACAATCTACGTTTGTCCAGAGTCAGAGCCTGTTCCCTACAAAAAGTAAGGATTGAGCATTTACATTTTTAAAAAATACAAAGAAGATATTTTCTGATGTCGCAGACTTTACTAATATATAGATTAAAGCTAAAAACCATATGATGCATTTAGCTCAAAACCTGTTTGCGGGGGATGTATTCTGACTGGTGACGGCTGAGACCTTTAGTTTAAGGTCTTATGTTTAGGCCACTTTACTGATCATATTTTAGATTCTTGTTGGTGGTCTGTGCAAAATTTCATCATTACAGTTATTCCGGTTAATCTAGCTTTTTTGCTTACAATTGCACAGTTTAAAAAATTCAAGTGCACATTTTATTGCAGTTTTGATTTGCATAGTAGTATTTGTAGTTTTAGTTGTTTCATTGGATTATGATAAATCTATGATACCTCATAAACTATTTTAAATAGTTCACCTGAGGTCTAAATAGACATTATTTCCCAATGAAACGTCTATGAAACTCTAAATTTCAGTGTTTTTTATGTCCTTGCTTACCGGGACTAGCCCCTGATACATGTAGGTGTTTAGACAGAGAAATATGTTGAATTTTGCAAAAATTCTTTTTATAAACAAAATAAATATGGGCATAAATTCAGATTTTACAGAAAGAATAACACATCTTAAGTGTTGAAATTCCGAAACTAATATGCTTCAAAATTATCATTATTTCTTAGCCTAAAATATTAATAAATTTATAAATAACAGAAACATGAATAAGGGTTTAACCCCCTGAAGAAAGGCTTATATAGCCTAGTAACACAAGCAATAATGTAATACAAAATTAAGAGAGAATAGAGATATCCAGAGAGAAGAAGGGGGAGTATTTGAAAGAAAGTGATATAAAGCTAAATTCGATAAACAAAAATAATTAAAAGTAAGGGTGTGTTTTTTTTGGATTACCCAGGAGAAAACCGGTTTTTTTTTTCTTCTATAAATTTTTTGATCTGATCGAAATCCTGTCAGCTAAAATTCTTACCTTTGAATTCTATCAAGAAAATTTTGGAATTTTGCGCTGAAAATTCTCTAATAGCTATTCGATTTACTAGGGCAATTCTGCAGTCAGTGAGTAACAAGAACAGCGTAAAAATAACAATTAAGTTGACTTTCAAAGCTAAGTGTGTAGTCCAGCAATTGACGCCATGTCGTAATTGAAAAGTTAAAATAAATGTAATATATTAATTTATTAGACATGTTAAAAAAAAAAAATATATATTTATTGTTCGTGTGGGTTAAGAACTGCTTTGACTTCAAATATTCACAGTTCTTCATTGTTTTTTTTTTATTATTCAAGGACAACCCTACCCCAACCCCCCGCAAATTTGAAGCCGTAACAAATCTAAAGTTTGAAGGATTAAAAAAAGTTCACGCAATAAACGTTTAACAGTTTTGCTAACCCAGGGAGGAAATTTCTTGGAGCAGTTTCACTGAAATCCCTTCAAACCTTTCTAAAAAATTATTTTTGAGATGTTTTCAAATTATTTCAAATGTTTCGATTTTGTAAATGAAAAATTGCAATCACCAACTGACTAAATTTGTTCTATTCTAAAATGATTTCGCTGTTTTCACTTCAGTAATTTACTGTTCATCTGTTCTAAGTTATTTTACTGTATTTTTTCAGTGTACAGAAAATGATAGTTCTAGCTCTTCTCCGGGATTATCAAATTTCTTCAGTCGTTATTTATTAATTTTCTCTGTCTAAGTAAATGTTTACTATCACCAGCAAGTTCACAGGTAGAAAAAAACAGCGATTTTCTCAGTGTATTTTGGCTGCTTTTAAAGAAGTGGTATGTGCTTTCGGCAGTATTTAACCGAACCCATAAGGAATGTGTGGCTGTTGATGGTCTCTCTTTGGCCATCTTTATCAGTGGAAGTGCTTGCGGAATAGGTAAAGAATTCAAATCTGGCCAAAGTTTTTTTTTGGTTTTTTTTTCTGTTTGTGCCTGTCGTTCTTGATTTTAATGTATTTGTTCACACGGTGTTATAAATACATCTTTATTTGTTAACTTGTTGTTTTTTTACTGCAGAAAGGATAATTTTGATGTACCTAAAATCACATCTTAAGTGGTGTAGTAGATTGTCTTATTGGCGCACACAGGTACTAAGAACCCTTAGTTTTTGAGCACTAACATGAACAACGTGAATAGCGCTAATATTGCTCTAGTACAATATTGTCTTGTTCATCTTGAGGGCTGGGCACACGTAGCTGATTTCGGGAACCGATTTCAGCATCAGTAGACAAACGATAGGGGTAACAAAAATTTGTTGAAAGATAAATTTATTGCGCAATATTTTCAAAACAAAGAATCATGAACACAAATTGTCAACTGGAGTTTATTAATAATTGCATGAATGATCTCAGCTTAGTTCTCAGTTTAATTCTCAACTCAGTAGCGGGGTCTTTCACCACAGACATCTATGGCTGACTATTTATTTGTATCCCTATTTTTTTATGATGATCATGATGACAATGGGCGCTGCTTTTGTAAATCGGCACCGAAAACTAGAAAATTTTCAAGCTTAAATCGACGCCGATTTCTTTTAAAATCAGCGCTGATTTGGAAATCAGTTCCCGAAATCAGCTACGTGTGCTCAGCCCTTTACTGTGGAAGCGATACCTGATTATAGGTTTGAAAGGCTATTAGTTCGGAAGGAGAGAAAAGCGAGGCCTTTTCTAATCGTCTTATATCTAATAGTAAGGATTAAGGCAAGTTATCGGCTTCTGCATAAGTCCAGACAAGACAACTTCATTCACAGCAATCATGGTTGCTGACTGAACGGCCCATAGTAACCCACATTTTAATAACACGTTTAAAAAAACTGTTTTGTTAGAAAAAAGTGTCATTTGTTGCTGATTCAGAATGGTAACTAGTGTTTCGGTTAATCTTAATAGTAGAATTTATCGCAAAAACAAATTTATAGGAATTTCGACAAAAGGGCTAAAACCCTCTGCTGGAGAATTACAGCCCCCGTATTGAACAGCAAGTAAAACTTACTTTTTTGCATTGAAAGCACTGTCTCCTTTCTTTCTTTCTTTCTTTTTTCGGTGGTGATTATATCAAACTAGTCATAGTAGAATGTTGGGAGGGTTTCATTTGAAAGTAAACTGAGATATCAAGTACCCTGTTCAAGTAACAAAAGATATAGTGCGACAGCAACGTGCCTTTTCTGCCATTGTGTGTCGCCTAACATCCATTCCTAGGAATGGAAATTCTAAGATAGCCGATCGATTTTCCATGGTTTAACACCCTAAAAATTAGGCTTTGAGCCCCACACCCGAGTAGCGCTTATGCCATTTAGTGCTACATAACAACAGTGTTTTCTCACATTGAAAAACCACATCAAAGTGGCGTTTTCTGTCACTTTGAGGCACAAAACCTTAAATGTTTCTCCAGAGATTGTAAAAATGCAGGGGACTACATTTTCCAACAACCAATGAATTTTTCATTTTCTCAAACCCTATATTGGAGATTTTTTAGCCCCCCATCTTGAAAAACTAGGAAATTTTTTTCACTGTAACCTCTTACCATCACCTGAAATGAGAGACCCCCTGAAGGTTGAACATCTTTATCATGGCTGGGCGGAGTTTGAAATAGCATGACTTTGGGTATTTCCTCTAGATTTAAATAAAAGCTCAAATAGGGATAAAATCCTTTTAATAGACAGTGATGATGATAACAGTGATAGAAATTCACAAAAATACCAGATATTTCGGTCACATATACAGTGACCGTCATCAGTAGTAAAACTGTTTTACTACTGATGAGTTTTTCTACTGATTTAACTACTGAAAGAGTTTTACTACTGATGACGGTCACTGTATATGTGACCGAAATATCTGGTATTTTTGTGAATTTCTGTCACTTTTATCATCATCACTGTCTATTAAAGGATTTTATCCCTATTTGAACTTTTATTTATCGTCATGGAAAGGCAGTGTGGTCTCCGAAATTATCTACCTCTAGATTTAGATATAGAACGCAATCAAACGCTTACTAAAAGACCGTCCTAATTAACTGTAAGTAAAAACCAAAATTTGCTATATTTTTTAAGCATTAAATAGATAGTTAGGATTTTTTTTTTTTTTTTTTTTTTTTTTTTTTTTTTTTTTTTTTTTTTTTTTTTTTTTTTACAAGGACTAGCAGGCTATTGCAAAATTGCAGATATGTTTAATGACTTAATTAAGAGCTGCTGCCTCTTATAAATTCATCTTCATATCTCCTTCGTTAAGTCCCATATTGGAATATGGCACTTTTTAGACATAAAACAACGCGCTTTGAAAAAAAACTACCTAATGAATAAAACGGCGTTTATTTATTTCTTGTTGTATGGAAAAAAAAAATATTAACAACTCTGAAAGAGCGATAATGACATGCTCCTTAGGTTCTTTATTGACATGCCAAAGTTCTACATATCATCCGAAAATTTAAGGAATGTCAGAAGTAAAACTTATATCTAATGCCTTAGAAAAAATTATATTGATTTTAGTTTCTTAAATTCTATTAGAATATCACGAGCCAGTTTATTCCGGCTAGTTTTGTTGACTGGCGTTTGGATAATTCTTCTGGGTTTTTTTTTTTTTTTTTTTTTGGTGGGCTGAAAAACCCCTTCCTCTCTAAGTTATCTATTATGGGCTGCCTCCCCATAGTAGTATAATATTTGTAGACATGAATATATAACGAGTCGGACGTAACAGGCTTGAGATTACTTGTGCAGGATTTCGACTCTTGTTGATAGAAGAGCATCACCAAGTTTGAAAGATCATGTTGTGACCGAGATGGGCCCAGGATTGCACAAAGCCTCCAATCATACTGGAGGTCCCACGGACTTTTTGCTGTTCGGTTCTAAGCCGACTTGAGCGCTTCATGGAGACTTGAGAAGATGTATTAGCCCTATCCAGTACTGGCTGGAACTAGACCCCGGCGCCGCGCCGATGAGGGAAGACCAGCGGCAGCGGGACAAAAAATAGCGCGCCACGCCGCGCCGCCGGTAAGATATCGGCGGTGCGCCGCCGGTAAGATGTCGGCGGCGCGCCGCCGGCGCGATCAATGTTGATCGCAAACATTAATGTTTTCATCAGTCTTTCTCAAACCACAGCTTAAATTTACAACAGATTCGAGCCTATTCATTAGTTCAAAAATTCACAACTCGCTGGCTGGAAACTGGTCTTCTTCGTTATTCATCAAGAGAAGTAGAAATCTGGTAGAAACGAAATGGCTGTGACGTTTCAGAACCCTTGCATAATACGAGTAGTTGAAGTATCTATTAGCTATGTATTCTTAACATAAATAATTATCAAAATTAGTAGTTTTTTTCATCGAGCATTACTGCATACAAAACTTCAAATACCGTATCACAAAATTCGTCAGTTATCTGGGTAAAAACTTTGAATATAACTTTGAACTTAGAAGCTTAATTTTTTCATAATGCTCTTTGCCTATATCTATTTCGTCACCTTTAAAACAGTTGAAATGGGCGACTATGATATTGATTGTTTTTTTTTTTTTGCTCTTTTGGATTCCTAAAAAGCCTTCTTGTATTAAAAACTGGTTTTTAACAACAATTTAAAAAAAAAGCATTTTAAAGTTTTTTTTGGCTTCTTTATAGAATATATGTCATGTAGGCTAAGGCTGAACTGCTGCTTTTTTATTGGTTTTAGCTGCTCTTTTGGATAGTATTCATTTCTTCTTTTGGGGATTCATTCCAAATTATAAACAGATAAATACTTAATATCGGTCAAATTATAAACTGCATCTAAAAAGGAGTAAATTCATCAAATTGAAAAATACATGATTAACACTTCACATGAGAACATTTCAAATACAATGAAACAAAAAACACTTAATGGTTTATTCGGTATGAAGAAAAATGAAGTGCCAGCTATTTTCTTAGGTAAAAAATGAAAAGCTCATCCGTTTTAAATGTAATTAAATGAAATAATATGCAGACTGAAGTAGCTCCAGGAAGGTGTTGGGATTTTCATCCTAGTTCGTCACTTTTAATCCAAGCAAAATGTTAGGACACCTAGTATAAGTTATTGAGTTTAAGCTTTGATTGCCAAATGCTCACAAAAATTACCAAATTTAAGAAAGTCGCAACAATAAGTCACATGTGGTCAAAATACTCAAAGACTCCTCTTTGATCCCCATCCAGGCTCAACGCTTCTGCTATGGTCATTTCCATGGAAATCTCCAAAGAGTTTCTTTTTAAAATAGCTTTTAAGCGTAGTTAGGGGTATTTAGCCTTTTTTTGCTTTTCTTCAAAGCTTTGAAAAAAGTGTTATAATATTCCAAATGTTACATTTGTTATATTTGAGCATATTTTTGGTAATCATTTGTGGGGTGATCGAATTTTTTAAACCACTGCAGATACTTAAGAACGTTGCAACATCTTGTACCCTAAGATCATAAGACTGTCAAAGACTCCTCCTTGAACCTCCCAAATCGAAAGCTTTATTACGACCTGGCCTTTTAATGTAACTTGGGCACTGGACAAAGGCCGCCGTTGTCACTCGAGCGCAACGTTAGGTGGGGATGTCGATATCGCTTTCGTCACACCAATTCGTTTTAGTGTCAATCTGCCTGGTACTTATGAATGAATGTTTTCAAATTAAACCCGTTTCATCAGTAAGAAAAAAACGGGTTGGACGCATATGTCCCTTTCCCTTTGGGCGACAAAACCATGCAAGTGCTGTATCAAGTATAACTCACGAAAATCTTGTTAATTTTTGTCAACTTTTCAGCTTCTTGGCATCCCTGCTTTCAATGAAAAAAATCAAGACACTATCGCTTAAATATAATAACTCCCTATGCCCCCCGTCTGGACACTATCTTGATAGGATACCGTCTCTGCTTAAAAAAAAAAAAAAAAAATAACTTATTGGCACCCCTGTTTTCACAAAAATCGGGGTATTATCATTTAAATATGCTAGCTCACTACCCCCCCCCCCCCCCGGGGATACCACCTTCATAGGATGCCGTTTCCGCTTTAAATTAAAAAAAATAACTTTTGGGATCCCTGCTTTGAATAAAAAAAAATTCAAGATATTATCATTTAAATGTAATACCTCCCTACCCCCCCCCCCCCCCTCTGGATACCACCTTGATAGGATACCGTCTCAGCTTTCATTAGAAAAATAATTTTCTTAATAATTAACTAGGTCCCTGTATGGTTCAAACAAACACGCAAAATAACGTTAAACAGCTTAGTGTTCCTTGAAAAAAATTGAGGGTATGAGTATAGGGGTACAAAGACAACAACAAAAATTATTCAGATATATTATTCAAAAATTTGTCAGATATACCTCAAATTACTGTAAAACCTTGGCATTCAATAAGATCCAAAGAATCTAATTAAAAGGGAGCACAGACAAAAGCCAAATTAGGCCAGTAGCCTATGAGAAATCGCAAAATACCCAAGACAATGAGCAAGTCCTAATGGGGGGCCCTGGGTCTATAAAAATATTTCAATGGTTTCCCAGGGAATTTGATATCATTTTCTTCTGTCTCCACTTTAAATGAAAAAAATAATTATCTTTTTGCATCCCTGCTTTCAATAAAAAAATGAGGTATTATCATTTAAAAATGATAGCCCCTATCCCCCCCCTATAGGTAATAATTTGCAATTTATTTATGAAGCATATTTTTGGGGTAACTTCCGGTTCAATCTTTACTTCCCCAACCTTGTACATAGCTTAGTCTATAGCTAAATTTTGTCTCAATAGAAGGTTGTTTTTTGTTTTTTTTGTGGGGGGGGGGGGTAAAAGGTTTCAGAAAGAAGATTGTATTTTCTATCAGGGTTCAACAATTGAACATTAAACATTAAGAAAATCTTATCTAAAAACAGCAAAAAAAAGTGCAAATTTACAATTCAGCTGTAGAAACAATCTGTCGGCTGTTAATTTCAAAATCCAACTGAAGGCTGAAGCTCTATAGTGGTGAATGTGTTCTATAATTCTATTCAACTTGAAAATAAAATTCTTGACTACGAATGATGTAAGAAATACCGATTAGGAAACTACATTCGAAATGATTTAAACTCATTTCATAAAGACGATTCTTTTTTTGTCAACATATGAAGAACTGTGTATATTGCAATATTTGCAAATGCATATTGCATCTGTCTGGCTTTTATGCAAAGTAACGAAAGAGACGAAAATTTATGAGCAAGAGATTAGTGAAGAATTATGGTATGCAAAGTAATATTTGGCAGGGAAAGTCACTGGTGATAAATCGCTAGGGGTGGCACCGTGATTGCGTGATTTTCAGGGATTCAGGGAACCAAATTTTTTTTCGGGGTGACTCATAGATTTTTGGGAAAATACCCGAAAATTGGGGGATAGTGCAAGCCCTACTTGATTTCTAATCAGGCAAATCGAAATACTAAACCACACGAGAAGAAAAAGCTCCGACTCTGCGGTTGACGCAATAAAGAATTGCCGCAAAATTAATTTGAAGTCGACCGAACGCCGCCACCTCTGCCAGCGGTGGTGCGCCTGCGGCACGCCGGCGGCGGTACGACACTTTGGCGGCGTTCGACTGGGCCTCCCGTCGGCGGCGTTCGGTCGATCCGTCGGCGCGGCACCGGGGTCTAGCTGGAACACATTGCTTTTCCTGAGGGTATAAAAATTTCAACGATTTAAATAACATGAAAATTACAACTTTGAATTTTTACAACGTTGAAAAAGAACTATCACATTGACATTTTGACTGAGGAATTCAGATGTTTTGAACTGGACTTGTTAGGTGTTACAGAGGCCCATATACCCGGGGTAGAAAACATGAAATCGGTTTGATATAGAATTTATTTACTCAGGCAGGAAGGATGGGGTGCATAGGCAGGGAGTAGAATTCATAGTGAATAAGGAAGCTGTGAAGTGTTGTTTAGGCTGAGAAGGAATTAACAATAGAACGCTAATTGCTCATTTATGACTAAAAAGTGCAAGATATCAGAACGTAACAACCTTCCGGAAAGTTATGATGTTGGTAGACTCCAGGATGATTTTTAAAGAAACTTTCCCGGAACAGTTTAATACTAACTAAAACTGGACGATGCAGAAGTAGATGGAATAACTTTAGGAAAATTCTTTGTGAAGTAGCAGATGGTGTCTTGGGGAGGAAATTACAACTTTGAATTTTTAAAACGTTGAAAAAGGACTATCATATTGACATTTCGACTGAGGAATTCAGCTGTTTTGAACTGGACTTGTTAGGTGTTACAGAAGCCCATATACCCTTAGGAAAATTCTTGTGAAGTAGCAGATGGTGTCTTAGGGAGGAAATTACAACTTTGAATTTTTACAACGTTGAAAAAGAACTATCACATTGACATTTTGACTGAGGAATTCAGATGTTTTGAACTGGACTTGTTATATGTTACAGAAGCTAGGAATACTACCTACATATACACTTAGTTAGGAATACTATTGAAAATGTTTTACGTTTAGTAGAGAAGAGGAGAGGCTTGTACAAGATATATTTGGGTGGTAAATCATATGAAAATAGTGGAATGTACGGGAAGTAGAGAAAGCATTAAAATATGAATTAAGGAGGTTGGATGTGGATGCCACGGATAAAATTGCTCAAGATCTTAAAGATGCAACCAGGTGGCATAATAGTAAAACATTTTAGTGGCACATTAAAAATAGAGAGGAAATAGTGAATCTGGACTTGTGTCAGCTAGAGATGGGAAAGGGGCCACAATTAATGATAAGGAAAGGGTTAAAGAGAGATGAGATGAACATTTTGAGAAAGTGCTAAACCGTGGCAAAGTTACAAAAAATGATACAGAAAAGAATGAAAAAGTTTATGACACTTTGGAATTCATGGAAGATTTATTTTGCAAGGAAGAATTAGAGACAGTGCTGAAAGGATAAAAAAAAATAATAATGTCCTGGTGCTGATAGTGTGGTAAACGAGTTTTTTGAATATGGTGGTTGCGAAGGTAGAGATAAATTACTGAAGACTATCATATGCAGCGTATTTTTGAAAAGGGGTAAGTACCTAGTGATTTTAGCAAAATTTAATAACCTTTTTATTCACGTAGCTGCCCAGTTTCTAGTGTATCACTTTTTGCTGTAAAACCACTTCTAAGAAAAGATTGATGTATAAAAAAGTAATTGCAAATATACAATTCAGGGTACGAGTGGGGGCAAAATAAAATTGCAGAAGCAGCAGGAAAAAAAATACACTATAGAGAATCTAATGAGTAGGCTATAGCATATATATCCTGTGTTATTATACATTTGTCCATAGGAAAGGATGGGGAGGGTTAAAATGAAAAGAGCACATTTAGGAATGACATATGTATTTAGAATGTTATTAGTGTTTATAGTGTTATGGTGTGAATGACATATGTTATAGTAGGAATGACATATGTATTTTAGAATGTTGTAGTGTTTATAGTGTTTATAGTGTGAATGACATATGTTATAGTGGGAATGACATATGTATTTTAGAATGTTATAGTGTTTATAGTGTTATAGTGTGAATGATATGTGTTATAGTGGGAATGACATATGTATTTTAGAATGTTATAGTGTGAATAATGTTATAGTGTGAATGACATATGTTATAGTGGGAATGACATATGTATTTTAGAATGTTATAGTGTTTATAGTGTTTATAGTGTGAATGACATATGTTATAGTGGGAATGACATATGTATTTTAGAATGTTATAGTGTTTATAGTGTTATAGTGTGAATAATATGTGTTATAGTGGGAATGACATATGTATTTTAGAATATTATAGTGTTTATAGTGTTTATAGTGTTATAGTGTTTACAGTGTTTTAGAATGTTTATAGTGTTTCCTTATTGAGATGCAAACTAGCAATCTTTGCTAGTTCTTTTTGATTATCTGAGAGTGAAATTTTCCTATTCCGCAAGAAACCCAAATTTCGGAGATTTTTCTATCTAGTTCTGTCGGAGCCTGTCTTTCACCTTTCTATCACTCTTATCACCTTTCTATGAGAAAGGTGATAAGAGTGAGTTTGGTAATTATAGTATAGAGGCAGTAGTTTGGTTTCTGTAGGAAGCAAATTACTTTGTATGATAATGTCTTTTTTTAGATTTAGAGATGCTGTAGATAAAGTTTTAAGAGAAGAACAGTGTGATTTAAGGAATGGGAGAGGATGCGTCAACCAAATTTTCATTCTTAGATTAACACTTGAGAAGTCATCAGACCCATTTAGTCCTTAGCTTTATAGATTATGAGCAAGCGTTTGATTCAGCGAATAGAAAAGCTTTAGCGAAGGCCCTATCACGATGTAACAGTGATTCAATTTCTTAAGGAGTACAGCTCATTAGGGGAAGGGGATCTACAAATATTGACAAGATCCTTTTATATTCATATGCTTAAAACTTATTTCCGATATTTTTGGGGGATTGTAACCCCCTCCCGTCTCCAAAACTGTGTGCAATGTACGTTGTGATTTGTTACACGGAAGCCCAACGTTGTAAAGGAGGGGGTGATATAAACTAAAAAATGCCAACAGCATTGAAAACATATCAAATTATGGGAAAGGAATGTAATATTTTTTCAAGGGGTGGCTGGGGGCGTGCCACCCTTTGTTCGTGCGTGCCTGTGCGGTTTTTCGTATTTACTTTTAACGCATGAAGGCACCTTGGTTTTCATCCCCCCCTTTTTGCCAAGAAAATTCTGACTACTTCCTTAAAAGGTACGTTTTCGAAAATTTGGATCTATTTGGGATAACGTTCAGCAGCACTGATTCCTCTTAGGCTTGTAGAGGATACGAACTCGATTCTAATCAGCTCTCAAAATTTAGAAAGCAAATCCACAAATTCTAGTCTGAATCACTCTGAAGATCAATGTGCTTTTTATGCCTCTCATATAATTTTGTTTTCACGCCCAAGAACGTTCATTTTAACAATTTTACGACTAAAGAATGTAATACAAAGACGACATGTCTTTTGTAACGAAATTCCAGGCAATCGCCAACTTGGAAACCAAAAATACAAAGACGCCTTGCTGTCTAGCCTGACGAAATATTATCTATAATTATTCCAGACATGGGAAAATGACTGATTTGTTCAAGGGGCTATACACTACATTAAATTGTATATCACAAAGGCATACACACGTATATAAATATATATATATATATATATATATATATATATATATATATATATATATATATATATATATATATATATATAATATATATATATATATATATATATATATATATATATATATATATATATATATATATATATATATATATATATATAGGCCTCATTATAGGCCATTATAATAGGGCATTATAGGCCTCATATTATGGGCATATTTTGTTGGTTTTTAGTTTTAACATTGCTCTTTACTTCATCTGAAAAAAAAATTATAATTATTCAAAAGAGAAAGGTGACAAATACTATTTATTTGGCACTTACGTGTTATAGTGACCACACTTTGTTTTTGATCTGTGATGAAACTGGTTTTCTGTGTCCACTTGGAGAAAGTCAGCTTAGTCTGAGCGAGATAAACGGTATCTATGCAGGTATATCTTAATTAAATATTTAATATATAGAGGTAGTTAGGTTAGGTATCAGAGGCAATGCTATAGCGTTGCCTATAGTAAAGGCCATTCAGCTCAAATGTTTTATTATTTAGTTAGTTTTTTTTTTCAGAGGCACTTCACATAGAAGGGGTGTTCCTATTACCTTCGGAGGGGGCTCATTCGATTGGAAATTGGAAGTTTTAGTGCCCTTTTTAAGAGTCAGCAGTGATCGGAGGGCAATTAGCCCCCCCCCTCCCACGCCCTTTTTCTCCAAATGCATCCGATGAAAATTTTGAGATGGCCATTTTCTTAAAGATAGATCAAAGATCAGATAACAAAAAATCTGGTGTCGAAACAACCTCCCAGGGCCCGGGGGCAGGCGTTGTAAATAATGTCCTCGGGGCATATATGCTTCTTGTGGAAGGGATGCTCGTATAAACTTCAGAGAAGGCTCATTTGATTGGAAATTAAAAGTTCTAGTTCACTTTTTATGAGCCAAAAGAGGTCGGAGGGCAACTAGCCCCCCCCCCACCCTCTTTCCCTAGACCCATCCGATAAAAATTTTGAGATAGGTGTTTTGTTAAAAATAGTTCAAACACTAGATAATGAAAACTCTACGGTTGATATAAGCCCCCATAGCCCTGGGGCAATTTTTTTAAGTTGTGCCCCGGGGGCATATAAGGTTTTTATGTAATGGTTGGTCGTATAACCTTCAGAGGCGGCTCATTTGATTGGAAACTGAAGGTTCTAGTTGCCATTTTATGAGTCAAAAGGGATCCGAGGGCATCTACCCCCCCCCCCATCAGACATACCTTTGTTTCTCCAAGAGCATCTGATATTTTAAGATTTCCAGTTTGTTTGAAATAGTCCAATGATCAGATAACAAAAATTTCGGGGTCAACAAAACCCCATCAAAGCCCGGGAGAAGGATAACTTATGCCGTGGGGGCACATAAAATTTTATGAAAGAAGTGGTCGTATAAAGCTCGGACGGGATTCAAATGATTAGAAATTGACAGTTCTAATTCCCTTTTTAAATGTCAAAAGCGATCCGAGGGCAACTACCCCCCCCCCCCCCCCTCCCTAACCCTCTTTTTCCCAAATACGTCCGATCGAATTTATATAGCCATTTTGTTCAAAATAGATCAAAGATCATATAACAAAAAGTTCAGGGATAACTCAGCCCCCAGAACCTGAGGGCAAGTGCTGTAAATCATGCCCCGAGAGCATATATGGTTTTTATGGAAGCAATGGTCGTATAAACTTCGAAGGATGCTCATTTGATTGTAAGTTGGAATTTATAGAGCACTTTTTAATAGTCAAGAGCGATTGGAGGGCGACTAGCCCCCCCCCCTCCCGACCCTTTTTCCCCCAAATGCATCCGACCAAAATTTTGAGATAGCCAATTTGTTCAAAATAGTTCAAAGATCAAATAACAAAAACTCAGGGGGTCGACACAACCCCCCAGAGCCCGGGCGCAAGTGTTGTAAGTTATACCCTGGGGACAGATAAGGTTTTATTTAAGGGGTGATCGTATAGACATACGAGGTGGTTCATTTGATTCGAAATTGAAAGTTATAGTTACCTTTTTAGAGTCATCAAAAGTGATCAACGGGAATATACCCCCTCCCCACACCCTCTTTTCCCCAAATGCATCTGATCAAAATTTTGAGATAGCCATTTTGTTTGAAGCAGTCCAAAGATCAGATGACAATAACTTCGGGGTCAACATACCCTCCCCCAAGCCGGGTGAAGGATTGTAATTTTTGCCCTACATAAATTTTGCCCTATATTTGCATATAAGGTTTATATGGAAGAGGCGGTCGTATAAACTTCGAAGGGGACTCAAATAATTAGAAAATAAAAGTTCTAGTTTCCTTTTTAAGATTCAAAACTGATCTGATGGCAACTAGCCTCCCCCAACCAACCCTAAGGCAATAAGACTCCAATATAATTTTTTTTTCAGACACTTCGTGTGTAAGGGATGGTGGTATAAACTTTGGAGGATGATTCGATCGGAAAGTATAGTGCCCTTTTTAGGAGCCAAAATGATCGGAGGGCAAATATCCCCCCCCCCCGTCGCCCTTTTCCCCCAAATGCATCCGATAAAAATTTTAAATATAGTTTAGAGACCATATAACAAAGTTGACACAAACCCCCAGGGCCCAGGGGCAGGCGTTGTATGTTATGCCCTGGTGGCATATATGGTTCTTATGGAAGGGCTGTGCGTATAAACTTCAGATGGGTTTATTTGATTTGAAATTGAAAATTCAGTTTACTTTTTAAGAGTTAGAAGAAATCGGAGGTCGACTAGCCCCCTCCCCCACTCCCATTTTTCCCAAAACTCATTCGATGAAATTTTGAGATAGTTATTTCATTGAAAATAGTTCAATCATCAGATAAGAAAAACTCCAGGATCTACAAAACCCCAAGAGCCCAGTGGCAAGCGTTTTAAGTTATGCCCCGGGGACATATAAGGTTTTTATGTAAGGGGTGGTCGTATAAACTTCAGAGGTAGCTCATTTGATTGGAAATTGAAAGTTCCAGTTACATTTTTAATAGTCAAAAGTGTATCTACCCCCGAAACACCCTCTTTTCCTTAAATGCATCCGATCAATTTGAGGTAGGTATTTTCTTTGAAATAGTCAGTAGTGACGCCATTCTCCCTCCAAAGTTTTTATGACCACCTCTTCCATATATCCTTATATGCCCCCAAGGCACAAGTTACAACCCTTAGTTCCCCCGATTTCTGGGGGGGATATTTTGATCCCTAAATTTTTGTTATATAGTTGTTAGACTATAGTAGTGACGCCATAGGCACTTCCACGAGACCCATAAGCGCTACTCCTTTCTTATGAACGGCGATCCCCTCAAGATTGTATGAATTTTCTAAACGATACAGATGTTACATCAATGTTTACCTATGTAATATGGATGACGCAATCGGATTTCCAGAAGACACATGAGGTTGGGAGCCTCATAGAAAAATACCTGTGACGCCATGGAAGACACACACCTGTTTTAAATGGTCGTGTGTAATATGGATGACGCAGTCTTGCTTCAGTATTAGAAGAAACACAGGTGGCAAGATTCCAATAACATCCAGGATTTTAAAGGCATCCCGGAATGCAACCGGTCCCTGTTTCCATGACACAGCTGGCAAGATTCCCATGACACCCTGGTTTCCGTGACCAGATGATACGAAAATATTTATATTTTGGTTGCTAAGTATTATGAATGACGCAATCGTGCGTGACAAGCAGGAACCTATAGAATTCAGGAACCCATGGAGAATCCCCGCTTGTAACTCAGCACGGCACCACGTGGCTGTTGTGTAATGACAGCGCACACCTTACGTAATGACGGCGTACACGTGGGTTTTATGTAATGACGGCGCACATCTTACGTAATGGCAGCGAACACATCACTGTCACATAAAACTTTTATGAGATTTTATTTTTCCTCGCTCTTATGCAATGATGAAGCACACTTGGGTCTTATGTAATGACAGCGCACACGTACATGTTTCGTAATGACAGCGCGCATCTTACCTAATGGCAGTGCACACATCACTGTCATATTATACTTTTTCAAATTTGATTTTCGTCGAGATGTTCCAGGCGTTTCTTTTTTTCTTTCTTTCAAAGCATTTCTTTTTTTCTTTCAAGACTTTTTTTTCTTTCTTTCAAGACGTTATTTGTTTTAGCTCTTTGTCCTTGGTAGGACTCGAAAGTCAGTTAATATCATAGAAAATGCCCAAAACCTCAGGTCCAAGAGGCTATTTCCAACATTATGTTCAGGCTAATATATTATAGAAATAGCCTATTGCACGCAAAGAGAGTTCCATTTTTCATGTATGCTAGAATGACAATTATGTACTTCGTACACCTGCGATAATTGACACGTGGGTGGAAATTCAATTACTAGGAATGATTTATCACTTAATCATTTAGTAATAAAGGTGAGAGCGGATTACAGGATGCTTAAATTGTGCAAACGATTAGGTATTGAAGATCCGTCCTAACCATTTAATCTAAAAACACAGATCTTTGTAAATAAAATTTCTATTCATCCGAACAAATTTACAGAATTATTAAAACACCAAAAAAGTAGTTAAAAAAGACGACAAGTGAAAAAACAAAACGCGGAAAATGCATATAAAGAGTACAATATAAACAAAAAGAACCATGTATTAAAGAAAAATACAGCCTAGCAATCATTTCCAGAGGGGCAGTGTTGATATTAGAGGCAAATTTAGGCCATATTGAGGTATTTCTGAGAGCTATTAACGAAAGTGTCACGTTTTCTTTGAGCCAAGCCACTGAATATTCACCCACCATGACAATATGTGCATTTGAATAATATTTTCTCATCCCTCCGAAGACATTTTCAGACATTTATTGTTAAAAATTACACATTCAATCTGGTGATTCAAGTTTCCGCAAGCCAAGCCTTTCATGATGCTCATCCAAACACATCACACCGCCATGGCATTACGTACCCTCCCCCTGAGATCGACATGGCATCCTTCCTCATCATCCGTAGGACTTTTAGACCTTTTCCCTCCGAAAATAAACTGATGAATCTAAATTAAACAATTTTTTTGTTATTTGAACGGCAGTAACTTCACATTTCATTGCTAGAATGTGATACTTAAAGCTATTCACGCGACAGTGCCACTCTATAACTGAAAGTAAGGAACCACGCTAAAACTTAAAACGAACAGAAATTATTCCGTATGTGACAGGGGCTGTCCCCTCCTCAACTCCTCGCTCTTTACGCTGAAGTTTTTTATTGTTTAAAAAACATAGAGTTGTGAAAAAGTCAAACTTTAGCGTAAAGAGCGAGGCGTTGAGGAGGGGACAGCCCCTTTCACCTACGGAATAAGTTCTGTTCATTTTAAGTTTTAACGTCGTTCCTTACTTTCAGTTGAAAAAACTTTTTTTTATTTAATTTTTGAAAGTTTTTGAATTAATACAGGTTTGGATTTTGGCTCAACGTACATGAATAATTAAAACAAAATTTGCATTTTAATTTTACTTTTAATATTTTAAATGGCTTTTTGGAAACTTGTTTAATTTTATTTACGAATGTTTTTGTTAGTAATAAATATACGTAACTTACGAATTAACTTACGTAACGAACTTCTGTATTCATATATTTTTAATATGTATACAGGGGGTTCGCCCCCTAGTCAATACCTCACTTTTTAGGCTAAAGTTCGAATTTTGTTCCAATTGTTTAGAAATGACCCCTTAATCACAAAGGGTATTTAGAATAAATAGCTCTTATGAAAATACTAAAAAATATTTGGCTTAAAGAGCGAGGTATTGACTAGGGAGTGAACCCAATCATATAAGTAATTTTCTGTTCGTTTTAAGTTTTGATGTTGCTCCTTATTTTCAGTTGAAAAACTTGTTTTCTTTATATTGAATTTCTGATCTTTTTTTTAACTAATGCTGGGAAATCCGGCACCCCCTTCATAGCAATGTCCCTTCCCCCATGAAAGCTTCCTTCATGGTAAGATCCTCCCACATAACGCCACATAAACACGCATCCGTGATATTTCTTCTGGCAAAAAATACTAAATTCCACATTTGTGTAGATAGAAGCTTGAAACCTCTACAGTAGGGTTCTCTGATACGCTGAATATATGGTCTGATTTTCATTAAGGTTCTGTAACTTTTAGGGGGTCTTTTAGCCTTTTTTTTCGAAAATCAGCCAAATTTTTCAGGCACTTAACTTTTGATGGGTACAACTAAACTTGATGAAACTTATATATTCGAAATCAGCATTAAAATCTGATTCTTTTGATGTATCTAATGGTATCAAAATTCCGTTTTCTAGAGCTTCGGTTACCATCCACACGGCATCCTCCCTCATAACCCCTAGGACATTTTCAATCTTTCCCCACCGAAAATAAGCTTCTTAATCTAAATTAAACACTATTTTTTATTATTTGAACAACGGGACTCGGCATTTCATTCCTAGAATGTGATACCCCAATTAATTCACGCCACAGTGCCACACTGTTACTGCTCCGCGGCACCCTCTGACATCAAATCCAAGTGATTTTCAGACATCTCTTGTTAAAAATTATTCTTTAACCCATTGATTCAAGTGTTCACGAGCCAAGCCTTCCATGATACTCGTTAAAAATTATTGTAAAAGCTTCACTAAAAGAAAAATCAAGATACAACAAGTTTCGCGAACAAAAAATCAGCACCCAACTTCTTCCAAGAACAAAACAAGCAGCAAGCTTCATGAACAAAATCAGTTGCACCAAGAGAAAAATCAATGTACAAGCTTCGTGAAGACAAAAATCAGCATGCAAGAAGTTTCACGAACGAAAATCAGCATGCAGCAGGATTCACGAATAAAAAACCAGTACGCGATAAGTTGCACGAAGAAAATAAGTTCCACAATGAGAAAAATTAAGGTACAAGTTTCACGAAGCGAAAAATCCACATGCAACAAGTTTCACGGACAAAAATCAGCAGGTAACAAAATCAGCACACAACAAGTTCCATGATTAATATCAGTTTCAGGAGGAGAAAAATCAATGTATATGCTTCACGAAGAGAAAATTCAGCATGCAACAAGTTTCACGAACAAAAACCAGCCCACAACAAGTTTCATAAACAAAAAAACAGCATGCAGCAAGTTCCTTGGACAAATTAATTTTTACGAGGAGAAAAATCAATGTACAAGGTTCGCGAAGAGAAAAATCACCATGCAACAAGCTCCAAGAAACAAAATAAAAGTATACAGTAAGTTCCATGAGTAAAATCAGTTTCGTGATGAGAATAAAAATCAATGTACATGTTTCACGAAGAGAAAAAACAATATGTAACAAGTTTCAGGAACAAAATATAAGTACGCAACAAGTTCTACGAAGAAAAATCAGCAGGAAACAAGTTCCGTGAACGAAATCACTTTCACGAGGAGAAAAATCAATGAACGAGTTTCACGAAGAGAACAATCAACATGCAACAAGTTTTACAAACAAAAATCAGCACTCAACAAGTTCCACGAACAAAAATCAGGAGGCGAAAAGTTCCATGAATAAAATCAGTTTCGCGAGGAGAAAACAAATCAATCTACAAGTTTCACGAAGAGAAAAACAACATGCAACAAGTTTCACGAACAAAAACCTGAACGCAACGGGTTCCATGAACGAAATCAGTCTCGTGAGGAGAAAAATCAATATACAAATTTCCCGGAGAGTAAAAAAAACAACAACCAAAAAGTTTCACGAACAAAAAGAAAAATCACCACGCAACAAGTTTCATAAACAAAAATCAGCGCACAACAAGCTCCACGAACAAAGTTAGTTGCACGAGGAGAAAAATCACTGTACATGTTTCACGAAGAAAAAAAAAATAAAATGTAAAAAGTTTCACGAAAAAAAAAGTCAGCATGTAAAAAGTTCCACGAACAAAAATCAGCACGTGACAAGTTCCATGAACAAAATCAGTTTCGCGGGGAGAAAAATCAATGTACAAGTTTCACGAAGAAGAAAAGCAACATGCAACAAATTTCACAGACAAAAACCAGCATGCAAAAAGTTCCACGAGCAAAAATCAGCAGGCAACAAGTTCCATGAGCAACATCAGTTTCACGAAGAGAAAAATCAATGAACGAGTTTACGAAAAGAAAACTCAACATACACCGAGTTTCACGAACAAAAGTCAGCACTCAACAAGTTCCACGGGCATAAATCAGTACACAACAAGTTCTATGAAGAAAATCAATTTTATGAGGAGAAAAAGTTTCACGAAGAGGAAAAACAATATGCCAGAAGTTCCACGAACAAAAAATCAGCATGCAACAAATTCTATGAATAAAATCAGTTTCTCGAGGAGAAAAATGCACAAAATTCACGAAGAGAAAAATCAGTATGCAACAAGTTTCTAGAAAAAAAATTAGCATGCGACCAGTTCCACGAACAAAAATCTGCATGCTACAAGTTTCATAAATAATGCTTGGACTTCGGCTTAATTGCGTGCTAGGGTCCTCCGATGGTTAGGTTCCCTCCGTTAGAAATGCCCGCTAGGGCCCGGTTGAATTGTATGCTTGGGTTCCGATTGAAATGGCTTCTAGGGTCCTCCGGTGGTTAGGGCGACCCCGTTGGAATTGCACACTGGGGGCCCACTTGAATTGGAAGCTTGGGTCCCGGTTAAATTGGTTGCTAGAGTCTCTCAGTGGATAGGTTAGGACCCCACGTTGGAATTGCTCGCTAGGACCGCGTTGGAATTGCTCGCTGGGGACCTGTTTGAATTGGATATTTGGGCTCCGGTTGAATTGGTTGCTAAGGTCCTCCGATGGCTAGGTTAGGGATCTAGGGGAAAATTTTGAAAGTGTCCTAGGGGTGATGAGGGGGGTGCCACACAAATGGTAGGGGACAGGCACGTAATGCCATGGTGGTGTGATGTGTTTTGTGGAGCATCATGAAGGGCTTGACTTGCGTAAACTTGAGTCAATGGGTTGAAGCTTAATTTCTACCAAGAAATGTCTAAAAATGTCTTGAAGGTGATGATGTGATGTTACAGGGTGCTGCAGAAAAGTAATAATGTGGCACTGTGGCGTGAATTGCTTGAAATATCACGTTCTGGCAATGAAATGCCGAGTCCCGGTGTTCAAATGATAAAAAAAACTGTTTAATTTAGATTCAGAAGCTTATTTTCAGTGGGAAAAGGTTGAAAATGTCCTAGGGGCGATGAGGGAGGGGGTGCCACTTGGATTTCAGGGGGGCAGGCGTGTTATGCTATGGTGGTTTGATGTGTTTTGTGGAGCATCATGAAAGGGTTTGCTCGTGAAAGCTTGAATCAGTGGGTCGAAGCATAATTTTTAACAAGAAATGTGTGAACCTGTCTTGGAGGTGAGGATGTGATTCAGAGGGTGCCGCAAATTAGTTATAGTGTAGCACCGTGGGTGAATTGGGCTTGGAATATCACGTTCTTGCAATGAAATGCCGAGTCTCGCTGTTCAAATAATAAAAAAAGTATTTAATTTATATTCATAAGCTTATTTTCGATGGGAAAAGATTGAAAACGTCCTAGGGGTGATAAGGGGGGTATCGCGAGGATGGCAGGGGGCAGGCGCGTAATGCCATGGTGGTGTGATGTGCTTTGTCGAGCATCATGAAAGGCTTGGCTCTTGAAAACATGAATCAATGGGTTGAAGCATAATTTTTAACAAGAAATTTCTGAATATGTCTTGAAGGTGATGATGTGATGTCAGAGGGTGCCACAGAGCAGTAATAGCGTGGCACTATGGCGAAAATTGCTTGTAGTTTCACCTTCTAGCAATGAAATGCCAAGTTGCCACTGTTCAAATAAAAAACAGAGTTTAATTTAGATTCATAAGCTTTCAGAGGGAAAAGGTTGAAAATGTCCTACTGGTGATGAGGGAGGGGGGTGTCACTTGGATGAAAGGGGGCAGGTGCGTAATGCCATGGTGGTGTGATGTGTTTTTATGAGCATCATGAAAGGCTTGGCTTGCAAAAACGTGGAATCACCGGATTGAATGTGTCATTTTCAAAAAGAAATGTCTGAGAAATGTCTTGGGGGTGATAAGAAAATGTTATTCAAATGCGCATATTGTCAAGGGGTATGAATGTCTGTAGAATTTTCTCAAAGAAAACGTGGCGTTTTCGTTAGTAGCTCTCACAAATACCTCAATCTCACAAATGGCCTAAATTTGCCTCTAATATCAACACTGCCCCTCTGGAAACGATTGTTAGGATGTATTTTTCTTTAATACATGGTTCTTTTTGCTTATATTTTATTCTTTATATGCTTTTCCACGTTTTGTTTTTTTGCTTGTCGTCTTTTTCAACTGCATTTTCGGTGTTTTAATAGTGTTATAAATTTGTTTTAATTAACATAAATTTTATTTACAAAGATCTGTGTTTTTAGATCAAATGTTTAGGACAAATATTCAATACCTAATCGTTTGCACAATTTAAGCATCTTGTAGTCCCGTCTCGCCTTTATTACTAAACGACCAGGTGATAACTCATTTCTAGTACTCGATTTTCCTCCCACTTGTCAATTATCGCAGGTGTATGAAAAACATAATCGTCATTCTAGCATACGTGAAAAATGGGAACTCTCCTTGCGTCCAATGGGCATTTCTAGCATATGTTAGCCAGAAAAAAATATTGGAAATAGCCTGTTGGACCTGGCATCTGGGGCGTTGTTCTATTGGCTAGAAATTGATCTTTCGAGTCCTACCGAGGAAAAAGAACTAAAGAAAAAAATGTCTTGAAAGAAACAAAAAAGCCTTGAAAGAAAGAAAAAAAGACATGCTTTGAAAAACAGAAAAAAAAGAAAGGCATTGAACATCTCGACGAAAAATAAAATTTCAAAAAGTATTATGTGACAGTGATTTGTGCGCTGCCATTAGGTAAAATGTGCGCTGTCATTATGCAACACCCAGACAGGCACTGTCATTACATAAGACCCACGTGTGCGTCGTCATTACTTAAGACCGAGGAAAAATAAAATCTCAAAAAAGTATTATGTGATGTAAGCAAATAGTTATAGTTAGAACGCTGGCTTTTTTTCAATAATAAGGAAATTTCACTTCTAGCCAATACAAGAACAAGAACAAGAATAGATCTTTGATTTCTGATTGTGAATAATAAATGTTGAATTTTGATTATAATGAAATAACTAATAACAATTAACTAAAATTCTCTTCTTTTACAATAAAATCTTATTTTTTCTATACCTGTGTTATCTTGTCTATTTTATTACGATGTTTGGATTTTGTCAAGGTATTTCTCTCACTTGGGTCATTTCTTTTATTCGAGGCTTAATTAGTGGTAGTCGGGTCTCATGGCTAAGTTATGACATGGATTCATCGCCAAGTACCCCTCCCCCCCTCTTACAGTGACAGTGATGTGTACGCTGCCATTACGTAAGATACGCGCTGCCATTAAAGAACACCCACGTGTGTGCCGTGCTCAGTTACAAGCGGGATTTCCCCATGGGTTCCTGAAGTCTAGCTTGTCACGCACGATTACGTAATCAATATTACATGGCAATCAAAGTATGAACATTGTCGTTACACCTGGTCACAGAAACCAGGGTGTCATGGGAATCTCGCCACCTCTGTCATGGAAACAGGGACCGGTTGTATTCCAGGATGCCTTTAAAATCCTGGGTTTGTGGGAATCTTGCCGCCTGTATTCCTTCTAATGCTGAAGCAAGATTGCGTCATCCATATTACACTTGACCATTTTAAACGGGGTGTGTCTTCCTTGGCGTCAAGGAAATCTTCCTACGAGGCTTCCAGAATCCATGTGTCTTCTGTAAATCCGATTGCGTCTTCCATATTACATAGGTAAACATTGATGTAACACCTGCATCGTTTAGAAAATTAACAACATCTTGAGGGGATCGCCATTTATCGTAAAGGAAGAAAATAGTAGCTTATGGGTCTCGTGGAAGTGCCTATGGCACTTCCACGAGACCCATGGAAATTACTATTTCCATGGCAATTACTTCGGAAGTGCCTATAGAAATTACTAATAAAGAAAAAATGAAACCCGAAACGAACAGAAATTAAATAAACAATCATACCAAAAACATACAACAAGTAATAATATGAAGGAGTAAAGGAGTTTTTATTATATGATCTTTGAACTATTTTTAACGAAATGGCTACCTCAAATTTTTTATCAGATGTATTTGGGGAATAAGTGCTTGAGGGGGGGAGCTAGTTGCCCTCTGATACTTTCGACTCTTAAAAAGGGCACTGGAACTCTCGATTTCCAATCGAATGAGCCCCTTTTGAAGTTATACGACGACCCCTTTTATGTGAAGTGCCTCTGGGAAAAAATAAATGGAGTTGGGGGGAGGCTAGCTGCCCTCCGATCACTTTAGACTCTTAAAAAGTGAATTTCGACTTTTAATTGCCAATCAAATGAGCCCTCTATGAAGTTTGTACGAGCATCCCTTCCATAACAAGTTATGCCCCCAGGGCATAACTTACAACCCCGGACCCTGGGGGGCTGTGTCGACACCAGAGTTTTGGTTATCTGAACTTTGAAATATTTTTTAACAAAATATCTGTCTCAAAATTTTTATCTGATGCATTTAGGGCGTGGAGAGGCTGGGGTGCTAGTTGCCCTCCGATCTCTTTTGACTCTTAAAAATTGAACAAGAACCTTCAATTTCTAATCAAATGAGCCCTCTCCGAAGTTTATACGAGCATCCCTTCCATAAGAACTATATATGCCCCCAGAGCATTACTTGCAACGCCTGCCTCCGGGCCCTGGGGGGTTGCGTCGACATAAGAGTTTTTCTTATCTGACCTTTGAACTGTTTTTAATGAAATGGCTATTTTAAAAATTTGATCGGATGGGATTCGGGAAAAAGGGGTGTGGGGAGGGGCTATTTGCCCTCGGATATCTTTTGACTCCTAAAAAGTGAACTAGAATTTTTAATTTCCAATCAAATGAGCCCTCTCGGAAGCTTATACGAGCAGCCCTTTCATAAGAACCATATACGACCCCAGGACAACACTTACAACGCCTACCCCCCGGCCCCGGGGGTTGTGTTGATACCCGAGATTTTGTTATCTAATTTTTGAACAATTTTCTAAAACTGGCTATCTCAAAATTTTTAGCGGATGGGTTTGGGGAAAAAGGGGCGTGGGGGGCTAGTTGCCCTTAATCTCTTGACTTTTAAAAGTAAACTAGAACTTTCAATTTCCAATCAAATGAGCCCTCTATGAAGTTCTTATGAGCATTCCTTTCATAAGAACCATACATGCCTTTAGGGCATAACTTAGAACGCCTTCCCCCGGGCCCTGGGGGGTTGTATTGACACCGAAGTTTTTCTTATTTGACCTTTGGGCTATTTTTAACAAAATTTCTATCTCGAAATTTTCATCAGATGGGTTTGGAAAAAGAAGGCGTGGGGGGGGGCTAGTTGCCCTCAATCTCTTTTGACTATTAAAAAGTGTGCTGGAACTTTCAATTTCCAATCAAATGAGCCCTCTCTGAAGTTTATAAGAGAATCTCCTACATAAGAACCATATATCCCCCAGTGCACAACTTACAATGCCTGCCCCGGGCCTGGGGGGGGTTGTGTTGATACCTAAGTTTTTGTTATCTGACTTTTGAACATTTTTTAACTTAGCCAGAAGTAGATTTAGTGTTAAGACCTTTAAACGACGAAGCGACGATTTTGCCTAGGGGGCATTCAGTTCAGAGATAGATGATATTCTGATTAAGAGAGATGAGAGAGAGAAGACTGTCTGATTGTGATGGTAAGTATTCAGTTTAGTTTATTGATATTGATAACTTGTGTCTTATGTTTCCCAAAATGTTTAAGATAGTTTATTTTTATAAATAAAAAAAAGTTTTGGTAAAATTCTACGGTACTGTTCTATTAGCTGTAAACCATGCAAGAAGTGAAGTTTGGTTAATGCTAATGAAATAAAACAAAATAGGACAAAAATATAATAGTTTAGAAACAAAATTTGGTTATATATTTGCACATTAGGGGGGCGGGGGGGGGGGGGGGGTAAAGCATAGCATATATTAAATACGTAACCTAACCTAGGTACCTTTTTTTCTCCATAAACTCCAGAAAACTAAAGTTTAAATATTGTAAACGCAGTTAGAAACCACTATCTGCAATCCAAATCTCTGTTGAAAGAACCTGTTTGACTTGTTTCTTTTATCATATGTCTTGCGTGGCTTACAGCTAATAGAACAGTACCAATACTACTTTAGATACTTTTGGCTATCTTGGAAAGGGCTTAGGTTAGGAAAATGAATCTTTCAGGGATGGGTCTACATGCTAAAGTATGGGTACTTATGTACTATCTGGAACACACGCGAAAAGTGAAGTTTGGTTGATGCTAATGACGTAAAACAAAATAGGATAAAAATATAATAGCTTATAAACAAATTTCGGCTATATATTAGCACATTTCGGGGAATGGGGGGTAAAGTATAGAATTAAATATATTAAATACCTAGCCAAACCTAGGTACTTTTTTTCCCCTAAACCCCAAAAAACAATAGTTTAAGCATTGTAAACCCAATAACAAACCACGCTTTACAATCCATTTCTCTACTGAAAGAAACCCGTTTCGAAGGAAACCCGCATCTTCCCTATATAATACAGTGCGTGTGTTCCAGATAGTACATAAGTACCAAAGTATGCCCCGGGAAGGCATTTTGAAGTACCTACCTCCACTCCTTCTCCCTCTAGATGGTCCTTAAATTTGTCTACATCACAGGTCTATTTTTATTGAAATTTTGACAAAACAACATTTTACCTTAATTTTCAGTTATCAGTTTCTTTTTTCTCAAGGTTTAGTTCCGAAAATGCAATTCCTGTTATTTAAGTAGAATTTTAAGCCATATCAATGTTTTATTTCTTCAAAATTTAGGAAATGTATTTGCATATCTTTAAAACCTTATAAATTGGGATTGAGCAAAGTTGTGAAGCTGAAAACAATTTTGTTGTACTACATCTAAGCAGAAGATCTATTTTGCAAGGTTTCAACTTTATAACACACAGATTTGATGAGGCGGTGAACAAGAGATTTGATGAGATCTGATGATTAAGTCAAAGGTATTCAGAAAAGATAGGATTCGTGGCATTATTATTGCAACCGTTCAGCTCTGGAGGTAGAAAAAAGAGAAGTCTTTCTTTTATTTGTGCCTCGATTTGATTTCATTTTTATTTCAGGTCCGTGTGTCACTGTTTTCCTGATTGGAAGATATTTCTTACTCAGGTGTCTTCTGTCGGCCTGCTACTACGCCATTGATTTAATGATTTCCACCATGAAAAAATGCAGCCGTTAAGAGGTGTCATATTATCTGGGAAAACTTTTTTGTTGTAATTTTTTGTTCTTGTAAAATAAACGAGACTATTTTTAGGTATTTATTGATGCTTCAGAAATAAGAAAGGGAAACTGAATCCTGAGAACTACATATTAGACTGTAGACCTAGAAAATTGAACAACGCTAGTGATGGAAATCCAATAAGAGAACGGGAAATCCAGCAAACAAGATGAAAATCCAATAAGGATCTTAAAATACAACATGCTGTTTTGTCAACAAAGTGAAAATTCAATTCGGGTATGGGAATTCAATTCGCGTATGGGAATTCAAAAAACATAAATGTTTTTACTTTTATAACTTTAATAAATCAAATAATATTAACATTTTGATTACTAAACATCAGTATATGTATAATAAACTGGAATGCACATTTATTTGTATTTTTTTCAGTGAAGTGCAAATTATGTTCTGGCCTTGGGAAGGCACAGGGGTTTTGAGCCCAACTTATGTTAATTTCTGCTCGTTTTGAGTTTGACTCGGTTATTTATTATAATTTCTGTTCGTTTTGCGTTTCATTTATTTATCGATGCTGATTTGTGGTAGTTTCACGCTTGTTAAATTATTTGATTTTATTTTTGCTCATTTTTTGTTTAATGGAGTTCTTTACTTTTCTTTGAAAAACTTATTTTGTGGAAAAAGTTTTTTTAATTAATTTCTGTTCGTTTTATATTGACATAGTCTTTTCAGAGAAAAAGAAAATAATGCTTTAAATCTTTTCGTTTTATTTATAGTTTGGCCTGCTATTTGTATGCTGGAGAAAACTTTTCAGCAATTTTTAACAACATACACCCTCTTAAAAATCTGGACACAAATAGTAGTGTTTAATTTAGTTTCATACCTCCTCTAGTTGACCTGAAATGGAAAACTTAATACCATTCGCAAGAAAATCTGTTTTCTTTATTTGATAGCTTGAATACACTTACGCTATTTTGATTTGCTTAAATTTTAAGAGCAGAAGTAGTCCCGAAAGTTTGAACATAATACCCTCAGTCGTTCTCGGGATTCTGCTGAGATGCCTTATTGGGAATTAGCATTAACACAGTGCATTTTGATTTAATCTTATGGCAACATTTAGTTTTTAAACATAAAGTCAAATGGGAGGGTGGGCGTGGGAGGGGGATTAGTTTCCCTCCAATCACTTTCGACTATTAAAAGGGCATCAGCCCTTTCTATTTTCAATCGAATGAGCCCTTTTCGAAGTTCCTGCGACAACTCCTTCGATACAAAGTGCCCTGGTCTAAACAACAACAACAACAACAAAAATAATACATTATACCCACATCGACCTTTACTGTAAAAATGTTATAAATGTTACTACGAAAATTGGATAGCGTTAGTCGCTATCCAATCACTTTCAAGCATTAAAAAAGGCACTAGCCATTTCAATTTCCAATTGAATGAGCACTTTTGAAGTTTCTACGACAACGCTTTCAGTAAAAAATTTATATACCCCCAGGGCATAACTTAAAACCCTTGCCCTGAGGGCTGTGGGGGGAGGGGTTGTCATCCTTAAAGACCTAATCTCCAAAACTTTCAACTACGTTGAATAAAATGGCATTCTAAAAATTTTGATTGGATGTGTTTGGGGAAATGGTGGGCGTGAGAAGGGGGTTAGTTGCCCTTCAATCACTTTCGACTATTAAAAGGGCACTAGCCCTTTCAATTTAAAATCGAATGAGCCCCTCTTTAAGTTTCTACGACAAAGATTTCAATAAAAACCTTATATGCCCACAGGGCATAACTTATAATCTTTGCCCTGAGGGCTGTGGGGGAGTGTCCTCGGTCAAAAATATGTTTTCTATCTGGAAATCAACTACCCTGAACAAAATGGCTATCTCAAAATTTTATTTGATGTGTTTGGGGGAATGATGGGTGTGGTGGAGGCTAGTTGCCCTCCAATCACTTTCGACTATTAAAAAGGGCACTAACCCTTTGAATTTCCAGTCGAATGAGCTTTTATTGAAGTTTTTACGACAACGCCTTCTTTAAAAACCTTAAATACTCCCAGGACATAACTTAAAACCGTTGCCCTGAGGGACGTGGGGGAGTGTCCTCCTCAAAAACATATTTTCTATCTGGAAATCAACTACGCTGAACAAAATGGCTATCTCAAAATTTTGATTGGATGTGTTTGGGGGAATGAGGGGCGTGGGGGGGGGGGGGCTAGTTGCATTCCAATCACTTTCGACTATTAAAAAGGGTACTAGCCCTTTGAATTTCCAATCGAATGAGCCTGTTTTGAAGTTTTTACGACAACACCTTCTATAAAAACCTTATATGCCCCCAGGGCATAACTTAAAACCCTTGCCCTGATGGTTGTGGGGGAGTGTCCTCCTCAAAAACATATTTTCTTTCTGGAAATCAACTACGCTGAACAAAATGGTTATCTCAAAATTTTGATTGGATGTGTTTGGGGGAATGATGGGCGTAGGGGGGGGGGGTTAGTTGCCCTCCAATCACTTTCGACATTTAAAAAAGGGTATAGCCCTTTGAATTTCCAATCGAATGAGCCTGTTTTGAAGTTTCTACGACAACGCCTTCTATAAAAACCTTATATGCCCCCAGGGCATAACTTAAAACCCTTGCCCTGATGGTTTTGGGGGAGTGTCCTCCTCAAAAACATATTTTCTATCTGGAAATCAACTACGCTGAACAAAATGGTTATCTCAAAATTTTGATTGGATGTGTTTGGGGGAATGATTGGCGTGGGGGGGCTAGTTGCCCTCCAATCACTTTCGAGTATTAAAAAGGGTACTAGCCCTTTGAATTTCCAATCGAATGAGCCTGTTTTGAAGTTTTTACGACAACACCTTCTATAAAAACCTTATATGCCCCCAGAGCATAACTTAAAACCCTTGCCCTGATGGTTGTGGGGGAGTGTCCTCCTCAAAAACATATTTTCTTTCTGGAAATCAACTACGCTGAACAAAATGGTTATCTCAAAATTTTGATTGGATGTATTTGGGGGAATGATGGGCGTAGGAGGGGGGGTAGTTGCCCTCCAATCACTTTCGACATTTAAAAAAGGGTACTAGCCCTTTGAATTTCCAATCGAATGAGCCTGTTTTGAAGTTTCTACGACAACACCTTCTATAAAAACCTTATATGCCCCCAGGGCATAGCTTAAAACCCTTGTTCTGAGGGTTTTGGAGGAGTTTCCTCCTCAAAAACATATTTTCTATCTGGAAATCAACTACGCTGAACAAAATGGCTATCTCAAAATTTTGATTGGATGTGTTTGGGGGAATGATGGGCGTGGGGGGGGCTAGTTGCCCTCCAATCACTTTCGACTATTAAAAAGGGTACTAGCCCTTTGAATTTCCAATCGAATGAGCCTGTTTTGAAGTTTCTACGACAACGCCTTCTATAAAAACCTTATATGCCCCCAGGGCATAACTTAAAACCCTTGCCCTGAGGGATGTGAGGGAGTGTCCGCCCCAGGAATATATTTTCTAGCTGGAAATCAAGTACGCTGAACAAAATGGCTATCTAAAAATTTTGATTGGATGTGTTTGGGAGAACGATGGGCGTGGGGGGGGGGGCTAGTTGCCCTCCAATCACTTTCGACTATTAAAAAGGGTAAAAGCCCTTTGAATTTTCAATCGAATGAGCCTGTTTTGAAGCTTCTACGACAGCGCCTTCTATAAAAACCTTATATGCCCCCAGGGCATAACTTAAAACCCTTGCCCTAAGGGTTGTGAGGGAGTGTCCTCCTCAAAAACATATTATCTACCTGGAAAACAACTACGCTGAACAAGATGGCTATCTCAAAATTTTGATTGGATGTGTTTGGGGGAATGATGGTCGTGGGAGGGGGGGGGGCTAGTTGCCCTCCAATCACTTTCGACTATTAAAAAGGGCACTAGCCACTCCAATTTTCAATCGAATGAGCCCTTTTCGAAGTTTCTACGACAACGTCTTCTATAAAAACCTTATATGCCCCAGAGTATAACTTAAAACCCTTGCCCTGAGGGTTGTGGGGGAGTGTCCTCCTCAAAAAACATATTTTCTATAGGGAAATCAACTACGCTGAAAAAAATGGTTATCTCAAAATTTTGATTGGATGTGTTTGGGGGAATGATGGGCGGGAAGGGCTAGTTGCCCTCCAATCACTTTCGACTATTAAAAAGGGTACTAGCCCTTTGAATTTCCGATCGAATGAGCTTGTTTTGAAGTTTCTACGAGAATGCCTTCTATAAAAACCTTATATGCCCCCAGGGCATAACTTAAAACCCTTGCCCTGAGGGTTGTGAGGGAGTTTCCTCCTTAAAAACATATTTTCTATCTGGAAAACAGCTACGCTGAACAAAATGGCTATCTCAAAATTTTGATTGGATGTGTTTGGGGGAATGATGGGCGTGGGGGGGGGGCTAGTTGCCCTCCAATCACTTTCGACTACTAAAAACGGAACTAGCCACTCCAATTTACAATCAAATGAGCCCTTTTCGAAGTTTCTACGACAACGCCTTCTATAAAGACCTTATATGCCCTCAGGGCATAACTTAAAAGCCTTGCCCTGAGGGTTGTGGGGGAGTGTCCTCCTCAAAAACATATTTTCTATCTGGAGATCAACTACACTGAACAAAATGGCTATCTCAAAATTTTGATTGGATGTGTTTGGGGGAATGATGGGCGGGGGGACTAGTTGCCCTCCAATCACTTTCGACTATTAAAAAGGGTACTAGCCCTTTGAATTTCCGATCGAATGAGCTTGTTTTGAAGTTTCTACGAGAATGCCTTCTATAAAAGCCTTATATGCCCCCAGGGCATAACTTAAAACCCTTGCCCTGAGGGTTGTGGGGGAGTTTCCTCCTCAAAAACATATTTTCTATCTGGAAAACAACTACGCTGAACAAAACAACTATCACAAATTTTGATTGGATGTGTTTGGGGGAATGATGGGCGGTGGGGGGGGGGGGGGCTAGTTGCCCTCCAATCACTTTCGACTATTAAAAAGGGTACTAGCCGTTTGAATTTCAAATCGAATGAGTCCTTTTGAAGTTTCTACGACGACGCTTTCAATAAAAACTTTATATGCCCCTAGGGCATAACTTACAACCCTTGCACTGAGGGCTCTGAGGGGGTTATCATCCTAAAAGACAAAATTTCCAGAACTTTCAACTACGTTGAACAAAATGGATATCTCAAAATTTTAATTCGATGTGTTTGGGAAAATGGTGGGCGTGAGAGGGGCGTTAGTCGCTATCCAATCACTTTCAACTATTAAAAAGGCACTAGCCCTTTCAATTTCCAATTGAATGAGCCCTTTTGAAGTTTCTACGACAACGCTTTCAATAAAAAACTTTATATGTGTCCAGGGCATAACTTACAACCCTTGCCCTGAGGGCTGTGGGGGGAGGGGTTGTCATCCTTAAAGACCTAGTTTCCAAAACTTTCAACTACGTTGAATAAAATGGCTATCTAAAAATTTTGATTGGATGTGTTTGGGGAAAAGGTGGGCGTCAGAGGGGGGTTAGTTGCCCTCAAATCACTTTCGACTATTAAGAAGGGTACTAGTCCTTTGAATTTGAAATCGAATGAGCCCTTTTTCAAGTTTCTATGACAAAGATTTCAATAAAAACCTTATATGCCCCAAGGGCATAACTTATAATCCTTACCCTGAGGGCTCTGGGGGAGTGTCCTCCTCAAAAATATGTTTTCTATCTGGAAATCAACTACCCTGAACAAAATGGTTATCTCAAAATTTTTATTGGATATGTTTGGGGGAATGATGGGTACGGGGGGGGGGGTTAGTTGACCTCCAATCACTTTTGACTATTAAAAACGGCACTAGCCACTCCAATTTCCAATAGAATGAGCCCTTTTCGAAGTTTCTACGACAACGTTTTCTATAAAAACCTTATATGCCCCCAGAGCATAGCTTAAAACCCTTGCCCTGAGGGTTGTGGGGGAGTGTCCTCCTCAAAAACATATTTTCTATAAGGAAATCAACTACGCTGAATGAGCCCTTTCGAAGTTTCTACGACAACGCCTTCTATAAAGACCTTATATGCCCTCAGGGCATAACTTAAAAGCCTTGCCCTGAGGGTTGTGGGGGACAAAAACATATTTTCTATCTGGAAATCAACTACACTTAACAAAATGGCTATCTCAAAATTTTGATTGGATGTGTTTGGGGGAATGATGGGCGTGGGGGGGCTAGTTGCCCTCCAATCACTTTCGACTATTAAAAAGGGTAAAAGCCCTTTGAATTTCCAATCGAATGAGCCTGTTTTGAAGCTTCTAAGACAGCGCCTTCTATAAAAACCTTATATGCCCCCAGGGCATAACTTAAAACCCTTGCCCTAAGGGTTGTGAGGGAGTGTCCTCCTCAAAAACATATTATCTACCTGGAAAACAACTACGCTGAACAAGATGGCTATCTCAAAATTTTGATTGGATGTGTTTGGGGGAATGATGGGCGTGGGAGAGGGGGCTAGTTGCCCTCCAATCACTTTCTACTATTAAAAAGGGCACTAGCCACTCCAATTTCCAATCGAATGAGCCCTTTTCGAAGTTGCTACGACAACGTCTTCTATAAAAACCTTATATGCCCCCAGGGCATAACTTAAAACCCTTGCCCTAAGGGTTGTGAGGGAGTGTCCTCCTCAAAAACATATTATCTACCTGGAAAACAACTATGCTGAACAAGATGGCTATCTCAAAATTTTGATTGGATGTGTTTGGGGGAATGATGGGCGTAGGGGGGGGGGGAGGGTAGTTGCCCTCCAATCACTTTTGACATTTAAAAAAGGGTACTAGCCCTTTGAATTTCCAATCGAATGAGCCTGTTTTGAAGTTTCTACGACAACGCCTTCTATAAAAACCTTATATGCCCCCAGGGCATAACTTAAAACCCTTGTTCTGAGGGTTTTGGAGGAGTGTCCTCCTCAAAAACATATTTTCTATCTGAAAATCAGCTACGCTGAACAAAATGGCTATCTCAAAATTTTGATTGGATGTGTTTGGGTGAATGATGGGCGTGGGGGGGGGGGCTAGTTGCCCTCCAATCACTTTCGACTATTAAAAAGGGTACTAGCCCTTTGAATTTCCAATCGAATGAGCCTGTTTTGAAGTTTCTACGACAACGCCTTCTATAGAAACCTTATATGCCCCCAGGGCATAACTTAAAACCCTTGCCCTAAGGGTTGTGAGGGAGTGTCCTCCTCAAAAACATATTATCTACCTGGAAAACAACTACGCTGAACAAGATGGCTATCTCAAAATTTTGATTGGATGTTTTTGGGGGAATGATGGGCGTGGGAGAGGGGGCTAGTTGCCCTCCAATCACTTTCTACTATTAAAAAGGGCACTAGCCACTCCAATTTCCAATCGAATGAGCCCTTTTCGAAGTTGCTACGACAACGTCTTCTATAAAAACCTTATATGCCCCAGGGCATAACTTAAAACCCTTGCCCTAAGGGTTGTGAGGGAGTGTCCTCCTCAAAAACATATTATCCACCTGGAAAACAACTACGCTGAACAAGATGGCTATCTCAAAATTTTGATTGGATGTGTTTGGGGGAATGATGGGCGTAGGGGGGGGGGGGGGTAGTTGCCCTCCAATCACTTTCGACATTTAAAAAAAGGTACTAGCCCTTTGAATTTCCAATCGAATGAGTCTGTTTTGAAGTTTCTACGACAACGCCTTCTATAAAAACCTTATATGCCCTCAGGGCATAGCTTAAAACCCTTGTTCTGAGGGTTTTGGAGGAGTGTCCTCCTCAAAAACATATTTTCTATCTGAAAATCAACTACGCTGAACAAAATGGCTATCTCAAAATTTTGATTGGATGTGTTTGGGGGAATGATGGGCGTGGGGGGGGGCTAGTTGCCCTCCAATCACTTTCGACTATTAAAAAGGGTACTAGCCCTTTGAATTTCCAATCGAATGAGCCTGTTTTGAAGTTTCTACGACAACGCCTTCTATAAAAACCTTATATGCCCCCAGGGCATAACTTAAAACCCTTGCCCTGAGGGATGTGAGGGAGTGTCCGCCCCAGGAATATATTTTCTAGCTGGAAATCAAGTGCGCTGAACAAAATGGCTATCTAAAAATTTTGATTGGATGTGTTTGGGGGAATGATGGGCGTGGGGGGGGGGGGCTAGTTGCCCTCCAATCACTTTCGACTATTAAAAAGGGTAAAAGCCCTTTGAATTTCCAATCGAATGAGCCTGTTTTGAAGCTTCTACGACAGCGCCTTCTATAAAAACCTTATATGCCCCCAGGGCATAACTTAAAACCCTTGCCCTAAGGGTTGTGAGGGAGTGTCCTCCTCAAAAACATATTATCTACCTGGAAAACAACTACGCTGAACAAGATGGCTATCTCAAAATTTTGATTGGATGTGTTTGGGGGAATGATGGGCGTGGGAGGGGGGGGGGGGGCTAGTTGCCCTCCAATCACTTTCGACTATTAAAACGGGCACTAGCCACTCCAATTTCCAATCGAATGAGCCCTTTTCGAAGTTTCTACGACAACATCTTCTATAAAAACCTTATATGCCCCCAGAGTATAACTTAAAACCCTTGCCTTGAGGGTTGTGGGGGAGTGTCCTCCTCAAAAACATATTTTCTATAGGGAAATCAACTACGCTGAACAAAATGGTTATCTCAAAATTTTGATAGGATGTGTTTGGGAAAATGGTGGGCGTGAGAGGGGCGGTTAGTCGCTATCCAATCACTTTCAACTATTAAAAAAGGCACTAGCCCTTTCAATTTCCAATTGAATGAGCCCTTTTGAAGTTTCTACGACAACGCTTTCAATAAAAAACTTTATATGTCCCCAGGGCATAACTTACAACCCTTGCCCTGAGGGCTGTGGGGGGAGGGGTTGTCATCCTTAAAGACCTAGTTTCCAAAACTTTCAACTACGTTGAATAAAATGGCTATCTAAAAATTTTGATTGGATGTGTTTGGGGAAAAGGTGGGCGTGAGAGGGGGGTTAGTTGCCCTCAAATCACTTTCGACTATTAAAAAGGGTACTAGTCCCTTGAATTTGAAATCGAATGAGCCCTTTTTCAAGTTTCTATGACAAAGATTTCAATAAAAACCTTATATGCCCCCAGGGCATAACTTATATTCCTTGCCCTGAGGGCTCTGGGGGAGTGTCCTCCTCAAAAATATGTTTTCTATCTGGAAATCAACTACCCTGAACAAAATGGTTATCTCAAAATTTTTATTGGATATGTTTGGGGGAATGATGGGTACGGGGGGGTAGTTGCCCTCCAATCACTTTCGACATTTAAAAAAGGGTACTAGCCCTTTGAATTTCCAATCGAATGAGCCTGTTTTGAAGTTTCTACGACAACGCCTTCTATAAAAACCTTATATGCCCCCAGGGCATAGCTTAAAACCCTTGTTCTGAGGGTTTTGGAGGAGTGTCCTCCTCAAAAACACATTTTCTATCTGAAAATCAACTACGCTGAACAAAATGGCTATCTCAAAATTTTGATTGGATGTGTTTGGGTGAATGATGGGCGTGGGGGAGGGGGGGCTAGTTGCCCTCCAATCACTTTCGACTATTAAAAAGGGTACTAGCCCTTTGAATTTCCAATCGAATGAGCCTGTTTTGAAGTTTCTACGACAACGCCTTCTATAAAAACCTTATATGCCCCCAGGGCATAGCTTAAAACCCTTGCCCTAAGGGTTGTGAGGGAGTGTCCTCCTCAAAAACATATTATCTACCTGGAAAACAACTACGCTGAACAAGATGGCTATCTCAAAATTTTGATTGGATGTGTTTGGGGGAATGATGGGCGTGGGAGAGGGGGCTAGTTGCCCTCCAATCACTTTCTACTATTAAAAAGGGCACTAGCCACTCCAATTTCCAATCGAATGAGCCCTTTTCGAAGTTGCTACGACAACGTCTTCTATAAAAACCTTATATGCCCCCAGGGAATAACTTAAAACCCTTGCCCTAAGGGTTGTGAGGGAGTGTCCTCCTCAAAAACATATTATCTACCTGGAAAACAACTACGCTGAACAAGATGGCTATCTCAAAATTTTGATTGGATGTGTTTGGGGGAATGATGGGCGTAGGGGGGGGTAGTTGCCCTCCAATCACTTTTGACATTTAAAAAAGGGTACTAGCCCTTTGAATTTCCAATCGAATGAGCCTGTTTTGAAGTTTCTACGACAACGCCTTCTATAAAAACCTTATATGCTCCCAGGGCATAGCTTAAAACCCTTGTTCTGAGGGTTTTGGAGGAGTGTCCTCCTCAAAAACATATTTTCTATCTGAAAATCAACTACGCTGAACAAAATGGCTATCTCAAAATTTTGATTGGATTTGTTTGGGGGAATTTTGGGCGTGGGGGGGGCTAGTTGCCCTCCAATCACTTTCGACTATTAAAAAGGGTACTAGCCCTTTGAATTTCCAATCGAATGAGCCTGTTTTGAAGTTTCTACGACAACGCCTTCTATAAAAACCTTATATGCCCCCAGGGCATAACTTAAAACCCTTGCCCTGAGGGATGTGAGGGAGTGTCCGCCCCAGGAATATATTTTCTAGCTGGAAATCAAGTGCGCTGAACAAAATGGCTATCTCAAAATTTTGATTGGATGTGTTTGGGGGAATGATGGGCGTGGGGGGGGGGGGGGGGCTAGTTGCCCTCCAATCACTTTCGACTATTAAAAAGGGTAAAAGCCCTTTCAATTTCCAATTGAATGAGCCCTTTTGAAGTTTCTACGACAACGCTTTCAATAAAAAACTTTATATGTGTCCAGGGCATAACTTACAACCCTTGCCCTGAGGGCTGTGGGGGGAGGGGTTGTCATCCTTAAAGACCTAGTTTCCAAAACTTTCAACTACGTTGAATAAAATGGCTATCTAAAAATTTTGATTGGATGTGTTTGGGGAAAAGGTGGGCGTCAGAGGGGGGTTAGTTGCCCTCAAATCACTTTTGACTATTAAGAAGGGTACTAGTCCTTTGAATTTGAAATCGAATGAGCCCTTTTTCAAGTTTCTATGACAAAGATTTCAATAAAAACCTTATATGCCCCCAGGGCATAACTTATAATCCTTGCCCTGAGGGATCTGGGGGAGTGTCCTCCTCAAAAATATGTTTTCTATCTGGAAATCAACTACCCTGAACAAAATGGTTATCTCAAAATTTTTATTGGATATGTTTGGGGGAATGATGGGTACGGGGGGGGGGCTAGTTGACCTCCAATCACTTTGACTATTAAAAAGGGCACTAGCCACTCCAATTTCCAATGGAATGAGCCCTTTTCGAAGTTTCTACGACAACGTTTTCTATAAAAAGCCTTATATGCCCCCAGAGCATAGCTTAAAACCCTTGCCCTGAGGGTTGTGGGGGATTGTCCTCCTCAAAAACATATTTTCTATAAGGAAATCAACTACGCTGAATGAGCCCTTCGAAGTTTCTACGACAACGCCTTCTATAAAGACCTTATATGCCCTCAGGGCATAACTTAAAAGCCTTGCCCTGAGGGTTGTGGGGGACAAAAACATATTTTCTATCTGGAAATCAACTACACTGAACAAAATGGCTATCTCAAAATTTTGATTGGATGTGTTTGGGGGAATGATGGGCGTGGGGGGGGCTAGTTGCCCTCCAATCACTTTCGACTATTAAAAAGGGTAAAAGCCCTTTGAATTTCCAATCGAATGAGCCTGTTTTGAAGCTTCTAAGACAGCGCCTTCTATAAAAACCTTATATGCCCCAGGGCATAACTTAAAACCCTTGCCCTAAGGGTTGTGAGGGAGTGTCCTCCTCAAAAACATATTATCTACCTGGAAAACAACTACGCTGAACAAGATGGCTATCTCAAAATTTTGATTGGATGTGTTTGGGGGAATGATGGGCGTGGGAGAGGGGGCTAGTTGCCCTCCAATCACTTTCTACTATTAAAAAGGGCACTAGCCACTCCAATTTCCAATCGAATGAGCCCTTTTCGAAGTTGCTACGACAACGTCTTCTATAAAACCTTATATGCCCCCAGGGCATAACTTAAAACCCTTGCCCTAAGGGTTGTGAGGGAGTGTCCTCCTCAAAAACATATTATCTACCTGGAAAACAACTACGCTGAACAAGATGGCTATCTCAAAATTTTGATTGGATGTGTTTGGGGGAATGATGGGCGTGGGAGAGGGGGCTAGTTGCCCTCCAATCACTTTCTACTATTAAAAAAACCTTATATACCCCCAGGGCATAGCTTTAAAACCCTTGTTCTGAGGGTTTTGGAGGAGTGTCCTCCTCAAAAACATATTTTCTATCTGAAAATCAACTACGCTGAACAAAATGGCTATCTCAAAATTTTGATTGGATGTGTTTGGGGGAATGATGGGCGTGGGGGGGGGGGGCTAGTTGCCCTCCAATCACTTTCGACTATTAAAAAGGGTACTAGCCCTTTGAATTTCCAATCGAATGAGCCTGTTTTGAAGTTTCTACGACAACGCCTTCTATAAAAACCTTATATGCCCCCAGGGCATAACTTAAAACCCTTGCCCTGAGGGATGTGAGGGAGTGTCCGCCCCAGGAAATATATTTTCTAGCTGGAAATCAAGTGCGCTGAACAAAATGGCTATCTCAAAATTTTGATTGGATGTGTTTGGGGGAATGATGGGCTGGGGGGGGGGGGCTAGTTGCCCTCCAATCACTTTCGACTATTAAAAAGGGTAAAAGCCCTTTGAATTTCCAATCGAATGAGCCTGTTTTGAAGCTTCTACGACAGCGCCTTCTATAAAAACCTTATATGCCCCCAGGGCATAACTTAAAACCCTTGCCCTAAGGGTTGTGAGGGAGTGTCCTCCTCAAAAACATATTATCTACCTGGAAAACAACTACGCTGAACAAGATGGCTATCTCAAAATTTTGATTGGATGTGTTTTGGGGGAATGATGGGCGTGGGAGGGGGGGGGGGGCTAGTTGCCCTCCAATCACTTTCGACTATTAAAACGGGCACTAGCCACTCCAATTTCCAATCGAATGAGCCCTTTTCGAAGTTTCTACGACAACGTCTTCTATAAAAACCTTATATGCCCCCAGAGTATAACTTAAAACCCTTGCCTTGAGGGTTGTGGGGGAGTGTCCTCCTCAAAAACATATTTTCTATAGGGAAATCAACTACGCTGAACAAAATGGTTATCTCAAAATTTTGATTGGATGTGTTTGGGAAAATGGTGGGCGTGAGAGGGGCGTTAGTCGCTATCCAATCACTTTCAACTATTAAAAAAAGGCACTAGCCCTTTCAATTTCCAATTGAATGAGCCCTTTTGAAGTTTCTACGACAACGCTTTCAATAAAAAACTTTATATGTCCCCAGGGCATAACTTACAACCCTTGCCCTGAGGGCTGTGGGGGGAGGGGTTGTCATCCTTAAAGACCTAGTTTCCAAAACTTTCAACTACGTTGAATAAAATGGCTATCTAAAAATTTTGATTGGATGTGTTTGGGGAAAAGGTGGGCGTGAGAGGGGGGTTAGTTGCCCTCAAATCACTTTCGACTATTAAAAAGGGTACTAGTCCTTTGAATTTGAAATCGAATGAGCCCTTTTTCAAGTTTCTATGACAAAGATTTCAATAAAAACCTTATATGCCCCCAGGGCATAACTTATATTCCTTGCCCTGAGGGCTCTGGGGGAGTGTCCTCCTCAAAAATATGTTTTCTATCTGGAAATCAACTACCCTGAACAAAATGGTTATCTCAAAATTTTTATTGGATATGTTTGGGGGAATGATGGGTACGGGGGGGGCTAGTTGCCCTCCAATCACTTTCGACTATTAAAAAGGGCACTAGCCACTCCAATTTCCAATGGAATGAGCCCTTTTCGAAGTTTCTACGACAACGTTTTCTATAAAAACCTTATATGCCCCCAGAGCATAGCTTAAAACCCTTGCCCTGAGGGTTGTGGGGGATTGTCCTCCTCAAAAACATATTTTCTATAAGGAAATCAACTACGCTGAATGAGCCCCTTCGAAGTTTCTACGACAACGCCTTCTATAAAGACCTTATATGCCCTCAGGGCATAACTTAAAAGCCTTGCCCTGAGGGTTGTGGGGGACAAAAAACATATTTTCTATCTGGAAATCAACTACACTGAACAAAATGGCTATCTCAAAATTTTGATTGGATGTGTTTGGGGGAATGATGGGCGTGGGGAGGGGGCTAGTTGCCCTCCAATCACTTTCGACTATTAAAAAGGGTAAAAGCCCTTTGAATTTCCAATCGAATGAGCCTGTTTTGAAGCTTCTACGACAGCGCCTTCTATAAAAACCTTATATGCCCCCAGGGCATAACTTAAAACCCTTGCCCTAAGGGTTGTGAGGGAGTGTCCTCCTCAAAAACATATTGTCTACCTGGAAAACAACTACGCTGAACAAGATGGCTGTCTCAAAGTTTGATTGGATGTGTTTGGGGGAATGATGGGCGTGGGAGGGGGGGGGGGGCTAGTTGTCCCTCCAATCACTTTCGACTATTAAAAAGGGCACTAGCCACTCCAATTTCCAATCGAATGAGCCCTTTTCGAAGTTTCTACGACAACGTCTTCTATAAAAACCTTATATGCCCCCTGAGTATAACTTAAAACCCTTGCCCTGAGGGTTGTGGGGGAGTGTCCTCCTCAAAAACATATTTTCTATAGGGAAATCAACTACGCTGAACAAAATGGCTATCTCAAAATTTTGATTGGATGTGTTTGGGGGAATGATGGGCGGGAAGGGCTAGTTGCCCTCCATTCACTTTCGACTATTAAAAAGGGTACTAGCCCTTTGAATTTCCGATCGAATGAGCTTGTTTTGAAGTTTCTACGAGAAGGCCTTCTATAAAAACCTTATATGCCCCCAGGGCATAACTTAAAACCCTTGCCCTGAGGGTTGTGAGGGAGTTTCCTCCTCAAAAACATATTTTCTACCTGGAAAACAGCTACGCTGAACAAAATGGCTATCTCAAAATTTTGATTGGATGTGTTTGGGGTAATGATGGGCGTGGGGGGGGGGCTAGTTGCCCTCCAATCACTTTTCGACTACTAAAAAGGGAACTAGCCACTCCAATTTACAATCAAATGAGCCCTTTTCGAAGTTTCTACGACAACGTCTTCTATAAAAACCTTATATGCCCTCAGGGCATAACTTAAAAGCCTTGCCCTGAGGGTTGTGGGGGAGTGTCCTCCTCAAAAACATATTTTCTATCTGGAGATCAACTACACTGAACAAAATGGCTATTTCAAAATTTTGATTGGATGTGTTTGGGGGAATGATGGGCGGGGGGGGCTAGTTGCCCTCCAATCACTTTCGACTATTAAAAAGGGTACTAGCCCTTTGAATTTCCGATCGAATGAGCTTGTTTTGAAGTTTCTACGAGAATGCCTTCTATAAAAGCCTTATATGCCCCCAGGGCATAACTTAAAACCCTTGCCCTGAGGGTTGTGAGGGAGTTTCCTCCTCAAAAACATATTTTCTATCTGGAAAAGAACTACGCTGAACAAAATTACTATCACAAAATTTTGATTGGATGTGTTTGGGGGAATGATGGGCGGTGGGGGGGGGGATAGTTTTCCTCCAATCATTTTCGACTATTAAAAAGGGAACTAGCCACTCCAATTTCTAATCGAATGAGCCCTTTTCGAAGTTTCTACGATAACGCCTTCTATTAAGACCTTATATGCCCTCAGGGCATAACTTAAAAGCCTTGCCCTGAGGGTTGTGGGGGAGTGTCCTCCTCAAAAACATATTTTCTATCTGGAAATCAACTACACTGAATAAAATGGCTATCTCAAAATTTTGATTGGATGTGTTTGGGGGAATGATGGGCGTGGGGGGGGCTAGTTGCCCTCCAATCACTTTCGACTATTAAAAAGGGTACTAGCCGTTTGAATTTCCAATTGAATGAGACCTTTTGAAGTTTCTACGACGACGCCTTCAATAAAAACTTTATATGCCCCTAGGGCATAACTTACAACCCTTGCACTGAGGGCTCTGAGGGGGTTATCATCCTAAAAGACAAAATTTCCAGAACTTTCAACTACGTTGAACAAAATGGATATCTCAAAATTTTAATTCGATGTGTTTCGGAAAATGGTGCGCGTGAGAGGGGCGTTAGTCGCTATCCAATCACTTTCAACTATTAAAAAAGGTACTAGCCCTTTCAATTTCCAATTGAATGAGCCCTTTTGAAGTTTCTACGACAACGCTTTCAATAAAAACTTTATATGTCCCCAGGGCATAACTTACAACCCTTACCCTGAGGGCTGTTGGGGGAGGGGTTGTCATCCTTAAAGACCTAGTTTCCAAAACTTTCAACTACGTTGAATAAAATGGCTATCTAAAAATTTTAATTGGATGTGTTTGGGGAAAAGGTGGGCGTGAGAGGGGGGTTAGTTGCCCTCAAATCACTTTCGACTATTAAAAAGGGTACTAGCCACTCCAATTTCCAATGGAATGAGCCCTTTTCGAAGTTTCTACGACAACGTTTTCTATAAAAACCTTATATGCCCCAGAGCATAGCTTAAAACCCTTGCCCTGAGGGTTGTGGGGGATTGTCCTCCTCAAAAACATATTTTCTATAAGGAAATCAACTACGCTGAATGAGCCCTTTCGAAGTTTCTACGACAACGCCTTCTATAAAGACCTTATATGCCCTCAGGGCATAACTTAAAAGCCTTGCCCTGAGGGTTGTGGGGGACAAAAACATATTTTCTATCTGGAAATAAACTACACTGAACAAAATGGCTATCTAAAAATTTTGATTGGATGTGTTTGGGGAATAGGTGGGCGTGAGAGGGGGGTTAGTTGCCCTCAAATCCCTTTCGACTATTAAAAAGGGTAAAAGCCCTTTGAATTTCCAATCGAATGAGCCTGTTTTGAAGCTTCTACGACAGCGCCTTCTATAAAAACCTTATATGCCCCCAGGGCATAACTTAAAACCCTTGCCCTAAGGGTTGTGAGGGAGTGTCCTCCTCAAAAACATATTATCTACCTGGAAAACAACTACGCTGAACAAGATGGCTATCTCAAAATTTTGATTGGATGTGTTTGGGGGAATGATGGGCGTGGGAAGGGGGGCTAGTTGCCCTCCAATAACTTTCGACTATTAAAAAGGGCACTAGCCAATCCAATTTCCAATCGAATGAGCCCTTTTCGAAGTTGCTACGACAACGTCTTCTATAAAAACCTTATATGCCCCCAGAGTATAACTTAAAACCCTTGCCCTGAGGGTTGTGGGGGAGTGTCCTCCTCAAAAACATATTTTCTATCTGGAAATCAACTACGCTGAACAAAATGGCTATCTCAAAATTTTGATTGGATGTGTTTGGGGGAATGATGGGCGGGAAGGGCTTGTTGCCCTCCAATCACTTTCGACTATTATCAAGGGTACTAGCCCTTTGAATTTCCGATCGAATAAGCTTGTTTTGAAGTTTCTACGAGAATGCCTTCTATAAAAACCTTATATGCCCCCAGGGCATAAATTAAAACCCTTGCCCTGAGGGTTGTGAGGGAGTTTCCTCCTCAAAAACATATTTTCTATCTGGAAAACAGCTACGCTGAACAAAATGGCTATCTCAAAATTTTGATTGGATGTGTTTGGGGTAATGATGGGCGTGGGGGGGGGGCTAGTTGCCCTCCAATCACTTTCGACTACTAAAAAGGGAACTAGCCACTCCAATTTCCAATCGAATGAGCCCTTTTCGAAGTTTCTACGACAACGCCTTCTATAAAGACCTTATATGCCCTCAGGGCATAACTTAAAAGCCTTGCCCTGAGGGTTGTGGGGGAGTGTCCTCCTCAAAAACATATTTTCTATCTGGAAATCAACTACACTGAATAAAATGGCTATCTCAAAATTTTGATTGGATGTGTTTGGGGGAATGATGGGCGTGGGGTGGGGGGGGCTAGTTGCCCTCCAATCACTTTCGACTATTAAAAAGGGTACTAGCCGTTTGAATTTCCAATCGAATGAGCCCTTTTGAAGTTTCTACGACAACGCTTTCAATAAAAACTTTATATGCCCCTAGGGCATAACTTACAACCCTTGCACTGAGGGCTCGAGGGGGTTATCATCCTAAAAGACAAAATTTCCAGAACTTTCAGCTACGTTGAACAAAATGGATATCTAAAAATTTTAATTCGATGTGTTTGGGAAAATGGTGGGCGTGGAGAGGGGCGTTAGTCGCTATCCAATCACTTTCAACTATTAAAAAAGGCACTAGCCCTTTCAATTTCCAATTGAATGAGCCCTTTTGAAGTTTCTACGACAACGCTTTCAATAAAAAACCTTATATGCCCCCAGGGCATAACTTACAACCCTTGCCCTGAGGGCTGTGGGGGGAGGGGTTGTCATCCTTAAAGACCTAATTTCCAAAACTTTCAACTACGTTGAATAAAATGGCTATCTAAAAATTTTGATTGGATGTGTTTGGGGAAAAGGTGGGCGTGAGAGGGGGGTTAGTTGCCCTCAAATCACTTTCGACTATTAAAAAGGGTACTAGTCCTTTGAATTTGAAATCGAATGAGCCTTTTTCAAGTTTCTATGACAAAGATTTCAATAAAAACCTTATATGCCCCCAGGGCATAAATTAAAACCCTTGCCCTGAGGGCTGTGGGGGAGTGTCCTCCTCAAAAATATATTTTCTATCTGGAAATCAACTACGCTGAATAAAATGGTTATCTCAAAATTTTATTGGATATGTTTGGGGGAATTATGGGTACGGGGGGGGGGCTAGTTGCCCTCCAATCACTTTCGACTATTAAAAAGGGCACTAGCCACTCCAATTTCCAATGGAATGAGCCCTTTTCGAAGTTTCTACGACAACGTTTTCTATAAAAACCTTATATGCCTCCAGAGCATAGCTTAAAACCCTTGCCCTGAGGGTTGTGGGGGATTGTCCTCCTCAAAAACATATTTTCTATAAGGAAATCAACTACGCTGAATGAGCCCTTTCGAAGTTTCTACGACAACGCCTTCTATAAAGACCTTATATGCCCTCAGGGCATAACTTAAAAGCCTTGCCCTGAGGGTTGTGGGGGAGTGTCCTCCTCAAAAACATATTTTCTATCTGGAAATCAACTACACTGAATAAAATGGCTATCTCAAAATTTTGATTGGATGTGTTTGGGGGAATGATGGGCGTGGGGGGGGGAAGGGCTAGTTGCCCTCCAATCACTTTCGACTATTAAAAAGGGTACTAGCCGTTTGAATTTCCAATCGAATGAGCCCTTTTGAAGTTTCTACGACAACGCTTTCAATAAAAACTTTATATGCCCCTAGGGCATAACTTACAACCCTTGCACTGAGGGCTCTGAGGGGGTTATCATCCTAAAAGACAAAATTTCCAGAACTTTCAGCTACGTTGAACAAAATGGATATCTAAAAATTTTAATTCGATGTGTTTGGGAAAATGGTGGGCGTGAGAGGGGCGTTAGTCGCTATCCAATCACTTTCAACTATTAAAAAAGGCACTAGCCCTTTCAATTTCCAATTGAATGAGCCCTTTTGAAGTTTCTACGACAACGCTTTCAATAAAAAACTTTATATGTCCCCAGGGCATAACTTACAACCCTTGCCCTGAGGGCTGTGGGGGGAGGGGTTGTCATCCTTAAAGACCTAATTTCCAAAACTTTCAACTACGTTGAATAAAATGGCTATCTAAAAATTTTGATTGGATGTGTTTGGGGAAAAGGTGGGCGTGAGAGGGGGGTTAGTTGCCCTCAAATCCCTTTCGACTATTAAAAAGGGTACTAGTCCTTTGAATTTGAAATCGAATGAGCCCTTTTTCAAGTTTCTATGACAAAGATTTCAATAAAAACCTTATATGCCCCCAGGGCATAACTTATAATCCTTGCCCTGAGGGCTGTGGGGGAGTGTCCTCCTCAAAAATATGTTTTCTATCTGGAAATCAACTACCCTGAACAAAATGGTTATCTCAAAATTTTATTGGATATGTTTGGGGGAATGATGGGTACGGGGGGGGGCTAGTTGCCCTCCAATCACTTTCGACTATTAAAAAGGGCACTAGCCACTCGAATTTCCAATGGAATGAGCCCTTTTCGAAGTTTCTACGACAACGTTTTCTATAAAAACCTTATATGCCTCCAGAGCATAGCTTAAAACCCTTGCCCTGAGCGTTGTGGGGGATTGTCCTCCTCAAAAACATATTTTCTATAAGGAAATCAACTACGCTGAATGAGCCCTTTCGAAGTTTCTACGACAACGCCTTCTATAAAGACCTTATATGCCCTCAGGGCATAACTTAAAAGCCTTGCCCTGAGGGTTGTGGGGGAGTGTCCTCCTCAAAAACATATTTTCTATCTGGAAATCAACTACACTGAATAAAATGGCTATCTCAAAATTTTGATTGGATGTGTTTGGGGGAATGATGGGCGTGGGGGGGGGGGCTAGTTGCCCTCCAATCACTTTCGACTATTAAAAAGGGCACTAGCCACTCCAATTTCCAATCGAATGAGCCCTTTTGAAATTTCTACGACAACGCTTTCAATAAAAACTTTATATGCCCCTAGGGCATAACTTACAACCCTTGCACTGAGGGCTCTGAGGGGGTTATCATCCTAAAAGACAAAATTTCCAGAACTTTCAGCTACGTTGAACAAAATGGATATCTAAAAATTTTAATTCGATGTGTTTGGGAAAATGGTGGGCGTGAGAGGGGCGTTAGTCGCTATCCAATCACTTTCAACTATTAAAAAAGGCACTAGCCCTTTCAATTTCCAATTGAATGAGCCCTTTTGAAGGTTCTACGACAACGCTTTCAATAAAAAACTTTATATGTCCCCAGGGCATAACTTACAACCCTTGCACTGAGGGCTGTGGGGGGAGGGGTTGTCATCCTTAAAGACCTAATTTCCAAAACTTTCAACTACGTTGAATAAAATGGCTATCTAAAAATTTTGATTGGATGTGTTTGGGGAAAAGGTGGGCGTGAGAGGGGGGTTAGTTGCCCTCAAATCACTTTCGACTATTAAAAAGGGTACTAGTCCTTTGAATTTGAAATCGAATGAGCCCTTTTTCAAGTTTCTATGACAAAGATTTCAATAAAAACCTTATATGCCCCCAGGGCATAACTTATAATCCTTGCCCTGAGGGCTGTGGGGGAGTGTCCTCCTCAAAAATATGTTTTCTATCTGGAAATCAACTACCCTGAACAAAATGGTTATCTCAAAATTTTATTGGATATGTTTGGGGGAATGATGGGTACGGGGGGGGGCTAGTTGCCCTCCAATCACTTTCGACTATTAAAAAGGGCACTAGCCACTCCAATTTCCAATGGAATGAGCCCTTTTCGAAGTTTCTACGACAACGTTTTCTATAAAAACCTTATATGCCTCCAGAGCATAGCTTAAAACCCTTGCCCTGAGGGTTGTGGGGGATTGTCCTCCTCAAAAACATATTTTCTATAAGGAAATCAACTACGCTGAATGAGCCCTTTCGAAGTTTCTACGACAACGCCTTCTATAAAGACCTTATATGCCCTCAGGGCATAACTTAAAAGCCTTGCCCTGAGGGTTGTGGGGGACAAAAACATATTTTCTATCTGGAAATCAACTACACTGAACAAAATGGCTACAAAATTTTGATTGGATGTGTTTGGGGGAATGATGGGCGTGGGGGGGGGGGGGGCTAGTTGCCCTCCAATCACTTTCGACTATTAAAAAGGGTACTAGCCCTTTGAATTTCCAATCGAATGAGCCCTTTTGAAGTTTCTACGACAACGCTTTCAATAAAAACTTTATATGCCCCAAGGGCATAACTTACAACCCTTGCACTGAGGGCTCTGAGGGGGTTATCATCCTAAAAGACAAAATTTCCAGAACTTTCAACTACGTTGAACAAAATGGATATCTCAAAATTTTAATTCGATGTGTTTGGGAAAATGTTGGGCGTGAGAGGGGCGTTAGTCGCTATCCAATCACTTTCAACTATTAAAAAAGGCACTAGCCCTTTCAATTTCCAATTGAATGAGCCCTTTTGAAGTTTCTACGACAACGCTTTCAATAAAAACTTTATATGTCCCCAGGGCATAACTTACAACCCGTGCCCTGAGGGCTGTGGGGGGAGGGGTTGTCATCCTTAAAGATCTAATTTCCAAAACTTTCAACTACGTTGAATAAAACGGCATCTAAAAATTTTGATTGGATGTGTTTGGGGAAAAGGTGGGCGTGAGAGGGGGGTTAGTTGCCCTTAAATCACTTTCGACTATTAAAAAGGGTACTAGTCCTTTGAATTTCAAATTGAATGAGCCCTTTTTCAAGTTTCTATGACAAAGATTTCAATTAAAACCTTATATGCCCCCAGGGCATAACTTATAATCCATATCCTGAGGGCTGTGGGGGAGTGTCCTCCTCAAAAATATGTTTTGTATCTGGAAATTAACTACCCTGAACAAAATGGTTATCTCAAAATTTTTATTAGATATGTTTGGGGGAATGATGGGTACGGGGGGGCTAGTTGCCCTCCAATCACTTTCGACTATTAAAGAGGGTACTAGCGCTTTGAAATTCCAGTCGAATGAGCTTTTATTGAGGTTTCTACGACAACACCTTCTTTTAAAACCTTATATACCCCCAGGGCATAACTTAAAACCCTTGCCCTGAGGGATATGGGAGAGTGTCCTCCTCAAAAACATATTTTCTATCTGGAAATCAACTACGCTGAACAAAATGGCTATCTCAAAATTTTGATTGGATGTGTTTGGGGGAATGAAGGGCATAGGGGGGCTAGTTTCCCTCCAATCACTTTCGACTATTAAAAAGGGGACTAGCCCTTTGAATTTCCAATCGAGTGAGCCTGTTTTGAACTTTCTACGACAAAGCCTTCTATAAAAACCTTATATGCTCCTAGGACATAACTTAAAACCCTTGCCCTGATGGTTGTGGGGGAGTGTCCTCCTCAAAAACATATTATCTACCTGGAAAACAACTACGCTGAACAAGATGGCTATCTCAAAATTTTGATTGGATGTGTTTGGGGGAATAATGGGCGTGGGAGGGGGGGGGGAGTACTTGCCCTCCAATCACTTTCGACTATTGAAAAGGGCACTAGCCACTCCAATTTCCAATCGAATGAGCCCTTTTCGAAGTTTCTACGACAACGTCTTCTATAAAAACCTTATATGCCCCCAGAGTATAACTTAAAACCCTTGCCCTGAGGGTTGTGGGGGAGTGTCCTCCTCAAAAACATATTTTGTAGTAGAAAGGCCTTATTGACTCCGAACATGACTACGTGGTTTATGGTTTTCTCACTGAGAATGAAAAAACAGAATTTTTCTCACTTGAAAAAACAGGAATTTTCTCACATTTATGGATGTTTCTTGGACGGTTATGAGTTTCGGTCAAATTATTTGATGTTTTTCATGGATGTCAACAGTAATTCATGTATGTTTTATGGTTTTTGTCAGTGAGAATGAAAAAACAGGATTTTTCTCACTTTGATGGATGTTTCTTGGATGTTCTCACTTTGATGGATGTTTTTTGGATGTTCTCACTTTGATGGATGTTTCTTGGATGTTCTCACTTTGATGGATGTTTCTTGGATGTTCTCACTTTGATGGATGTTTCTTGGATGTTCTCACTTTGATGGATGTTTCTTGGATGTTCTCACTTTGATGGATTTTTCTTGGATGTTCTCACTTGATGGATGTTTCTTGGATGTTCTCACTTTGAAGGATGTTTCTTGGATGTTCTCACTTTGATGGATGTTTCTTGGATGTTCTCACTTTGATGGATGTTTCTTGGATGGTTATGAGTAACACATGACATATGACACATGACACATGACACATGACACGTGCCACGTGACATATGACACATGACACATGACACAACACATGACACGTGACACGTGACACATGACACATGACACATGACACATGACACATGACACGAAACATGACACATGACACATGACGAATGAAACATGACACATGACATAAGAATGACGTAATCAACTAGGACAAATGAATTTTCTGAGAAATTGATTACATAATCGGTAGAACCCTATCAGGAGGTCGTGACGGAGGTCCATATATGGACACAGAATGATGTAATCGACTAGGACAAATGGATTTCTGAAAAATTGATTACATAATCAGTAGAACCCTATCAGAAGGTCATGACGGGAGTCCATATATGGGCATAGAATGACGTAATCGACTATGACAGTTGGATATCTGAGAAATTGATTACATAATCGGTAGAACCCTATCAGGAGGTCATGACGGGAGTCCATATATGGGCATTGAATGACGTAATCGACTAGGACAGTTGGAATATTTCAGTAGTGGTTTGTCGTGGTTTACCTTGTCACAGTTACATTTTCTTGATTTTTCAAAGTTCATTTGGTTTTCTTTCATTGAAATGCAAGAGTTGGAATATTTCAGTAGTGTTTTGTTGTGGTTTACCATGTCACAGTTACATTCTCTTGATTTTTCAAAGTTCATTTTGAATTTCATTCGTTGAAATGCAAGAGTTGGAATATTTCAGTAGTGTTTTGTTGTGGTTTACCTTGTCACAGTTATATTCTCTTGATTTTTCAAAGTTCATTTTGAACTTCTTTCATTGAAATGCAAGGGTTGGAATATTTCAGTAGTGGCTTGTTGTGGTTTACCTTGTCACAGTTATACTTTCTTGATTTTTCAAAGTTCATTTTGAATTTCTTTCATTGAAATGCAAGAGTTGGTTTATTTCAGTAGTGTTTTGTTGTGGTTTACCATTTCACACTTACATTCTCTTGATTTTTCAAAGTTCATTTTGAATTTATTTCGTTGAAATGCAAGAGTTGGAATATTTCAGTAGTGTTTTGTCGTGGTTTACTTTGTCACAGTTACATTCTCTTGATTTTTCAAAGTTCATTTTGAATTTATTTCGTTGAAATGCATGAGTTGGAATATTTCAGTAGCGTTCTGTCATTGTTTACCATGTCACAGTTACATTGTCTTGATTTTTCAAAGTTCATTTTGAATTTCTTTCATTGAAATGCAAGAGTTGGATTATTTCACTAATGTTTTGTCGTGGTTTACCTTGTCACAGTTACATTCTCTTGATTTTTCAAATTTCATTTTGAATTTGTTTTGTTGAAATGCAAGAGTTGGAATATTTCAGTAGTGTTTTGTTGTGGTTTACCTTGTCACAGTTACATTTTCTTGATTTTTCAAAGTTCATTTTGGTTTTCTTTCGTTGAAATGCAAGAGTTGGAATATTTCAGTAGTGTTTTGATGTGGTTTACCTTGTCACAGTTACATTCTCTTGATTTTTCAAAGTTCATTTTGGTTTTCTTTCATTGAAATGCAAGAGTTGGAATATTTCAGTAGTGTTTTGTTGTGGGTTACCTTGTCACAGTTATATTCTCTTGATTTTTCAAAGTTTATTTGGTTTTCTTTCGATGAAATGCAAGAGTTGGAATATTTCAATAGTGTTTTGTCATGGTTTACCTTGTCACAGTTACCTTCTCTTAATTTTTCAAAGATCATTTTGAATTTCATTCGTTGAAATGCAAGAGTTGGAATATTTCAGTAGTGTTTTGTTGTGGTTTACCTTGTCACAGTTACAATTTCTTGATTTTTCAAAGTTCATTTTGAATTTCTTTCGTTGAAATGCAAGAGTTGGAATATTTAAGTAGTGTTTTGTTGTGGTTTACCATGTCACAGTTACATTCTCTTGATTTTTCAAAGTTCATTTTGAATTTCATTCGTTGAAATGCAAGAGTTGGAATATTTCAGTAGTGTTTTGTTGTGGTTTACCTTGTCACAGTTACATTCTCTTGATTTTTCAAAGTTCATTTTGAATTTATTTCGTTGAAATGCATGAGTTGGAATATTTCAGTAGCGTTCTGTCATTGTTTACCATGTCACAGTTACATTGTCTTGATTTTTCAAAGTTCATTTTGAATTTCTTTCATTGAAATGCAAGAGTTGGATTATTTCACTAATGTTTTGTCGTGGTTTACCTTGTCACAGTTACATTCTCTTGATTTTTCAAATTTCATTTTGAATTTGTTTTGTTGAAATGCAAGAGTTGGAATATTTCAGTAGTGTTTTGTTGTGGTTTACCTTGTCACAGTTACATTTTCTTGATTTTTCAAAGTTCATTTTGGTTTTCTTTCGTTGAAATGCAAGAGTTGGAATATTTCAGTAGTGTTTTGATGTGGTTTACCTTGTCACAGTTACGTTCTCTTGATTTTTCAAAGTTCATTTTGGTTTTCTTTCATTGAAATGCAAGAGTTGGAATATTTCAGTAGTGTTTTGTTGTGGGTTACCTTGTCACAGTTATATTCTCTTGATTTTTCAAAGTTTATTTTGGTTTTCTTTCGATGAAATGCAAGAGTTGGAATATTTCAATAGTGTTTTGTCATGGTTTACCTTGTCACAGTTACCTTCTCTTAATTTTTCAAAGATCATTTTGAATTTCATTCGTTGAAATGCAAGAGTTGGAATATTTCAGTAGTGTTTTGTTGTGGTTTACCTTGTCACAGTTACAATTTCTTGATTTTTCAAAGTTCATTTTGAATTTCTTTCGTTGAAATGCAAGAGTTGGAATATTTAAGTAGTGTTTTGTTGTGGTTTACCTTGTCACACTTACATTCTCTTGATTTTTCAAAGTTCATTTCGAATTTCTTTCATTGAAATGCAAGAGTTGGAATATTTCAGTAGTGTTCTGTCATGGTTTACCATGTCACAGTTACATTCTCTTGATTTTTCAAAGTTCATTTGAATTTCTTTCGTTGAAATGCAAGAGTTGGATTATTTCAGTAGTGTTTTGTCATGGTTTACCTTGTCAAAGTTACATTCTATTAATTTTTCAAAGTTCATTTTGAATTTCTTTTATTGAAATGCAAGAGTTGGGTTATTTCAGTAGTGTTCTGTTGTGCTTTACCTTGTCACAGATACATTCTCTTAATTCTTCAAAGTTCATTACGAATTTCTTTCATTGAAATGCAAGAGTTGGAATATTTCAGTAGTGCTTTGTCATGGTTTACCTCGTCACAATTACATTCTCTTGATTTTTCAAAGTTCATTTCGAATTTCTTTCATTGAAATGCAAGAGTTGGAATATTTCAGTAGTGTTTTGTCGTGGTTTACCTTGTCACAGTTACATTCTCTTGATTTTTCAAAGTTCCTTTGAATTTCTTTCATTGAAATGCAAGAGTTGGATTATTTCAGTAGTGTTTTGTTGTGCTTTACCTTGTCACAGTTACATTCTCTTAATTTTTCAAAGTTCATTTCAATTTCTTTCATTGAAATGCAAGAGTTGGAATATTTCAGTGGTGTTTTGTCATGGTTTACCTTGTCACAGTTACATTCTCTTGATTTTTCAAAGTTTATTTTGAATTTCTTTCATTGAAATGCAAGAGTTGGAATATTTCAGTGGTGTTTTGTCATGGTTTACCTTGTCACAGTTACATTCTCTTGATTTTTCAAAGTTCTTTTCGAATTTCTTTCATTGAAATGCAAGAGTTGGAATATGTCAGTAGTGTTTTGTCGTGGTTTACCTTGTCACAAATTTCTTTCATTGAAATGCAAGAGTTGGAATATTTCAGTAGTGTTTTGTCGTGGTTTACCTTGTCACAGTTACATTATCTTGATTTTTCAAAGTTCATTTGAATTTCTTTGATTGAAATGCAAGAGTTGGATTATTTCAGTAGTGTTTTGTTGTGCTTTACCTTGTCACAGTTACATTCTCTTAATTTTTCAAAGTTCATTTTGAATTTCTTTCGTTGAAATGCGAGAGTTGGAATATTTCAGTAGTGTTTTGTCGTTGTTTACCTTCTCACAGTTACATTCTCTGGATTTTTCAAAGTTCATTTTGAATTTCTTTCATTGAAATGTAAGAGTTGGATTATTTCAGTAGTGTTTTGTCGTGGTTTACCATGTCACAGTTATATTCTCTTGATTTTTCAAAGTTCATTTTGGACTTCTTTCGTTGAAATGCAAGAGTTGGAATATTTCAGTAGTGTTTTGTTGTGGTTTACCTTAACACAGTTACATTCTCTTTATTTTTCAAAGTTCATTTTGAATTTCTATCGTTGAAATGCAAGAGTTGGAATATTTCAGTAGTGTTTTGTTGTGGTTTACCTTGTCACAGTTACATTTTCTTGATTTTTCAAAGTTCATTTTGAATTTCTTTCGGTGAAATGCAAGAGTTGGAATATTTCAGTAGTGTTTTGATATGGTTTACCTTGTCACAGTTACATTCTCTTGATTTTTCAAAGTTCATTTTGAATTTCTTTCATTGAAATGCAAGAGTTGGAATATTTCACTAGTGTTTCGTCATGGTTTACCATGTCAAAGTTACATTCTCTTGATTTTTCAAAGTTCATTTTGAATTTCTTTCGTTGAAATGCAAGAGTTGGAATATTTCAGTAGTGTTTTGTTGTGGTTTACCTTGTCACAGTTACATTCTCTTAATTTTTCAAAGTTCATTTGAATTTCTATCATTGAAATGCAAGAGTTGGAATATTTCAGTAGTGTTTTGTCGTGGTTTACCTTGTCACAGTTACATTATCTTAATTTTTCAAAGTTCATTTTGAATTTCTTTCGATGAAATGAAAGAGTTGGAATATTTCAATAGTGTTTTGTCATGGTTTACCTTGTCACACTTACATTCTCTTAATTTTTCAAAGTTCATTTTGGTTTTATTTCGGTGAAATGCAAGAGTTGGAATATTTCAGTAGTGTTTTGTTGTGTTTTACCTTGTCACACTTACATTCTCTTGATTTTTCAAAGTTCATTTGAATTTCTTTCATTGAAATGCAAGAGTTGGATTATTTCAGTAGTGTTTTGTTATGGTTTACCTTGTCACAGTTACATTCTCTTGATTTTTCAAAGTTCATTTTGAATTTCTTTCGTTGAAATGCAAGAGTTGGAATATTTCAGTAGTGTTCTGTCATTGTTTACCATGACACAGTTACATTCTCTTGATTTTTCAGAGTTCATTTTGGATTTCTTTCGTTGAAATGCAAGAGTTGGAATATTTCAGTAGTGTTTTGTTGCGGTTTACCTTGTCACAGTTACATTCTCTTAATTTTTCAAAGTTCATTTTTAATTTCTTTCGTTGAAATGCAAGAGTTGGAATATTTCAGTAGTGTTTTGTCGTGGTTTACCTTGTCGCAGTTACATTCTCTTGACTTTTCAAAGAACATTTTGGTTTTCTTTCGTTGAAATGCAAGAGTTGGAATATTTCAGTAGTGTTTTGATGTGGTTTACCTTGTCACAGTTACGTTCTCTTGATTTTTCAAAGTTCATTTTGGTTTTCTTTCGTTGAAATGCAAGAGTTGGAATATTTCAGTAGTGTTTTGTTGTGGTTTACCTTGTCACACTTACAATCTCTTAATTTTTCAAAGTTCATTTTGGATTTCTTTCGATGAAATGCAAGAGTTGGAATATTTCAATAGTGTTTTGTTGTGGTTTACCTAGTCACAGTTACATTCTCTTAATTTTTCAAAGTTCATTTTGGATTTCTTTCGTTGAAATGCAAGAGTTGGAATATTTCAGTAGTGTTTTGTCATGGTTTACCTTGTCACAGTTACATTCTCTTGCTTTTTCAAAGTTATTTTTGAATTTCTTTCATTGAAATGCAAGAGTTGGAATATTTCAGTAGTGTTTTGTCATGGTTCTTTGTCACAGTTACATTCTATGAATTTTTCAAAGTTCATTTTGAATTTCTTTCGTTGAAATGCAAGAGTTGGAATATTTCAGTAGTGTTTTGTTGTGGTTTACCTTGTCACACTTACATTCTCTTGATTTTTCAAAGTTCATTTGAATTTCTTTCATTGAAATGCAAGAGTTGGATGATTTCAGTAGTGTTTTGTTATGGTTTACCTTGTCACAGTTACATTCTCTTGCTTTTTCAAAGTTATTTTTGAATTTCTTTCATTGAAATGCAAGAGTTGGAATATTTCAGTAGTGTTTTGTCATGGTTCTTTGTCACAGTTACATTCTATGAATTTTTCAAAGTTCATTTCGAATTTCTTTCATTGAAATACAAGAGTTGGAATATTTCAGTAGTGTTTTGTTGTGGTTTACCTTGTCACACTTACATTCTCTTGATTTTTCAAAGTTTATTTGAATTTCTTTCATTGAAATGCAAGAGTTGGATTATTTCAGTAGTGTTTTGTTATGGTTTACCTTGTCACAGTTACATTCTCTTGATTTTTCAAAGTTCATATTGAATTTCTTTCGTTGAAATGCGAGAGTTGGAATATTTCAGTAGTGTTTTGTCGTGGTTTACCTTGTCACATTTAAATTCTATTAATTTTTCAAAGTTCATTTTGAATTTCTTTCATTGAAATGCAAGAGTTGGATTATTTCAGTAATGTTTTGTCATGGTTTACCTTGTCGCAGTTACATTCTCTTGATTTTTCAAAGTTCATTTTGGATTTCTTTCGTTGAAATGCAAGAGTTGGAATATTTCAGTAGTGTTCTGTCATTGTTTACCATGTCACAGTTACATTCTCTTGATTTTTCAGAGTTCATTTTGGATTTCTTTCGTTGAAATGCAAGAGTTGGAATATTTCAGTAGTGTTTTGTTGCGGTTTACCTTGTCACAGTTACATTCTCTTAATTTTTCAAAGTTCATTTTTAATTTCTATCATTGAAATGCAAGAGTTGGAATATTTCAGTAGTGTTTTGTCGTGGTTTACCTTGTCGCAGTTACATTCTCTTGACTTTTCAAAGATCATTTTGGTTTCTTTCGTTGAAATGCAAGAGTTGGAATATTTCAGTAGTGTTTTGATGTGGTTTACCTTGTCACAGTTACGTTCTCTTGATTTTTCAAAGTTCATTTTGGTTTTCTTTCGTTGAAATGCAAGAGTTGGAATATTTCAGTAGTGTTTTGTTGTGGTTTACCTTGTCACACTTACAATCTCTTAATTTTTCAAAGTTCATTTTGGATTTCTTTCGATGAAATGCAAGAGTTGGAATATTTCAATAATGTTTTGTTGTGGTTTACCTAGTCACAGTTACATTCTCTTAATTTTTCAAAGTTCATTTTGGATTTCTTTCGTTGGAATGCAAGAGTTGGAATATTTCAGTAGTGTTTTGTCATGGTTTACCTTGTCACAGTTACATTCTCTTGCTTTTTCAAAGTTATTTTGAATTTCTTTCATTGAAATGCAAGAGTTGGAATATTTCAGTAGTGTTTTGTCATGGTTCTTTGTCACAGTTACATTCTATGAATTTTTCAAAGTTCATTTTGAATTTCTTTCATTGAAATGCAAGAGTTGGAATATTTCAGTAGTGTTTTGTTGTGGTTTACCTTGTCACACTTACATTCTCTTGATTTTTCAAAGTTCATTTGAATTTCTTTCATTGAAATGCAAGAGTTGGATGATTTCAGTAGTGTTTTGTTATGGTTTACCTTGTCACAGTTACATTCTCTTGATTTTTCAAAGTTCTTTTGAATTTCTTTCATTGAAATGCAAGAGTTGGAATATTTCAGTAGTGTTTTGTCATGGTTCTTTGTCACAGTTACATTCTATGAATTTTTCAAAGTTTATTTCGAATTTCTTTCATTGAAATGCAAGAGTTGGATTATTTCAGTAGTGTTTTGTTGTGGTTTACCTTGTCACACTTACATTCTCTTGATTTTTCAAAGTTTATTTGAATTTCTTTCATTGAAATGCAAGAGTTGGATTATTTCAGTAGTGTTTTGTTATGGTTTACCTTGTCACAGTTACATTCTCTTGATTTTTCAAAGTTCATTTTGAATTTCTTTCGTTGAAATGCGAGAGTTGGAATATTTCAGTAGTGTTTTGTCGTGGTTTACCTTGTCACAGTTACATTCTATTAATTTTTCAAAGTTCATTTTGAATTTCTTTGATTGAAATGCAAGAGTTGGAATATTTCAGTAGTGTTTTGTTATGGTTTACCTTGTCACAGTTACATTCTCTTGATTTTTCAAAGTTCTTTTGAATTTCTTTCATTGAAATGCAAGAGTTGGAATATTTCAGTAGTGTTTTGTCGTGGTTTACCTTGTCACAGTTACATTCTATTAATTTTTCAAAGTTCATTTTGAATTTCTTTCATTGAAATGCAAGAGTTGGATTATTTCAGTAGTGTTTTGTCATGGTTTACCTTGTCAAAGATACATTCTCTTGATTTTTCAAAGTTCATTTTGGATTTCTTTCGTTGAAATGCAAGAGTTGGAATATTTCAGTAGTGTTCTGTCATTGTTTACCATGTCACAGTTACATTCTCTTGATTTTTCAAAGTTCATTTGAATTTCTTTCATTGAAATGCAAGAGTTGTATTATTTCAGTAGTGTTTTGTTGTGCTTTACCTTGTCACAGTTACATTCTCTTAATTTTTCAAAGTTCATTTTTAATTTCTATCATTGAAATGCAAGAGTTGGAATATTTCAGTAGTGTTTTGTCGTGGTTTACCTTGTCGCAGTTACATTCTCTTGACTTTTCAAAGATCATTTTGGTTTTCTTTCGTTGAAATGTAAGAGTTGGAATATTTCAGTAGTGTTTTGATGTGGTTTACCTTGTCACAGTTACGTTCTCTTGATTTTTCAAAGTTCATTTTGGTTTTCTTTCGTTGAAATGCAAGAGTTGGAATATTTCAGTAGTGTTTTGTTGTGGTTTACCTTGTCACACTTACAATCTCTTAATTTTTCAAAGTTCATTTTGGATTTCTTTCGATGAAATGCAAGAGTTGGAATATTTCAATAGTGTTTTGTTGTGGTTTACCTAGTCACAGTTACATTCTCTTAATTTTTCAAAGTTCATTTTGGATTTCTTTCGTTGAAATGCAAGAGTTGGAATATTTCAGTAGTGTTTTGTCATGGTTTACCTTGTCACAGTTACATTCTCTTGATTTTTCAAAGTTCTTTTTGAATTTCTTTCATTGAAATGCAAGAGTTGGAATATTTCAGTAGTGTTTTGTCATGGTTCTTTGTCACAGTTACATTCTATGAATTTTTCAAAGTTCATTTTGAATTTCTTTCGTTGAAATGCAAGAGTTGGAATATTTCAGTAGTGTTTTGTTGTGGTTTACCTTGTCGCACTTACATTCTCTTGATTTTTCAAAGTTCATTTGAATTTCTTTCATTGAAATGCAAGAGTTGGATGATTTCAGTAGTGTTTTGTTATGGTTTACCTTGTCACAGTTACATTCTCTTGATTTTTCAAAGTTCTTTTTGAATTTCTTTCATTGAAATGCAAGAGTTGGAATATTTCAGTAGTGTTTTGTCGTGGTTTACCTTGTCACAGTTACATTCTATTAATTTTTCAAAGTTCATTTTGAATTTCTTTCATTGAAATGCAAGAGTTGGATTATTTCAGTAGTGTTTTGTCATGGTTTACCTTGTCACAGATACATTCTCTTGATTTTTCAAAGTTCATTTTGGATTTCTTTCGTTGAAATGCAAGAGTTGGAATATTTCAGTAGTGTTCTGTCATTGTTTACCATGTCACAGTTACATTCTCTTGATTTTTCAATGTTCATTTGAATTTCTTTCATTGAAATGCAAGAGTTGTATTATTTCAGTAGTGTTTTGTTGTGCTTTACCTTGTCACAGTTACATTCTCTTAATTTTTCAAAGTTCATTTTTAATTTCTTTCGTTGAAATGCAAGAGTTGGAATATTTCAGTAGTGTTTTGTCATGGTTTACCTTGTCACAGTTACATTCTCTTGATTTTTCAAAGTTCATTTTGAATTTCTTTCATTGAAATGCAAGAGTTGGAATATTTCAGTAGTGTTTTGTCGTGGTTTACCTTGTCACAGTTACATTCTCTTAATTTTTCAAAGTTCATTTTGAATTTCTTTCGTGGAAATGCAAGAGTTGGAATGTTTCAGTGGTGTTTTGTCATGGTTTACCTTGTCACAGTTACATTCTCTTGATTTTTCAAAGTTCATTTCGAATTTCTTTCATTGAAATGCAAGAGTTGGAATATGTCAGTAGTGTTTTGTCGCGGTTTACCTTGTCACAAATTTCTTTCATTGAAATGCAAGAGTTGGAATATTTCAGTAGTGTTTTGTCGTGGTTTACCTTGTCACAGTTACATTCTCTTGATTTTTCAAAGTTCATTTGAATTTCTTTGATTGAAATGCAAGAGTTGGATTATTTCAGTAATGTTTTGTTGTGCTTTACCTTGTCACAGTTACATTCTCTTAATTTTTCAAAGTTCATTTTTAATTTCTTTCGTTGAAATGCAAGAGTTGGAATATTTCAGTAGTGTTTTGTCATGGTTTACCTTGTCAAAGTTACATTCTCTTATTTTTCAAAGTTCATTTTGAATTTCTTTCATTGAAATGCAAGTTTTGGAATATTTCAGTAGTGTTTTGTCGTGGTTTACCTTGTCACAGTTACATTCTCTTAATTTTTCAAAGTTCATTTTGAATTTCTTTCATTGAATTGCAAGAGTTGGAATATTTCAGTAGTGTTTTGTCATGGTTTACCTTGTCACAGATACATTCTCTTGATTTTTCAAAGTTCATTTGAATTTATTACATTGTAATACAAGAGTTGGATTATTTCAGTAGTGTTTTGTTGTGCTTTACCTTGTCACAGTTACATTCTCTTAATTTTTCAAAGTTCATTTTGAATTTCTTTCGTTGAAATGCGAGAGTTGGAATATTTCAGTAGTGTTTTGTCGTGGTTTACCTTCTCACAGTTACATTCTCTGGATTTTTCAAAGTTCATTTTGAATTTCTTTCATTGAAATGTAAGAGTTGGATTATTTCAGTAGTGTTTTGTCGTGGTTTACCATGTCACAGTTATATTCTCTTGATTTTTCAAAGTTCATTTTGGACTTCTTTCGTTGAAATGCAAGAGTTGGAATATTTCAGTAGTGTTTTGTTGTGGTTTACCTTAACACAGTTACATTCTCTTAATTTTTCAAAGTTCATTTTGAATTTCTATCGTTGAAATGCAAGAGTTGGAATATTTCAGTAGTGTTTTGTTGTGGTTTACCTTGTCACAGTTACATTTTCTTGATTTTTCAAAGTTCATTTTGAATTTCTTTCGGTGAAATGCAAGAGTTGGAATATTTCAGTAGTGTTTTGATATGGTTTACCTTGTCACAGTTACATTCTCTTGATTTTTCAAAGTTCATTTTGAATTTCTTTCATTGAAATGCAAGAGTTGGAATATTTCACTAGTGTTTTGTCATGGTTTACCATGTCAAAGTTACATTCTCTTGATTTTTCAAAGTTCATTTTGAATTTCTATCATTAAAATGCAAGAGTTGGAATATTTCAGTAGTGTTTTGTCGTGGTTTACCTTGTCACAGTTACATTATCTTAATTTTTCAAAGTTCATTTTGAATTTCTTTCGATGAAATGAAAGAGTTGGAATATTTCAATAGTGTTTTGTCATGGTTTACCTTGTCACACTTACATTCTCTTAATTTTTCAAAGTTCATTTTGGTTTTATTTCGGTGAAATGCAAGAGTTGGAATATTTCAGTAGTGTTTTGTTGTGTTTTACCTTGTCACACTTACATTCTCTTGATTTTTCAAAGTTCATTTGAATTTCTTTCATTGAAATGCAAGAGTTGGATTATTTCAGTAGTGTTTTGTTATGGTTTACCTTGTCACAGTTACATTCTCTTGATTTTTCAAAGTTCATTTTGAATTTCTTTCGTTGAAATGCGAGAGTTGGAATATTTCAGTAGTGTTTTGTCATGGTTTACCTTGTCACAGATACATTCTCTTGATTTTTCAAAGTTTATTTTGGATTTCTTTCGTTGAAATGCAAGAGTTGGAATATTTCAGTAGTGTTCTGTCATTGTTTACCATGTCACAGTTACATTCTCTTGATTTTTCAAAGTTCATTTTGGATTTCTTTCGTTGAAATGCAAGAGTTGGAATGTTTCAGTAGTGTTTTGTTGCGGTTTACCTTGTCACAGTTACATTCTCTTAATTTTTCAAAGTTAATTTTTAATTTCTATCATTGAAATGCAAGAGTTGGAATATTTCAGTAGTGTTTTGTCGTGGTTTACCTTGTCGCAGTTACATTCTCTTGACTTTTCAAAGATCATTTTGGTTTTCTTTCATTGAAATGCAAGAGTTGGAATATTTCAGTAGTGTTTTGATGTGGTTTACCTTGTCACAGTTACATTTTCTTGATTTTTCAAAGTTCATTTTGAATTTCTTTCAGTGAAATGCAAGGGTTGGAATATTTCAGTAGTGTTTTGTTGTGGTTTACCTTGTCACAGTTACATTCTCTTGATTTTTCAAAGTTCATTTTGAATTTCTTTCATTGAAATGCAAGAGTTGGAATATTTCACTAGTGCTTTGTCATGGTTTACCATGTCAAAATTACATTCTGTTGATTTTTCAAAGTTCATTTTGAATTTCTTTCGTTGAAATGCAAGAGTTGAAGTATTTCAGTAGTGTTTTGTTGCGGTTTACCTTGTCACAGTTACATTCTCTTAATTTTTCAAAGTTCATTTTGAATTTCTATCATTAAAATGCAAGAGTTGGAATATTTCAGTAGTGTTTTGATATGGTTTACCTTGTCACAGTTACATTCTCTTGATTTTTCAAAGTTCATTTTGAATTTCTTTCATTGAAATGCAAGAGTTGGAATATTTCACTAGTGCTTTGTCATGGTTTACCATGTCAAAATTACATTCTGTTGATTTTTCAAAGTTCATTTTGAATTTCTTTCGTTGAAATGCAAGAGTTGAAGTATTTCAGTAGTGTTTTGTTGCGGTTTACCTTGTCACAGTTACATATCTTAATTTTTCCAAGTTCATTTTGAATTTCTTTCGATGAAATGAAAGAGTTGGAATATTTCAATAGTGTTTTGTCATGGTTTACCTTGTCACACTTACATTCTCTTAATTTTTCAAAGTTCATTTTGATTTTATTTCGGTGAAATGCAAGAGTTGGAATATTTCAGTAGTGTTTTGTTGTGGTTTACCTTGTCACACTTACATCCTCTTGAATTTAAAAGTTCATTTGAATTTCTTTCATTGAAATGCAAGAGTTGGATTATTTCAGTAGTGTTTTGTTATGGTTTACCTTGTCACACTTACATTCTCTTAATTTTTCAAAGTTCATTTTGGTTTTATTTCGGTGAAATGCAAGAGTTGGAATATTTCAGTAGTGTTTTGTTGTGGTTTACCTTGTCACACTTACATTCTCTTGATTTTCAAAGTTCATTTGAATTTCTTTCATTGAAATGCAAGAGTCGGATTATTTCAGTAGTGTTTTGTTATGGTTTACCTTGTCACAGTTACATTCTCTTGATTTTTCAAAGTTCATTTTGGATTTCTTTCGTTGAAATGCGAGAGTTGGAATATTTCAGTAGTGTTTTGTCGTGGTTTACCTTGTCACAGTTACATTCTATTAATTTTTCAAAGTTCATTTTGGATTTCTTTCATTGAAATGCAAGAGTTGGATTATTTCAGTAGTGTTTTGTCATGGTTTACCTTGTCACAGATACATTCTCTTGATTATTCAAAGTTCATTTTGGATTTCTTTCGTTGAAATGCAAGAGTTGGAGTACTTCAGTAGTGTTTTGTCGTGGTTTACTTTGTCGCAGTTACATTCTCTTGACTTTTCAAAGATCATTTTGGTTTTCTTTCGTTGAAATGCAGAAGTTGGAATATTTCAGTAGTGTTTTGATGTGGTTTACCTTGTCACAGTTACGTTCTTTTGATTTTTCAAAGTTCATTTTGGTTTTCTTTCGTTGAAATGCAAGAGTTGGAATATTTCAGTAGTGTTTTGTTGTGGTTTACCTTGTCACACTTACAATCTCTTAATTTTTCAAAGTTCATTTTGGATTTCTTTCGATGAAATGCAAGAGTTGGAATATTTCAATAGTATTTTGTTGTGGTTTACCTAGTCACAGTTACATTCTCTTAATTTTTCAAAGTTCATTTTGGATTTCTTTCGTTGAAATGCAAGAGTTGGAATATTTCAGTAGTGTTTTGTCATGGTTTACCTTGTCACAGTTACATTCGCTTGTTTTTTCAAAGTTCTTTTTGAATTTCTTTCATTGAAATGCAAGAGTTGGAATATTTCAGTAGTGTTTTGTCATGGTTTTCCTTGTCACAGATACATTCTATTGATTTTTCAAAGTTCATTTCGAATTTCTTTCATTGAAATGCAAGAGTTGGAATATTTCAGTAGTGTTTTGTCGTGGTTTACCTTGTCACAGTTACATTCTCTTGATTTTTCAAAGTTCATTTGAATTTCTTTCATTGAAATGCAAGAGTTGGATTATTTCAGTAGTGTTTTGTTGTGCTTTACCTTGTCACAGTTACATTCTCTTAATTTTTCAAAGTTCATTTTGTCACGGTTACATTCTCTTGATTTTTCAAAGTTCATTTGAATTTCTTTCATTGAAATGCAAGAGTTGGAATATTTCAGTAGTGTTTTGTTGTGGTTTACCTTGTCACAGTTACATTCTCTTAATTTTTCAAAGTTCATTTTGAATTTCTTTCATTGAAATGCAAGTTGGAATATTTCAGTAGTGCTTTGTCATGGTTTACCTTGTCACAGTTACATTCTCTTAATTTTTCAAAGTTCATTTTGAATTTCTTTTCGTTGAAATGCAAGAGTTGGAATATTTCAGTAGTGCTTTGTCATGGTTCACCTTGTCACAGATACATTCTCTTGATTTTTCAAAGTTCATTTTGAATTTCATTCGTTGAAATGAAAGAGTTGGAATATTTCAGTAGTGTTTTGTCGTGGTTTACCTTGTCACAGTTACATTCTCTTGATTTTTCAAAGTTCATTTTGGATTTCTTTCGTTGAAATGCAAGAGTTGGAATGTTTCAGTCGTGTTTTGTCGTGATTTACCTTGTCACACTTACATTCTCTTGATTTTTCAAAGTTCTTTTGGATTTCTTTCGTGAAATGCAAGAGTTGGAATATTTCAGTAGTGTTTTGCCGTGGTTTACTTTGTCAAAGTTACATTCTCTTGATTTTTCAAAGTTCATTTTGGATTTCTTTCGTTGAAATGCAAGAGTTGGAATATTTCAGTAGTGTTTTGTCGTGATTTACTTTGTCACAGTTACATTCTCTTGATTTTTCAAAGTTCATTGTGGATTTCTTTCGTTGAAATATGTTTTGTTGTGCTTTACCTTGACACAGTTACACTTTCTTGATTTTTGTTAGGTTAGGTTAGGCTAGATCAAGTTAGGTTAGGTTAGCTTACGTACGCGCGCGTACGTAGGCTAACCTAACCTAGCTTAACCTAACCTAACTTGATGTAGCCTAACCTAACCTAACAAAAATTAAGAGAATGTAACTGTGACTAGGTAAACCACGACAAAACACTATTGAAATATTCCTCTTGCATTTCATCGAAAGAAATCCAAAATGAACTTTGAAAAATTAAGAGAATATAAGTGTGACATGGTAAACCACAACAAAACACTACTGAAATATTCCAACTCTTGCATTTCACCGAAATAAAACCAAAATGAACTTTGAAAAATCAAGAGAATGTAACTGTGACAAGGTAAACCACATCAAAACACTACTGAAATATTCCAACTCTTGCATTTCACCGAAATAAAACCAAAATGAACTTTGAAAAATTAAGAGAATGTAAGTGTGACAAGGTAAACCATGACAAAACACTATTGAAATATTCCAACTCTTTCATTTCATCGAAAGAAATTCAAAATGAACTTTGAAAAATCAAGAGAATGTAACTGTGACATGGTAAACCATGACAAAACACTAGTGAAATATTCCAACTCTTGCATTTCAATGAAAGAAATTCAAAATGAACTTTGAAAAATCAAGAGAATGTAACTGCGACAAGGTAAACCATATCAAAACACTACTGAAATATTCCAACTCTTGCATTTCACCGAAAGAAATTCAAAATGAACTTTGAAAAATCAAGAAAATGTAACTGTGACAAGGTAAACCACAACAAAACACTACTGAAATATTCCAACTCTTGCATTTCAACGATAGAAATTCAAAATGAACTTTGAAAAATTAAGAGAATGTAACTGTGTTAAGGTAAACCACAACAAAACACTACTGAAATATTCCAACTCTTGCATTTCAACGAAAGAAATCCAAAATGAACTTTGAAAAATCAAGAGAATATAACTGTGACATGGTAAACCACGACAAAACACTACTGAAATAATCCAACTCTTGCATTTCAATGAAAGAAATTCAAAATGAACTTTGAAAAATCAAGAGAATGTAACTATGAGAAGGTAAACCACGACAAAACACTACTGAAATATTCCAACTCTCGCATTTCAACGAAAGAAATTCAAAATTAACTTTGAAAAATTAAGAGAATTTAACTGTTACAAGGTAAAGCACGACAAAACACTACTGAAATAATCCAACTCTTGCATTACAATGTAAGAAATTCAAATGAACTTTGAAAAATCAAGAGAATGTATCTGTGACAAGGTAGACCGTGACAAAACACTACTGAAATATTCCAACTCTTGCATTTATACGAAAGAAATTCAAAATGAACTTTGAAAAATTAAGAGAATGTAACTGTGACAAGGTAAACCACGACAAAACACTACTGAAATATTCCAACTCTTGCATTTCAATGAAAGAAATTCAAAATGAACTTTGAAAAATTAAGAGAATGTAACTGTGACAAGGTAAAGCACAACAAAACACTACTGAAATAATCCAACTCTTGCATTTCAATGAAAGAAATTCAAATGAACTTTGAAAAATCAAGAGAATGTAACTGTGACAAGGTAAACCACGACAAAACACTACTGAAATATTCCAACTCTTGCATTTCAACGAAAGAAATTAAAAATGAACTTTGAAAAATTAAGAGAATGTAACTGTGACAAGGTAAAGCACAACAAAACACTACTGAAATAATCCAACTCTTGCATTTCAATGAAAGAAATTTGTGACAAGGTAAACCACGACAAAACACTACTGACATATTCCAGCTCTTGCATTTCAATGACAGGAATTCGAAATGAACTTTGAAAAATCAAGAGAATGTATCTGTGACAAGGTAAACCATGACAAAACACTACTGAAATATTCCAACTCTTGCATTTCAACGAAAGAAATTAAAAATGAACTTTGAAAAATTAAGAGAATGTAACTATGACAAGGTAAAGCACAACAAAACACTACTGAAATAATCCAACTCTTGCATTTCAATGAAAGAAATTCAAATGAACTTTGAAAAATCAAGAGAATGTAACTGTGACAATGCAAACCATGACAAAACACTACTGAAATATTCCAACTCTTGCATTTCAACGAAAGAAATCCAAAATGAACTTTGAAAAATTAAGAGAATGTGACTGTGACTAGGTAAACCACAACAAAACACTATTGAAATATTCCAACTCTTGCATTTCATCGAAAGAAATCCAAAATGAACTTTAAAAAGTCAAAAGAATGTAACTGTGACAAGGTAAACCACGACAAAACACTACTGAAATATTCCAACTCTTGCATTTCAATGATAGAAATTAAAAATGAACTTTGAAAAATTAAGAGAATGTAACTGTGACAAGGTAAACCGCAACAAAACACTACTGAAATATTCCAACTCTTGTATTTCAACGAAAGAAATCCAAAATGAACTTTGAAAAATCAAGAGAATGTATCTGTGACAAGGTAAACCATGACAAAACACTACTGAAATAATCCAACTCTTGCATTTCAATGAAAGAAATTCAAAATGAACTCTGAAAAATTAATAGAATGTAACTGTGACAAGGTAAACCACGACAAAACACTACTGAAATATTCCAACTCTCGCATTTCAACGAAAGAAATTCAAAATGAACTTTTAAAAATCAAGAGAATGTAACTGTGACAAGGTAAACCATGACAAAACACTACTGAAATAATCCTACTCTTGCATTTCAATGAAAGAAATTCAAATGAACTTTGAAAAATCAAGAGAATGTAAGTGTGACAAGGTAAACCACAACAAAACACTACTGAAATATTCCAACTCTTGCATTTCAATGAAAGAAATTCGAAATGAACTTTGAAAAATCAAGAGAATGTAAGTGTGACAAGGTAAACCACAACAAAACACTACTGAAATATTCCAACTCTTGCATTTCAACGAAAGAAATTCAAAATGAACTTTGAAAAATCAAGAGAATGTAACTGTGACAAGGTAAACCGTAACAAAACACTACTGAAATATTCCAACTCTTGCATTTCACCGAAAGAAATTCAAAATGATCTTTGAAAAATCAAGAAAATGTAACTGTGACAAGGTAAACCGCAACAAAACACTACTGAAATATTCCAACTCTTGCATTTCAATGAAAGAAATTCAAAAAGAACTTTGAAAAATCAAGAGAATGTAACTGTGACAATGCAAACCATGACAAAACACTACTGAAATATTCCAACTCTTGCATTTCAACGAAAGAAATCCAAAATGAACTTTGAAAAATTAAGAGAATGTGACTGTGACTAGGTAAACCACAACAAAACACTATTGAAATATTCCAACTCTTGCATTTCATCGAAAGAAATCCAAAATGAACTTTAAAAAGTCAAAAGAATGTAACTGTGACAAGGTAAACCACGACAAAACACTACTGAAATCTTCCAACTCTTGCATTTCAACGAAAGAAATCCAAAATGAACTTTGAAAAATCAAGAGAATGTAACTGTGACATGGTAAACAATGACAGAACACTACTGAAATATTCCAACTCTTGCATTTAAACGAAAGAAATCCAAAATGAACTTTGAAAAATCAAGAGAATGTATCTGTGACAAGGTAAACCATGACAAAACACTACTGAAATAATCCAACTCTTGCATTTCAATGAAAGAAATTCAAAATGAACTTTGAAAAATTAATAGAATGTAACTGTGACAAGGTAAACCACGACAAAACACTACTGAAATATTCCAACTCTCGCATTTCAACGAAAGAAATTCAAAATGAACTTTTAAAAATCAAGAGAATGTAACTGTGACAAGGTAAACCATGACAAAACACTACTGAAATAATCCTACTCTTGCATTTCAATGAAAGAAATTCAAATGAACGTTGAAAAATCAAGAGAATGTAAGTGTGACAAGGTAAACCACAACAAAACACTACTGAAATATTCCAACTCTTGCATTTCAATGAAAGAAATTCGAAATGAACTTTGAAAAATCAAGAGAATGTAAGTGTGACAAGGTAAACCACAACAAAACACTACTGAAATATTCCAACTCTTGCATTTCAACGAAAGAAATTCAAAATGAACTTTGAAAAATCAAGAAAATGTAACTGTGACAAGGTAAACCGTAACAAAACACTACTGAAATATTCCAACTCTTGCATTTCACCGAAAGAAATTCAAAATGATCTTTGAAAAATCAAGAAAATGTAACTGTGACAAGGTAAACCGCAACAAAACACTACTGAAATATTCCAACTCTTGCATTTCAATGAAAGAAATTCAAAATGAACTTTGAAAAATCAAGAGAATGTAACTGTGACAAGGTAAACCGCAACAAAACACTACTGAAATATTCCAATTCTTGCATTTCACCGAAAGAAATTCAAAATGAACTTTGAAAAATCAAGAAAATATAACTGTGACAAGGTAAACCACAAAAAAACACTACTGAAATATTCCAACCCTTGCATTTCAACGAAAGAAATTCAAAATGAACTTTGAAAAATTAAGAGAATGTAACTGTGACATGGTAAACCACGACAAAACACTACTAAAATATTCCAACTCTTGCATTTCAACGAAAGAAATCCAAAATGAACTTTGAAAAATCAAGAGAGTGTAACTGTGACAAGGTAAACCACGACAAAACACTACTGAAGTATTCCAACTCTTGCATTTCAATGAAAGAAATTCGAAATGAACTTTAAAAAATTAAGAGAATGTAACTGTGACAAGGTAAACCACAACAAAACACTATTGAAATTTTCCAATTCTTGCATTTCACCGAAAGAAATTCAAAATGAACTTTGAAAAATCAAGAAAATATAACTGTGACAAGGTAAACCACAACAAAACACTACTGAAATATTCCAACCCTTGCATTTCAACGAAAGAAATTCAAAATTAACTTTGAAAAATTAAGAGAATGTAACTGTGACATGGTAAACCACGACAAAACACTACTGAAATATTCCAACTCTTGCATTTCAACGAAAGAAATCCAAAATGAACTTTGAAAAATCAAGAGAATGTAACTGTGACAAGGTAAAGCACAACAAAACACTACTGAAATAATCCAACTCTTGCATTTCAATGAAAGAAATTCAAATGAACTTTGAAAAATCAAGAGAATGTAACTGTGACAAGGTAAACCACGACAAAACACTACTGAAATATTCCAACTCTTGCATTTCAATGAAAGAAATTCGAAATGAACTTTAAAAAATTAAGAGAATGTAACTGTGACAAGGTAAACCACAACAAAACACTACTGAAATATTCCAACTCTTACATTTCAACGAAAGAAATTCAAAATGAACTTTGAAAAATCAAGAAAATGTAACTGTGACATGGTAAACCACGACAAAACACTACTGAAATATTCCAACTCTTGCATTTCAACGAAAGAAATTCAAAATGAACTTTGAAAAATTAAGAGAATGTAACTGTGACAAGGTAAACCATGACAAAACACTACTGAAATATTCCAACTCTTGCATTTCAACGAAAGAAATCCAAAATGAACTTTGAAAAATCAAGAGAATGTAACTGTGACATGGTAAACCACAACAAAACACTACTGAAATAATCCAACTCTTGCATTTCAATGAAACAAATTCAAAATGAACTTTGAAAATCAAGAGAATGTAACTGTGACAAGGTAAACCACAACAAACCACTACTGAAATATTCCAACCCTTGCATTTCAATGAAAGAAATTCAAAATGAACTTTCAAAAATTAAGAGAATGTAACGGTGACAAGGTAAACCACGACAAAACACTACTGAAATATTCCAACTCTTGCATTTCAACGAAAGAAATTCAAAATGAACTTTGAAAAATCAAGAGAATGTAACTGTGACAAGGTAAACCATGACAAAACACTACTGAAATAATCCTACTCTTGCATTTCAATGAAAGAAATTCAAATGAACGTTGAAAAATCAAGAGAATGTAAGTGTGACAAGGTAAACCACAACAAAACACTACTGAAATATTCCAACTCTTGCATTTCAATGAAAGAAATTCGAAATGAACTTTGAAAAATCAAGAGAATGTAAGTGTGACAAGGTAAACCACAACAAAACACTACTGAAATATTCCAACTCTTGCATTTCAACGAAAGGTATTCAAAATGAACTTTGAAAAATCAAGAAAATGTAACTGTGACAAGGTAAATCGTAACAAAACACTACTGAAATATTCCAACTCTTGCATTTCACCGAAAGAAATTCAAAATGATCTTTGAAAAATCAAGAAAATGTAACTGTGACAAGGTAAACCGCAACAAAACACTACTGAAATATTCCAACTCTTGCATTTCAATGAAAGAAATTCAAAATGAACTTTGAAAAATCAAGAGAATGTAACTGTGACAAGGTAAACCGCAACAAAACACTACTGAAATATTCCAATTCTTGCATTTCACCGAAAGAAATTCAAAATGAACTTTGAAAAATCAAGAAAATATAACTGTGACAAGGTAAACCACAACAAAACACTACTGAAATATTCCAACCCTTGCATTTCAACGAAAGAAATTCAAAATGAACTTTGAAAAATTAAGTGAATGTAACTGTGACATGGTAAACCACGACAAAACACTACTAAAATATTCCAACTCTTGCATTTCAACGAAAGAAATCCAAAATGAACTTTGAAAAATCAAGAGAGTGTAACTGTGACAAGGTAAACCACGACAAAACACTACTGAAGTATTCCAACTCTTGCATTTCAATGAAAGAAATTCGAAATGAACTTTAAAAAATTAAGAGAATGTAACTGTGACAAGGTAAACCACAACAAAACACTATTGAAATATTCCAATTCTTGCATTTCACCGAAAGAAATTCAAAATGAACTTTGAAAAATCAAGAAAATATAACTGTGACAAGGTAAACCACAACAAAACACTACTGAAATATTCCAACCCTTGCATTTCAACGAAAGAAATTCAAAATTAACTTTGAAAAATTAAGAGAATGTAACTGTGACATGGTAAACCACGACAAAACACTACTGAAATATTCCAACTCTTGCATTTCAACGAAAGAAATCCAAAATGAACTTTGAAAAATCAAGAGAATGTAACTGTGACAAGGTAAAGCACAACAAAACACTACTGAAATAATCCAACTCTTGCATTTCAATGAAAGAAATTCAAATGAACTTTGAAAAATCAAGAGAATGTAACTGTGACAAGGTAAACCACGACAAAACACTACTGAAATATTCCAACTCTTGCATTTCAATGAAAGAAATTCGAAATGAACTTTAAAAAATTAAGAGAATGTAACTGTGACAAGGTAAACCACAACAAAACACTACTGAAATATTCCAACTCTTGCATTTCAACGAAAGAAATTCAAAATGAACTTTGAAAAATCAAGAAAATGTAACTGTGACATGGTAAACCACGAAAAAACACTACTGAAATATTCCAACTCTTGCATTTCAACGAAAGAAATTCAAAATGAACTTTGAAAAATTAAGAGAATGTAACTGTGACAAGGTAAACCATGACAAAACACTACTGAAATATTCCAACTCTTGCATTTCAACGAAAGAAATCCAAAATGAACTTTGAAAAATCAAGAGAATGTAACTGTGACATGGTAAACCACAACAAAACACTACTGAAATAATCCAACTCTTGCATTTCAATGAAACAAATTCAAAATGAACTTTGAAAAATCAAGAGAATGTAACTGTGACAAGGTAAACCACAACAAACCACTACTGAAATATTCCAACCCTTGCATTTCAATGAAAGAAATTCAAAATGAACTTTCAAAAATTAAGAGAATGTAACGGTGACAAAGTAAACAACGACGTAACACTACTGAAATATTCCAACTCTTGCATTTCAACGAAAGAAATTCAAAATGATCTTTGAAAAATCAAGAAAATGTAACTGTGACAAGGTAAACCGCAACAAACCACTACTGAAATATTCCAACTGTCCTAGTCGATTACGTCATTCTATGCCCATATATGGACTCCCGTCATGACTTCCTGATAGGGTTCTACCGATTATGTAATCAATTTCTCAGAAATCCAACTGTCCTAGTCGATTACGGCATTCTATGCCCATATATGGAGTCCCGTCATGACCTTCTGATAGGGTTCTACCGATTATGTAATCAATTTCTCAGAAATCCATTTGTCCTAATCGATTACGTCATTCTATGTCCATATATGGATCCCCGTCACGACCTACTGATAGGGTTCTACCGATTATGTAGTCAATTTCTCAGAAATCCATTTGTCCTAATCGATTACGTCATTCTATGCCCATAAATGGATTCCCGTCACGAGCTCCTGATAGGGTTCTACCGATTATGTAATCAATTTCTCGGGAATTCTCTTCCTTCGATTACGCAATCAAATTCTCGGAAATCCTCTCCTCTCGAGGGATTCTATGCCCATATATGGAGTCCCATCATGTGCTCATGAGGTTAGGTTAGGTTACGCAATCAATTTCTCGGAAATCCATTTTCCCTCTCGAGTCCTAGATCAATATATCTCTTCCCCACCTTCCCCTTAGAAATAACAAATTAATTGCCCTTTCTTGAATCAATAATTCCCCTTAGAAACAACAAATTAATTCCCCTTTCGTGAATCAATAATTCCCCTTAGAAACAACAAATTAATTCCCCTTTCGTAGATCAATAATTCCCCTTAGAAACAACAAATTAATTCCCCTTTCGTGACAAATCAATCAACCTTGACATCATCCGTCAGACAATAATAAACTTCACCCGGAAACAATTCTCCTGGACGAGCACCAAAGACATTAATAAACTTCGCCCGGAAACAATTCTCCCGGACGAACTCCAAAGACATTAATAAACTTCGCCCCGGAAACAATTCTCCTGGACGAACACCAATTTCTCGGAAACGTGTTCTCCCTGGGGATTCCATGCCCATATATGGAGTCCCGTCACGAGTACTAGGGTCCTCTCTACTGAAATCAACTACGCTGAAAAAAATGGCTATCTAAAAATTTTGATTGGATGTGTTTGGGGGAACGATGGGCGTGCGGGGAGGGGGGGCTATTTGCCCTCCAATCACTTTTGACTATTAAAAGGGCACTATTAAGGGCACTATTAAAAGGGCACTATTCGCACTATTAAGGGCGAATAATTAAAAAAAATTGCATATTAATTTTACTTTCATTTTGTTAAATGGCTTTTTCGAAACTTGTTTAATTTTATTTGCGAACGTTTTTATTAGTAATAAATATACGTAACTTACGAATTAACTTACGTAACGAACTTCTGTATTCATAAATTTTTAATACGTATATTAGGGGGTCCGCCCCCTAGTCAATACCTTGCTCTTTACTCTAAAGCTCTAATTTTGTTCCAATTCTTTAAAAATGACCCCTTAATCACAAAGGTCGTTAATTAGAATAAATAGCTCTTATGAAAGTACTAAAAAATCTTTGGCTTAAAGAGCGAGGTATTGACTAGGGGGTGAACCCAGTCATATACGTAATATTTTCTGTTCGTTTTAAGTTTTGATGTTGCTCCTTACTTTCAGTTGAAAAACTTGTTTTTTTATATTTAATTTCTGATTTTTTTTTAATAAATAATGCTGGGGAGTCCGGCGCCCCCTTCATAGCATTGTCCCTTCCCCCATGAAAACTTCCTTCGTGGAAAGATCCTCCCACATAACCCCCGACCCACCCCTACTCCCCACTACCAGAAAAAATTCCCCTGAAAACGTCTGTATACTTCCCAATAACCAATGCTATATGCTAACATTGGGTAAAGTTCATAACTTTCAGCCCTCCCCCCGGGCTTTGGGGGACTAAGTCATCCTAAAAGACATAGTTATTACATTTTCGACCATAGTAAACAAAATGGCTATCTCAGAATTTTGATCGGGTGACTTTGAGAAAAAAATGAGCGTGGGAGGGGGCCTAGTTGCCCTCCATTTTTTTTGGTCACTTGAAAAGAGCACTAGAACTTTTAATTTCCTTTCCAATGAGCCCTCCTACGATATTCTAGGAACCACTGGGTCAATACGATTACCCCTGGGGAAAAGAAAAAAAAAAACAAACAAAAAAAAAACAAATAAACACGCATCCGTGATCTTTCTTCTGGCGAAAAACGGAAAATTCCACATTTTTGTAGATAGGAGCTTAAAACCTCTACAGTAGGGTTCTCTAATACGCTGAATATGATGGTGTGATTTTCATTAAGGTTCTATAACTTTTAGGGGGTCTTTCCCCCTTTTTTCGAAAATCAGCCAAATTTTCTCAGGCGCGTAGCTTTTGATGAGTAAGATTAAACTTGATAAAACTTATATACTTGAAATCAAAATTAAAATCTGATTCTTTTGATGTATCTATTGGTATCAAAATTCCGTTTTTTAGAGTTTCGGTTACCATTGAGCCGGGTCGCTCCTTACTTACAATTCGTTACCACGAACTGTTTGAAAATCTTGAAAGCATAAAACGGTATCATTGTAATAATTATGGGCCAAAACCCTTAACTGGAGGTTTGCAAGAACACCTCCTGCAACATCCTCCTCCAGTCCCCCTTAATAAGCTGCACAATTAAAGTCCTACAATCACCAATATATTAAATTACAGTATTAGAGGCGTGGTTCTGTCAGTATAGTGCAAGACTTCAAATTAGAATATCATGCGTTCGATTCAAGCTTGGATTTTTTCAGTCATGGTTTGTCCCTTCTTATGATTACTTTTCAAATAATCCACCATTTTTGTAAGCGTGATGCACTCATTTTATAAGGCATATCCCGGGAAGGCACATTTTAAACCTATTACTCATATCTACGTGCTTTTTATCAATTTTACCATCTAAAAGTGCCATATAGCACTAAAAACGGCACTTTTGGTACCACTTCTTAAGTGGAAGAGTTTGGAAGCATAAAACGGTACCATTGCAATAATTATGGTCCAAGGCCCTTAACCGGAGTTTTATAAGATCCCCTCACATATACTCCCCCTCCAGACCCTCTTAGTAAGTTTCATAAATCAACTATTCATATTAAAAGTAAAAGATTATTGCCAAAACAAATTAACTAAAACTAAAAACTTTTCAACTAAACATCTACCAAAAATTAAGCTTGATTGATCAACAGTTTTGAATTGAACTTTCAAAGTTCACTCTGTGATGAAGCCTGTGTACTAGTTCTAACGGCGGTAATTGAGGGAATGGGACGTCCTTGCCCCCTTAGTTTTTTCTCTAGCCTAGGTTTTGAAATCGCCTTTTTTTGGTCATTTCATTGGAAAAGGCACTTGTTTCATTTAAGTTGGGGAAACAACCGAAAGTGCACTTTGTGGGAATGTGCTATCAAGTCAAATTTATAAAAAGCGATTAGGTATAAATATAAGCTTTTAAATGAGCCCTTAAAGAGATTTCTTTTGTTCTAGTTTCTGCTCGTCAATAGGTGATTTGTCACCTATTGACGTCACCTATTGTCACCTATTGTCACCTATATGTCACCTATTGTCACCCTGTCTTCATTATGGCTTTTTCAGGCGAAGTTGGCCGAGTAAAAACAGCTTTTGCTCATCGAAAAACAAACGTTCCTGAAAAACATGGATTGTTTTGTGAAGTATGGATAATGAACTTTATATTATAGACTGAAAGTTTTTCATAGCTGTCAAGGTTGTTTGCATTATTTTTTAGAGCTGTGTTATCTCCCCTAGATCGGTGATAATTAGAAATTATATTAAAAATAAGTTTTCAACTGAAACTAAGAAGTGACATTAAAACTTAAAACGAGCATACATTATTCCGTATAAATAAAAAAGATCATGGCAGCGTTGTTTCTGCATTAAATTTTAATCAAAAACGAACAAAGAATAATTAATATTACTTCTGCACAATGGCCCAGTTCAATGACTGGCTCTCGTTTTGGTTCTTAAAAGGACATGTCATGATTAGTTTGTACAGAAGTTTGAAGTAAGGCCATCTTGATAGTATTCGGACTATAGACTAGCTTTAGAATTTGTATCATAGCTTGAAATTCACTCTTGTATAGAGAGAAATAATCGGATTTCCAAAGTTCATATTATGAACTCTATAGAGTTCGGATTTCCGCATTTCCTGCAATTTACAGATTCTTCATACTCCATCAGTGAGGTCTGACTTCAACCCTCTGACAACTTGCAACAGGATTTGGAACACGCTCCCTGTGTCTGCCTGAAGCTGCCACTCGTTTGGTATGTTCAAAAATTATGCTAGAGAATTTCTAGCAAGTAATTAAGTTTTTTTCCGGTTTCCCTTGGAGTTGATGTCTCTGGATTGAGTTAGGTATTTATTTGAGTTGGTGAACTCATGTGTTATGTCCTGCCTAGCTTGTCATTCTGGGGATTATTAAGGTAGGGCCACTGGATTTTTTTTTGATTTTGTTTATATATTTTTTTTGTGTTGGTATTTTGTTTATATATTTTTTTGTGTTGGTATTTTTTTTCTTCTACCCTGTTCTTTCCCGGCCATGGAGCCTTATGAGGGAGATTTTGTTGATGTAGTTTTTTGTTATGATTTTTATTGTTAAATAAAGAACTCACTCACTCACTCTTATTTGATCTTCATTTCCAGTGATACTAAAGCATATTTCATATAATGTAAGACTGTATAATACCCACTATTGGTATTATTAAATAAAAAAACAAGTTTTTTTTTAACTGAAAGTAAGGAACGACGTTAAAACTTAAAACGAACAGAAATTATTCCGTATATGAAAGGGGCTGTCCCCTCCTCAACGCCTCGCTCTTTACGCTAAAGTTTTTTACTGTTCAACAAAAATAGAGTTGTGAGAAAGTCAAACTTTAGCGTAAAGAGCGAGGCGTTGAGGAGGGGACATCCTTTTTCATATACGGAATAATTTCTGTTCGTTTTAAGTTTTAACGTCGTTCCTTACTTTCAGTTAAAAAAACTTGTTTTTTTATTTAATTTTTGAACGTTTTGAATTAACACAGGTTTTAATTTTGGCTCACCGTACTCGAATAATTAAAACAAAATTTGCATATTAATTTTACTTTTATTTGGTTAAAGGGCTTTCTCGAAACCTGTTTAATTTTATTTACGAACGTTTTTATTAGTAATAAATATACGTAACTTACGAATTAACTTACGTAACGAACTTCTATATTCATAGATTTTTAATACGTATATTAGGGGGTTCGCCCCTAGTCAATACCTTGCTCTTTAAGCTTAAGTTCACATTTTGTCCCTATTCTTTAAAAATGACCCCTTAATCACAAAGGCCGTTAATTAGAATAAACAGCTCTTATGAAAGTACTAAAAAATCTTTGGCTTAAAGAGCGAGGTGTTGACTAGGGGGTGAACCCAATCATATACGTAATATTTTCTGTTCGTTTTAAGTTTTGATGTTGCTCCTTACTTTCAGTTGAAAAACTTTTTTTATTTATTAAATTTCTGATCTTTTTCTTTAATAATGATGGGAAATCCGGCGCCCCCTTCATAGCAATGTCCCTTCCCCCATGAAAACTTCCTTCATAGAAAGATCCTCCCATATAGCCCCCGACCCACCCCCCACCTACCAGAAAAGATCCCCCCTGAAAACGTCTGTATATTTCCCAATACTACTACTACTAACAACAACTCATCGCAGCACCAAGCCGCCTGAGGCCAACACAGCTACGCACGCTCCTCCTCCACCCCAATATATTCAAAGCCTCCCTTTTTACACCTGCCCACGAAGTTCCCATTTCCTTTAAATCTTTCTTTATGACGTCCTCCCACCCCAGACGGGGACGACCTGCTTTCCGTTTAGCCCAAGATGGTTGGCCGAAAAGAACAATCTTCGGCAATCTGTCATTCTTCATCCGCACAACATGCCCTAACCACCTCAACCTTTCTTTCATTATAGACCTAGAAAGCGGTATTGAACCACATTTTTCGTATAGCCTATTGTTTGAAATACGGTCAGTCAGCCGGGTACCCAGAACAATCCTTAAGCAATTTCTCTGGAAAACATCTAGCAAATCTTCATCCGCTTTTCGGAGCGTCCATGCTTCAGAGCCATATTTGACCACTGTCATCACTGTAGCTTCTAAGATTCTAATCTTGGTTTGCAGACTTATCTTCCTATTCTTCCAGACTTTTTTTAACTGTGAAAAAACACCCTGTGCCTTGGCTATTCTATTTTTAACATCTTCACTGCTCCCACCATCTTTACTAATAATACTACCAAGGTAAGTGAAGCTGCCCACCTGATCAATCTTTTCATTACCCAACGTCACCTTTTCATCTTCACTTATTCCTAGCCTTAGTGACTTAGTCTTCCTAACATTAATTTTCAAACCAATACTAGCACCCTGAACTCGCAAAACCTCTAAAACTTCATTCATTTTGCTCACACTTTCATCTAGGATGCTTGAATCATCAGCATAATCCAAGTCCAGGAGACTTTTTCCTCCCCATTTGATTCCGTGGTCTCCCATTGCCTTTCCTGTGCTCCTTAAAACAAAGTCCATCAAAATAATCCATATAAAGGGGGATAGAACACAACCCTGCTTAACTCCTGATTTAATACAAAACCAGCTGCTAACCTCATTTCCTACCTTAACCGCAGCAATGTTATTCTCGTACATAGCACTAATCACTTTAATGTATTTGTCTGGTATACCATACAAGGATAAAACCTTTATTAAAGCTCCTCTATCAACAGAATCGAACGCTTGCTCATAATCTATAAAACTGAGGACCAAAGGTGTTTGAAACCTTAGGCACTTCTCAATTATTAACCTAAGAGTGAAAATTTGGTCAACACATCCTCTACCTTTTCTAAAACCGCACTGTTCTTCTCTTAAAACTTTGTCTACGGCATCTCTCAGTCTAAAAAGTATCATATTACTAAGCAATTTGCTACCTACAGAGACCAGACTAATGCCTCGATAATTACCACACTCACTTTTATCACCTTTCTTATAAAGTGGCTTAATTAAGGTTTTCCTAAAATCATTAGGTACTTCCCCTTTTTCAAAAATCACATTCATAATCTTCAATAACTTATTTCTAACCTCAGAGCCACCATATTTAAGAAACTCATTTGTTACCCTATCAGCACCTGGAGCCTTATTATTCTTTAATCCTTTTAGTACTGTTGCTAATTCCTCCTCACAAAACAAATCTTCCTTCACATCCAAGGTATCACAAACTTTTTCATTTTCCTCTATATTTTTTCCTGCAACTCTATCTCGGTTAAGCAAGTTCTCAAAATGTTCGGCCCATCTCGCTTTAGCTTTTTCCTTATCGCTAATTGTCACCCCATTCCTATCTTTAACTGGGACAAGTCCGGATTGACTACTACCTCTCAATTTGTTAACGTGCCAGTACAATATTTTACTATTATGCCGTCTAGCTGCATCTTCTAAATCCTCGGCAATTTTATCCATGGCCTCCACTTCACACCTCCTTAGTTCATATTTCAATGCTTTCTCCACTTTCTTTACATTTCTTTTGTTTTCCTGCGATCTATCACTCAGATAATTCTTCCAATACTATATGTTAACATTGGGTAAAGTTCATAACTTTCAGCCCTCCCCCGGGGACTCCGGGGGACTAAGTCATCCTAAAAGACATAGTTATCATATTTTCGACCATGCTGAACAAAATGGCTATCTCAAAATTTTGATCGGGTGACTTTGGGACAAAATGAGCGTGGGAGGGGGCCTAGTTGCCCTCCATTTTTTGATCACTTAAAAGGGCACTAGAACTTTTAATTTCCATTCCAATGAGCCCTCTTACGATATTCTAGGACCACTGGGTCGATACGATCACCCCTGGGGAAAAGAAAAAAAACAAAACAAATAAACACGGATCCGTGATCTTTCTTCTGGCAAAAAATGCAAAATTCCACATTTTTGTAGATAGGTGCTTGAAACTTCTACAGTAGGGTTCTCTTATACGCTGAATATGATGATGTGATTTTCATTAAGGTTCTATAACTTTTAGGGGGTCTTTCCCCCTTTTTTCGAAAATCAGCCAAATTTTCTCAGGCGCGTAACTTTTGATGGGTAAAACTAAACTTGATGAAACTTATATATTTGAAATTAGCATTAAAATCTGATTGTTTTGATGTATCTATTGGTATCAAAATTCCGTTTTTTAGACTTTCGGTTACCATTGAGCCGGGTCGCTCCTTACTTCAGTTCGTTACCACGAACTGTTTGATAGCTGGTGAGAGCAAAATGCTGCTTGATAAATCAATCCAATATTTCTGTATGCTGTTCAATTACTTCGCGGTTATTAAAAAATATTTAGTTTTACGCTTGTGTTTTTAAGATAATTTTAATTGTATACTGAAAGTTACTAATATCACAACTGGTATAAGACTATGAAAAGCTTTATAGATTCGTTTAGTGTTGTCAGGCTACCTACTCACTTTTGACTCTTAAATCAATAATCCTGTTTTTTATACTTGACTTTTGTGTTTTCAGTAAAGCGCTAGTTTTGTATAATCATGAAAGCATAGGGAAACATAATTAGTTGGTTTATTTGTACTAGTTATATTAATATATATATTAAATAGGCTGTGAAGTAATAGTTTTTGTCCGTTTTAAGTTTCAACTTCACTCTTTACTTCCCTCGGAAAAACTTTTTTTTTTATTAATCTGTATTTAAGAGCACACATCTTCATTATCAAATCGATCTGGATTGGAAGGGGATATATCCCGACTCCCTTCCTTTTGGATACTTCTCCCTTCCGAATCCCTTCTGGATGTTTGATGGTATGAACGCTAAGGGGAAAGATTTTCCTACCAACCCAGCTGTGATGTAGATGGTGTCAGTTCTTCTCAATGGTGACAGTTGCTCAATGAAAAAAAAAAAATACTACTAATTTTAATAATTAATTCTCTCAGGAAAACAGAGCTCTTAGACATTTCAACTATTATGCAAGTGTTCTGAAATGCCACAGCCATTTCGTTTCTACCAGATTTCTACTTCTCTTGTTGATTAATGAAGAAGACCAGCGTCCAGCCTGCAACTCGTGAAGTTTCTATCTTGTGAATAGGCCCAAATCTGATATAAATTAAAGCTGGAATTTTAGAAAGACTAGTCAAAACATAAAATGTATGCGCTCAATAATGATCGCGCCAGCGGCGCGCAGCTGCTTCTATTTTTTAGCCCTGCCACCGCCGGCCTTCCCTTATCTTGTATAATAGAAATTTCAAAGGAAAAATATAGAAATATAAGGCTGCTTCATTCAGCCAGGGGGGCTAAAAATTTTTTAGATGTTATGACGTGTCGATGTTATGACTGTCGACGTTCTGACGGTTAGTGGTTCTGATGGATTTTCGTTATGAAAAAAAATTAATAAGATAATAGTTTAGAAAAAAATTTCGGCTATATATTTGCACATCAGGGGGATGGGGGTAAAGCATAGCATATATTAAATACGTAACCTAACCTAACCTAACCTAGGTACCTTTCCCCCCCTAAACCCCAAAAAACTAAAGTTTTAAAATTTTAGATGTTATGACGTGTCGATGTTATGACTGTCGACGTTCTGACGGTTAGTGGTTCTGACAGATTTTCGTTATGAAAAAACATTTTTATGTTATGAAGTGTCGATGTTATGACTGTCGACGTTCTGACGGGTAGCGGTTGTGACTGTCGATGAACTGACGTGTTGATGTTATGACTGTCGACGTTTTGACGGGTAGCGATTGTGACCGTCAATGAACTAACGTGTCGATGTTATGACTGTCGATGTTCTGATGGATTTTTGTCGATGTTATGACGGTTTTTGTCGAGGTCCTGACGGTAGTGGTCCTGACGTGTCGATTTCCTGGCGCCTTCCCAAGAAATTGTGGTGTGGTCATCCTAAAACGATTGTGTAACATCACACTACAAGGCAATCAATGACAGCTATGCGAGAATTGCTTGAGAAGCCTGTTATCTGAAGATCCAATAATAATCCCTAGCCCTCAAGATCATCGGATTTTTCAGTTTGAGATTTCTCCTGTGGGACTACCTTAACACTTACGTGGCTCGGCTAAGAACACTTGTTTGGTTGAGACATAAAAATTCAAAAACAGTATAAAAAAAAACGGTACTGGTGCATTATGCGGGCACCGCGAAAAAATCAAGTTTGGTTAATGCTAATTAAAATAAAATAGGATGAATATATAATAGCTTAGAAACAAATTGGGGCTATATATTTGCACATTAGGGGGGGGGGAGAGCATGGCATATATTAAATACGTAACCTAACCTAACCTAGGTACCTCCCCCCCCCTAAACCCCCAAAACCAGTCGTTTAAATATTTTAACTCATTGAGAAACAACGCTTTGCAATCATTTATCTATAGTGGCCTCTGGCAAATAGCCCGTTTGACGGGTTTCGTGACTGGTTTCCTTGATACAGTTTATAGCGGTGGGCCCGCATAATGCACCAGTACCAAACAAACATTTAATTTTTAGCCTTATTCAAGTTTTTGGCTTTCAGTTTTTTCTCATTATTCAGTTTTTAGTTTTTAGCATTATTCATTTTTAGCATTATTCATTTTTAGCATTATTCAGTTTTTCTCTCTCGTGTAAAATTTTATTGTGTGACATAACATCTTTTGATTTACCTGCAGGCCGAATTGTTCTCCGTAAGAAAAAAGCATTACCCGCACTACAGTAGCCGACTAGCTTGACACTATAGCCAAAGAGAAAAAGAGAAATGGCTTGGTAGCAAGAGCGGATCCAGGATTTTGGTTCGGGGGGGGGGGGGTTACTGATGTTCGACTCGGTTTTCGACTAATTTTACTAATTTTTCCTAAGGTTTTACTAATTTTCGACTCGGTCAAAAATTTCGGGGGGGGGGGTTCAAACCGGGTAACCCTCCCCCCCCTGGATACGGCCTTGCTTGGCATTAGTAGTAAAAATTGCGATAAAATTTAATATGTTTACATTAGGGACCTATTTTCACAAGCCAATCACATCATTCCTTAACTCTACGTCAAAGAGGGAGGTCAAATAACTCCGCCTTTTTAAGGCCTTTTGGTTCTCCCGTGTTCATTTCTAAAATTTTTGAGCCAGTAAAATGAACGAGAAGTTAAATTGCACCTGATTCTTCATTGACTCAAGTAGACTTCATTCCACCTGTGCAAAATTATGCAACATTGTGCAATATTCAGCCAGGAAAAGGGACAACAAAGGACCAGTAAAAGTTTTAGTGACTGTATTTTACCAGCATTAAGGAAATAATTATTTTAGACATTGAACCAAACCAAAGTCTAAAAAAAGACTAGACAAAGAACCTATCGGGATAAAGCCTAAAAAGGAAAAAACCATGGCCAATACTCAGGCCCGTATCTACAAGAGGGGATGGATTACTCAGTTTGACCTTAATTTTTGTCAAACTCGTGCAAAAGTAACCAAAAAAACATAAAAACAAATTTTTTACGTTTTTTAAAGTTTTGTTTGTTATGCATCCCCCTCCCCCGAACGAAAATCCTGGATATGGCCCTGTCTATACTATTTTATGAAAACCAAAGAAAAATGTATTTCCACCCTCCCCAACCACGAAATTACAATTCCACTTGGCGTCCAGCCCCTTAAAAGAAGATTTCCTGAAAGTTTCAAAGCGGTGCCCCAGCCTTGAGACAGAATGCAGTAAGTCTGACAAATAGAAAATTGCTCACCTTTCAATGAAGCCTGTCTATGTGCATATACGAAATGTATACACTGAAAAATTTTCGAATTCCTTCGCAAATGAACAAGGAAAATAATGTATGCTCTCTTGTGATCACTCAAAACACTGATGCTTCAGGTTAGGTCGTCGTATTTTTACTGACACCTTAGCTTGCCGTGGTTGTATTGTGATTGGCAGGAAGTTACCGACATTACAATTATATAAATCAAGCTATAAGACCAGTCCTAGAGAAATTGTAAGAATCTTGACCCCCCTCCTCTTTCCATGTGCGCCCATAAATGTGTTTCACGTAAAAATACTGACAAATAGCTGATCGCTGACCGTTTTTTTGAGTTTTCAAAATTACCAAGTCGTTACATAGAGTGCATGTGGTAAAATTCGACAATTCCCATTATCCGAATTTTTTTCGTGTTCTTATTCTTATTTCTACAGAAATTATTATTCAATCGCTTATCTACAAAAGTCTCCTAAAAATGTATTATCTGTATTTCCAAATGAAGCAAATCATTTTTGCGTCCTACATTAACTGTTACTTTAATCAAAGCCGAAACTGCTTAAGTTTTGCTTAATCTGTCCGATTTAAAAACAAGAACGGAGAGCTCAACTTCCAACTAGTGTTTTGGACTCCAGAATGAAAAACGTTCCATACATATGAAACAAAAGCGGAAACCGACCAAAGAAAACTTGTGTCAAAACGCCTAAGAAAAAACACGAGTTTTTGGCTGTATTAACACGATTTAGCTTAAATTGGTTTCTAAGCACGAAACTTTCATATCATTACTACTACATACTGGTATCGGTGATTTAAATTACTTCAAGTACCAAGGACATCAAAATGAAAACTTTTTTGCCCCCTGGCTTCATCTTAGATCTATTCATACCTGAAAACAAGGATTGTCTGAGATTTTTCTTTTGGGTGTATTCATTTTTGTTGTTGCGTAAATTCTTGTCTTCGTTGCCACACTGACTCATGGAAAAAAACAAGCGGAAACTTTTCCTGTTTACAAATAAGCCCAACAAAACGGTTGTAACACTTTTATCTGCAACTTCCATCAATACAACAATCATTAGGTTGGTACAACCGTTATGTTCAATAGTGCTCAGGGGTGTAGCTCCAGCATTTTCATTAGGGGGGGGGGGGGGGGCAAGAGGGGTCCATATCCAGATAGTCAAGCGGCATGGGCCAGATAATAATTTGTTCTCTAAAGTATTGGGGCCACTGCCCCCCTTGACGCCCTTCCCCAAACGGTGCCCCTCATAGTGCTATTAAATAAAGATAGGCTAGTGGGAATAAGCAAGAATTAAAAGTCGTGTTGTCACGATCACAAAAAAACAAAGATTTTACTGATTTGTCAATATTGAACTAACGGGATAAATATAACAAACTAGCTTAATTGGTCTTTCTAAAAAATGTTTTTGTAGGTAAGTCTTTTAACTAATAATTTGAAATGTTTAACTTTGAATAATTTTAATAATCTCCATATTAATCCGTAGCTTAGATTTGTGGCTTTAGATTATTTGTCTTTTGCTACAGCAATCAGGAAAGTTACAGGTGCTATAGCTACATGATCATTAAATTATTTCGTTCATTCTCTGCTGATTTTTCACACTCGTTCCTTAATTCAAATTTGACGCCAGCTAAGCGCTAAAACTGCATCACGGCATATGGAAGTTTTTTTCCCGGATTAAGTTCCCAGGGTTTTTCTAGTTTTTTGAGACGTATATGGTCGTGTAAGTTTCCGATTAACCAATTTAAAGATTCATATTTTGCTTTTAGTGTCCTTGGTATTTTGACAGAAAGAGGACAACTAGATTTTTACTATTGCGTAGTAATTTTGGTGCTTGTTAATTAAACGAAACAACTCAAGAATTGCGCTTAGCTTATAAAGTCTGGACAATATATTTGTAAATTAGGGGCGGATGGGGGTTAGATTAGGGGCGCTATCCAAAATTTATCCCCACCACCTAATGTGCAAATTATATTATTATTTAAACTAAAGGTTAATTGAAGGTTATATTCCATTAGGATTAATGTAACTTCACTTCTTGGGTGTGTTTCTTTTAATTTACAAGTACCCTTATTTTTTTTTAGTGTTTTTGCCAAGTATCTTTTTACAAATAATATAATAAAATAAAAAGTTTTGAAACCAATTAAAAAAAGACAAGCTGCATGAAAAATATAGAGAATTTCGGGGAGAATTTCAAGAGCATTGCTCCCCCTTCATTCCATGTATGTCAACTTTCACGACTTTCGACGACCATTTATTTTACGCCTTTCAAACAGTGACAAGCAGCACAGAGAATTCGGGGTATCGGGGCATCGAAGAGAATTTGGGGTATCGTAAAAATCTTGCCTTCCTTCCACATACGTGCCTGACTGATTAACAGGTCACCGTGCTGAAAAATAGCTCATTACCCGTTGTTAAAAAAAGAGGAGTATTGCAGCTTTTATTATTAAAATTTGAATCTTATTATATTGGCGTTTCTGTCAAATATTTTTTTTCTAAATCATTAAACAGAATAAGGAATTAACACATTTACTTTGACAGATTACATTTGCTATGTCTTTTCCAATATGAAATCTTTCGGATAAAGGACCAAACGGGGTGCTACCATTTCGAACAAGCGTCACAAGCAACAAACGTCATAACATCCAACCGTCACGAGCAACAAACGTCATAACATCCAACCGTCACAAGTAACAAACGTCATAACATCCAAAATTTTTGTAAAGTTTATATAATAGTAAAACGTATATAACAATTTAGAGACAAATTTCGGCTATATATTTGCACATCAGGGGGTGGGTGTAAGGCATAGTATGTATTAAATACGTAACCTAACCTAGGTACCTTTTCCCTCCTAAACCCCAAAAAACTAAAGTTTTAAAATTTTAGATGTTGTGACGGTTGGTGGTTCTGACGGATTTTTTTGTCGATGTTATGAAGGATTTTGTGGATGTTATGACTTGGGATGTCCTGACGGCTGGGTATCATGACGCCTTCCCGGACCAAACCAGATTAAAAGAAAAGAAAACCGAAAGAATTTATATTAAAGTAAAGGAAATTGTTGGATATAGTAATAATCTTAACCCCATTCCCCTGTTTCCGCGTAAGCAACTGACTGATTTTAATGTCAATATGATGACGATTATCTGGTCGATGATGACATTCCACAACATGGAAGAAATTAAAGCGGTCAAAAAAGCTCTGGATTTCCAGTTATTAAAAGGAGAAAGCCACCATAATTGATTGCTGTCACAGAAACTCATTTTTTTCAATTTTAAAGCTTTCGCAAAATCTTCTCTTTTCCAAAAAGAATATCTTCTTTTTTCCGATTATTCATTGTAACAGATTAGGCTGTGTTGCAATTCTTCCAATATGTAAAAATTTTGCAATATAAATATTTGCAATATAAGATCAATATGAACAACAATCTGTTTTCTTATATGATTTATTGGGGAATAATCAGAGCTAGATTTAATAAACTGCTTGTTTTCAAGGTCAATATTTTGTCAGACTTTAGTTACATTCTGGATTCAACATGAGTAACCTAGTTCATGAAAACCATGACGAAAGAAAATATATCAGATGAATCTGTGCAAATTCTTATTTCTGAAGAAATGGAATAAAAACAAGGTACTGCGATTTAAACAAGAAAATTAGATATTTAATATTACAAGATAAACAGTGGATATTATTGCACATCCTTTTGGCTAAATAAAAAAAAACAAAAAAAAAAAAAAAAAAAAACAGAGTAGCCTACAAAACACTGGAATTAAATGCGTAAATTTATTATTTATGTTTAGAAATTTGCTTATGACTAACAAAAGAATAATATATTTTGACAGATTTAGATAACTTGATCTCAAAAATAAGGAGGGGGCTGAACACCTCCTAATGCATAAATCTAAATAACTAAATCTAATCACCTGAGCTTCCCCTACGGTTACTTGGGTTAATCAATACAGAAAAACGCTTGCAGTTATATTCTGGAACCTTATTTTCTCATGAGACGCTGTGTAGCAGTATAATTTATTGAAGCGTTCCGTACTAAGTTATAACGCAAGTCTGCGATTAAGATTTTATTTAAAAGTTTTTCAAGTAGTATTCCTACTTTTGTTTCTTAGGATTTACGATGATCTTTGGATATGATGAAGTAGCGGTTATTTAACCATTTAGTGAAAAATTGGCACAATATAGGACAGCGCTATCTTCAATTTTACAAAGGAAAAATTACCACTAGGTAGCATTGTAAGCATCTTGTAATTGCACATGATAATCTCGGTGAAATATTATAATTTTATTGAATACAAAACTTCAAATTCTGATTTATAACAGGGTTGCCAGTGTGCACACTTTCGTAGCTTTTGAACTCTTTTTTACCTCACTGCACTCTTTCCCTCCACGACAGGAATTGCACTCATTTCGCCAATTTTAAGTTAAAATTTTTTTTTTGCACTTTTACGAAATGATGATAGAAAAAGTGCTAACGAAAAAAAAAAAAAATCAAATTAAATTATTTCAGTGCAAAAGATACAACTGTTAGCTGGTGTGATCTCTGTTATCTCTGCCTGTGCCTTCGCCCAGTCCTCCTGTCGTCTTTCCAGCAACCATTGAAGAAGAAGTAGACCAAAATCAAATTAAAAAAAAGTCAAAAGCTTTTTGGCGTTCATTCTTCTTGGAAATTGAAAAGTGATAACGAAGTAATGTGATGGAGAAGCAACGGCCAAAACAAACCCCTTCAAAGTCAAACTGATAAAATTCTGTAAAGGTTTCAGGCCTACGCATCATTTTAAAGTGCGAATGGCCCATCTCGGCTCGTGATAGCTATTTCTTATGAAATAAAAAACGTACCACCCAGGGGCTCAAGAATTTGCTTTGGATGGGGCTCATACTATCAAAGGGTCAGAAATGGATACATTACGAAAATATGAGAAAATTGCAGTTTAGGGACTTCTTGCTATCTTGGAAAGTAGTTGAGTTAGGTGAATGACACTTTCAGAAATGAATCCAGGGCCAAAAAGTTGACGTGGGGAGTTATTGATGAGTCACTATGTCTTCCTTCTTTTCATTTCTTGGCTTAGAGGATTGTATGTATGACGGGTTTTGCAGAGGATGAAAGCCAAGCGTATTTTCTCTTGTTTTAGTGTTTCACCTCACTTTTGAATTTCAATCTTCTTTCCATTGGGTTTAGTTTTTGAAAATAAATTTTAAGTCGTAATATCAAGGGTTTGCTCCTAAATAAGAGAGAGAGAAGGGGTGTGCGCGCGGTGGCCATGTTCACGTGAAATTTAACGTGGGAAGCTGTTGATGAGTCACTATGTCTACCTTCGTTTTATTTTTTGGGCTTAGAGGATTGCATGCATGACAAGTATGGAAAAGAGTGAAAGCCAACCATACTTACTCTTGTTTTAGTGTTTTACCTCACTTTTGAGTTTCAATCTCATTTTCATTGGCTTTAGTTTTTAAAAATTCAATTCCTGCTATTTTAGAAGAATTTTAAGTAATATCAATGGTTTTTTCCTCAATAAAAGAATGATTAGAAGAGTGAGAGGGGGTGCGCGCATGGTGGCCACGCTCACGCAATTTTTTGACTTGCATTCCTTTTTTTAAAGCAAAAATCTCTTTTTTTGGACCTTGATGTGCAGACTTTTCAGAGACTTTTTTAGTCTATCCCCACTCGTCTTGTTCGTCTTGTCAAAATCATATCGTTCCCGCTGAACCCTAACAATCACATTGTTACCGTTTCCGTTGGAAGCTACATTATTATTGCTAATTAATGATTGCATAATTAATATGGCCTTTACTTTGACTAGGGGAATGAGATGGCTTTCTTAAAAAAAAGAGAAAAAAAAGGTAGAGTTTGAAAATTACGGATAAAATTGCTCTGAAAAACCTCAAAAATACGTTCCAGGGGGCCAGATGTTGAGCATCTCACCCTGTGTACATGCCTCAAGTTGAGTGTTTTTGAAATGTGTGACTTATAAGCTTTGGAAATAAATTAATGCCGGAACAACTAATCGCACGGAGATACAGCAAACACAGTTGGCAAATAAATGGTAAAAGAGGCAAATTATGGTTAATGGTACTGGTGATGATGAGGTAATGTTGACGATAATGTGATGATGTTGGTAAGACGTCAATTTCAGAAAGATGGAAGGACTGCATCCTGTTAAACAATCGAACTAAATAAAATAATCTAAATAAAGTAAAATAATCTACCCAATGCTATTGGGTGGAAACACCATTCATTTCATTTCCCGCAAAATCTGGCTATTGTTGAAAACTATAGAAAAAAGTGAAAAGACAAGTGATAACATGTGTGTTTATTTTCCAAACAAACCTTATTTTTTCGGCTTTACGTATACTTCAACACCAGTGGCGCCATTTGGGGGGGGGGGCATGGGGGGCCCTCTGATTTTTTGACGGGCCCAATTTCCAACTCTGAAGCTCTTAGTTTATTCTTCCTTTTCCAATTTTTTTTTTGCTTTCAATTTATTCCTGAAAAACCAAAAACCAGGTTATTAGAAAACAGCAAATTGAAGACAGTCAATGATTTGCAGCAAAGTCACCCATTTGAAGAATATCTCCTTTGGCATGGTTTCGTCAGATTAGACCTGTCACATTATACTATATCCAATAATTTATGTACCCAGTCAGCCTGTAAAGTCCTTTCCATGGCCATACCCATGGCTCGAATATTCAATAGAATAGGACTTGGTATTCTGCTTCTGTTGCCGACACTTTAGTGGATCCTTGCTAAGATCAGGCGAAAGATATGACGCAAGACCATTCATTGACGTAGGATTGAAAAAGTGGAAAGACATTTCAGAGCTGGTAAGGCAGCATGAAAGCAGTGACCAGCACAAAGCATGTACCATTTCCTAGACAAAATTTAAAGCTATTCAGACGGAGATGGCCAAATCTGTTGCTTCATGTGTCTCCAAAGAACGGGAAAAGGAAATATTAGAGAACAGACGGTATGTAAAGGCTTTGCTAAAACCTGCAGCTTTACTTGGATGGCAAGGTCTTGCCTTTCGTGGCCATGATGAAGGAGAATCCAGTGTCAATCGAGGGAATTTCGTTGAGACGGTCGGTCTTTTAACGGAAATCAACCTGGATTTGACGGACAAGTCTCGCAAGGCCTATGGCCATTACTTCTCACACGAGTACCAAAACGAATACATTGAGGTCATAGGAAATAAAATTAAAAGTTTTGTCGCAAAAGAAGTCAAAGAAGCAAAATATTTTGCCGTTCTTGCTGACGAGACAAAAGACCTCTCAAAAAAGGCACAACTTGCAATCTTAGTATGCCATGTTCACGATATGAAAATCAAAGAAAGAGCCATAGGTTGCTACCACATGCGCAAGGTTGATGCTGAGAGTTTGGCCGACTTTATTTACAACGAAATAAAGGGTATCGACCTTGACTGATCAAAATGTGTCGGACAGTGCTATGACGGGGTGAGTGTAATGAGCGGACGTTTTTCAGGAGTACAGGCCCGTCTCCGGGAAAAAACATAGCAAGCGGTGTACACTCACTGTCATTCCAACAGACTTAACCTTGTTATTGGCGATTGTATGCAGAAAATACAAAGAATTTCGTCAGTATTTTCAGTTTTACAAACAGTTTATGGTTTTGTCTCTAACAGCAACACTCGATACCAGTTGTTTGTCGAGAACAAAGAAAACTGCCAACGTGTCCGTGCTAACGCTTGAAAAGACAGTTGTGACACGTTGGTCTTACTGGTATAGATCAGTGGCTAAAATTCTGGTAAGATATGACTGCATACTCGCAGTTCTGTCAGTTGGTAAAGAATCTTCTGACAGGGAGGAAGCAGCAGAAGCTACATGTCTTAAGAATCAACTAGAGTTGTTTCCCTTCACATTCAGTTTGCAAGTCATTCACGAAGTTCTTGCAGTGATCAATCCTCTTTCTGAACAACTGCAGGCCTCAGATCTGATCATTTCAGAAGCCTGCACTTTAATCACCAAAACAAAAAAACAACTGAAGACAATGCGTGATGTCGAGTATTTTTTAGTCCTATGCGGCAAGTCTAAGGAGATGCTATTAATGTTGGAGCTGATCTGTCGGAAACAAACGCTCTTGCTTCAACCATACCAGCAAAACCAAAACGAGTTCAGAAGATATCCAGAAGACTCAGGAACTATTTGACGATATCAGTGCTTGGAAAGCATAGCACTGAATCTGAGGGCACAAGAACAGAAGAGAAATGCGAAGAGAGTTCTACGTGGTTTTGGACAGAGTAGTAAATGAGTTTGAAGAGTGTTTTTCTGTCCAGCTGCCAGTACTAGAAGCCACACGTTGTTTTAACCCCAAATAACCCCGTGATGGCGACTATTTTTTAGTCCTATGCGGCAAGTCTAAGGAGATGCTATTAATGTTGGAGCTGATCTGTCGGAAACAAACGCTCTTGCTTCAACCATACCAGCAAAACCAAAACGAGTTCAGAAGATATCCAGAAGACTCAGGAACTATTTGACGATATCAGTGCTTGGAAAGCACAGCACTGAATCTGAGGGCACAAGAACAGAAGAGAAAATGCGGAGAGAGTTCTACGTGGTTTTGGACAGAGTGGTAAATGAGTTTTAAGAGTGTTTTTCTGTCCAGCTGCCAGTACTAGAAGCCACACGATGTTTTAATCCCAAATCCGAAGACTTCATAAACACATTTACTTCTCGAGATTGCGATATTCTTCGATAAGGCTGGCATCGATGTTATAGAGCTGAAGAGTCAAGCTTTGATAGCTCGCGCATATGTGTCGCAGCTTCCAAAGAAACCGGCAAACGCTTTAGATCTTTTTGAAAGCCTAGGAAGATTAAAAGAAGCTTACTCTGAGGTTCTTGAGGTCGTGAGGGTAGTCCTCACACTCCCACTCCAACTCCGTTACAGTCCAAGAAAGCCCATTATTTAGGCTTATATATTTTTGATCAGTCCTAGGCGTCGTTCCAGGTCTGCCAAAACGCTTATAAGAAGTAACTACTGCTGCGTTTTAGTTCAACTGATTGGAAAGAATTGTTGAATAAAATAGATCCTAGGTTTTTGAAAACATCTACAAAATTTTATATTATAAATATTATAATTTATCAGGAAAAACCTTATAAAAAAACACGAACATCGAATTAGTATTGCAGTTTCTTTCAATTCCTCCTGCTAAAATTAGCCATAGGTACTTTTTATACACTTTTTGGCCGATCTAGAACGAACCCCTACATAACCAGGAGCTAAAAAGCTGAGCTACTAAGCTTGGTTTTATTGGATAAAAGATCAGGATTTTCTTAGACAAATCAGTTGTTGAGAAATTAAAATTTCAAGAAAAGACTTCAGAGCCCTACATCATCAAGGTCTTTTAGCAAAGACTCAATCTCTTCCTCTTCAGCATCCTTTATTTCGTCAAGTCCTCGTTTTTCTTCCCTTTTTGTTTTTTTTTCCTGAGGATTCCAGGAGAAACAAGTACCGTGATCGCGGATCTCCTCCTTAGCACGAATCAAGGCGTAAATAGTTTCAACTGCAAGGCGGTTTCGAGATTTCGTTTTGACAATTGAGACTGCGCTAAAAATACGCTCGACACAAGTGGATGAGTGTTGAACGGACATGATAGGCAACATGAATGTGCAAGGCTCTGAATATCTCGTAGAGCCAAGACGATTTTGAAGCTCATTGAGTTTCCCCCAAAAGAGCTCTGCACTCTTAAAGTATTGAGGTGGCAAATGCTTAGACTTAGACATTTGCTTAGGCAAATGGTTAGACAGGGATTGATCGCCATTGAGAGTTTAATTCTTCTAAACGTTGTCGATCGACTAGGTTAGGGAACATAGCTAGTATTGGTACGAAGTCTTCTTTGCCAGAGGCAGTCACAACTTGGTCAATGTTTCATTTTCTGCAAAACCTTAAAGGTTGAATTGCAGTAGAAGCGAACATAAAACTCCTTTGCTAACTTCACGTAAAAGTTAAGGCAACTGATTTTAAAGGCACGGACTGTTTCGACACTACCTCCAAACTATCCTGTACCTCCACTAACTGTATCCATGATGATTGGTTGTACTGGAAGCACCACAGTAGCGTCCACTGGGAGGAAGGGGTGTTCCCTTTAGATTTTTATCCTTCTCCTTGAATTTGAAAAAAGACCTCTTTTGGGGTATTTCCATTGAAAAATACCTGTTTCGGTGTTTTCATTGAAGAAAAAAAAAAAAAAAAAAAAAAAATCAAATTTGCTGCTCTTTAGGCTACATTGATTTTAAAGGCACGCACTGTTTAGACAAGAATATTTTTCTCCAATCACTTCAGCTTCCACGTTCCCTCCAACATAGATTCTTTAAAAATGCAAAAAGTATTCAGGCTTGGACAGGTCATACATACCTAGCGGTTTTTTTTTCGACTACCCCTGGACGTAGGAAATTCCTTAGGATGGTCTCGAATAATGTGGAGACATTTTCGCAAGGGCAGTGAAGCCTAGCCGCCTCCCCTTGAAATAAAACATTTCACTTGTTGACTTGTGGCAAAATGAAGATGGCGCTAGACGCGCATAGAGCAAGGTTATGGCAGATATAGCCGACAACAACAACATGTGGATTGTCAACTTTCACCAGAGCCTTCAATCCCTTTATCTCTCCCATATTCACAGAGGCATTATCCCATCCAAATCCTGCGCAATTCTCTTTTGCAAAATTTCTAGCATAAAGTAACTTATCTACTGCTTCTTTCATTATTTGAGCTGTTAATGATGGCACCTCGACAAGTCCTACGAGGCAATCACAGAAACGATTCAGCTGAGGACACCAGAAGCGAGCTACAAGGGCCTTAGATTTAACAACAGGATTGTCCGTCGATTCATCCAGCAAGATTAAAAACTTTCCTCTGAGAAGTTTCATCGAGAGGGTCTGATCTGTAGTAGTTGTCATATTTGTCATCATGACAAATATTGTTGTCATTTTTTCACAACAATATTTTGCGTTTTAGCACGACCGCAGGTGATTTTAATGCAATCATGGAATCAGAGAACACAGGAGGCCTTTTCAGGAGGCCTGGCAGATGCTCCATGACCCTGAAAGGTAGGTTATGCTCTGCAATGAAGCCACTGAACTTCAGCTTGGCTTTTTCAATGTTCTTCTGCAATATTACACTCTTATGAAATTCAATGTTATTTGAGCACATCTTTGACAGGTCGGTAGTATGCTGCTGTGCATCAAAGTTCTTGATGTGAAATTTTATTTTTGAGACGTCGAAGAGCATGGGTCTTTCCTCCAATATAAGTTTTATTACAAACCTGGCAAAGAAACTGTCTACCATCCCTGTCATCTTTCTGAATCCATTTCTTTAGGTCTTTGTCAGAAAGCCAGTCGCTATTAAATTGGTATTTGAAATTTTTCGTTTTCTTTTTTGGCTTTGCCTTGATCATCCTTAACACATTTGTCAACAGAATCAGAATCTTCAGATCCCAACGATTCAGATTTTCTATCATTTTCTTTGTCTACTGAAATCATATCCTGGTCACTGTGTGCTGTTATTATTGCTGAATTTTGTTGCAAATGTACTGAATTTGTACCAGTTTGGCAAAATTGTACCAAATTTCCGACTTAAAGAAAAAGTTGTAAAGATGTACGGGTCGAAGGAAAATGTACTGAATTCGGTACAAATGTACCACCCATAACAACACTGTCACCCATTTGAAGAATGGCATGGTTGACCTTTGGCATGGTTCCGTCGGATTCTGCCTGTCACATTATACTGTCTCCAATAATTTATGTACTCGGTCAGCCTGTAAAGTCATTTCCATGGCCATATCCATAGCTCAAATGTTCGAAAGAACAGGACTCGGTATTCTGCTTCTGTTGCCGACACTTCAGTGGATCATCGCTAAGATCAGGTGAAAGATATGGCGCAAGAGCATTCATCGACGTAGGATTGAGAAAGTGGAAAGACATTTCAGAGCTGGTAAGGCAGCACAAAAAGCAGTGACCAGCACAAAGCATGCACTATTTCCTGGGCATAATTTAAAGCTATTCAGACGGAGACGGCCGAATCTGTTGCCTCACGCCTCTCCAAAGAACGGAAAAAGGAAATATTAGAGAACAGACGGTATTTAAAAGTTCTGCTAAGAACTACAGCCTTACTTGGACAGCAAGGTCTTGCGTTTCATAGCCATGATGAAGGAGAGTCCAGTGCCAATCGAGGGAATTTTGTTGAGACGGTAGGTCTTTTAACGGAAATCAACCTGGATTTGACGGACAAGTCTCGCAAGGCCTATGGCCATTACTTGTCTCACGAGTACCAAATCAAATACATTGAGGTCATAGGAAATAAAATTTAAAGTTCGCGAAAGAAGTCAGAGAAGCAAAATATTTTGCCGTTCTTGCGGACAAAAGCTATGACTACTACTAATAACTGTACTCCTACTGCTACTACTATATTTAATGGTGCTACTACTACCACTACTAATAAATCTAAGGTCATTAAGGCGAAAATTTTGGGCAAAATTGTAACTGTATTGAAATAAATCGAAACACACGATGCCCATATAGGTTGTCAAGAGGACGTATCAGCAATGCTTTAGGACCGGTTGATGGTATTAAGTTAAAAATTTCATCGTGTGTTAAAGGGGATGTTGAAATAAAGGTGCTATTTGCATACTACTACTAATGCTACTACAACTATTGCTACGAATAATTACTGAACCTTTTAACAATGCTGAAAAAATTGATGTCTCGAAACTTTGTTTGGATGTTTGCTATGGGAAATGATGGGCTTGGGGGGGGGGGTTCTATCAAATCACTTCGATTCTTAAAAAAGGCACTATAACTTCCAATTTAAAATCAAATGAGACCCATCTGAATTTAATACGACCGCCCATTCCATACAAACCTTATATGCCCCCGGAGCATAACTTAAAGCCCTTGTCCCAAGGCTATGGGGGTTGTGCCAACCCTGGAGGCATTGCCATATGTTCTTTGGACTACTTTAAACAAAATTATCATTGCACACTTTCAATCAGATGCATTTGGTGAAAAGAGGGGCAGTTGGGTGGGGGGGGGGCTACTTGACCTTCATCACTATTGGCTCTTAAAAGAGAACTAGAGCTTCCAATTTAAACTAAATGAGCAACCTCTAAAGCTTATACAACCATCCTTTCCATAAGAACCTTAAATGCCCAGGGGCATAACTTACAACCCTTGTCCTCAGGCTCTGGTAGTTTGCATCAACGTGAACTATTTTGAATAAAAGGACTGTCTCAAAATATCTATTGGATACATCTCAGGAAAACACGAAATGTTTGTATGTAAAGGAGTTCCTTGGTGAGCTATGTCTTAAAACAGAGCCGCATAACAGAAGGCTATAATATGTATGTGCAAAATAGGGTACTAGTATATGATACTTTTTAGACTGAGAGATGCCGTAGACAAAGTTTTAAGAGAAGAACAGTGCGGTTTTAAAAAAGGTAGAGGATTTGTCAACCAAATTTTCACTCTTAGGTTAATAATTGAGAAGTGCCTGAGTTGTCAAACACCTTTGGTCCTGAGTTAGATATCTTTGGTCCTCAGTATAGATTATGAGCAAGCGTTCAATTCTATTGACAGAAGAGCTTTAGTAAAGGTTTTATCCTTGTATGGTATACCAAACAAATACATTACAGTGATCAGTGCTATGTACGAGAAAAACACTGCTGCGATTAAGGTAGAAAATGAAGTAAGCAGCTGGTTTTGTATTAAATCAGGCGTTAAGCAGGGTTGTGTTCTATCCCTTATTATATGGATTATTTTGATGGACTTTGTCTTAAGGAGCACAGGGAAGGCAATGGGAGACCACGGAATCAAATGAGGAGGAAAAAGTCTCCTGGACTTGGATTATGCTGATGATTTAAGCATCCTAGATGAAAGTGTGAGCAAAATGAATGAAGTTTTAGAGGTTTTGTGAGTTCAGGGTGCTAGAAGAGGTTTGAAAATTAGTGTTAAGAAGACTAAGTCACTAAGGCTAGGAATAAGTGAAGATGAAAAGGTGACGATGGGTAATGACAAGATTAATCAGGTGGGCAGCTTCACTTACCTTGGTAGTATTATTAGTAAAGATGGTGGGAGCAGTGAAGATGTTAAAAGTGGAATAGCCAAGGCTCAGGGTGTTTTTTCACAGTTAAAAAAAAGTTTGGAAGAACAGGAACATATGTCTGCAAACCAAGATTAGAACATTAGAAGCGACAGCGATGCCAGTGGTCAAATATGGCTCTGAAGCATGGGCGCTACGAAAAGCGGATGAAGATTTGCTAGATGTTTTCCAGATAAATTGCTTAAGGATTGTTCTGGGTACCCGGCTGACTGACCGAATTTCAAACAATAGGCTGTACGAAAAATGTGGTTCAATACCGCTCTCTAGGGCTATAATGAAAGAAAGGTTGAGGTGGCTAGGACACGTTGTGCGGATGAAGGATGACAGATTGCCGAAGATTGCTCTTTTCGGCCAACCGTCTAGGGCTAAACGGAAAACAGGTTGTCCTCGTCTGGGGTGGGAGGACGTCATAAAGAAAGATTTAAAGGAAATGGGAACTTCGTAGGACGGTGTAAAAAGGGAGGCTTTGAATAGATTGGGACGGGGGAGGAGCATGCGTAGCTACGTTGGCCTCAGGCGGTTTGGTGCTGCGGTGATTTGTTAGTAGTAGTAGTGGTGGTTTACCTGCATATGTAGAAAGAGGATTTATTGTACAGATTAGGTCGGATTTAGCGGTTAATTATGAAATTAAATTTGAGTCTATGGTTCTTGATGTGAGTAATGCAAATAATAAGTTTATGGTTGTAGTAATTTATAGACCACCTTCAGGTAATGTTGAGGAGTTTATCCAACTGATTGATGAATTTTTGGGAAAGATGCAAAGTTCAAGAATACCATGTTTTATATGTGGGGATTTTAATATTGATTTAAATATGGTTGATAGAAATAATAAGGTAAGACATTTTGTTAACACAATGTTAAGTTTTGGTTTTTATCCTGCAATTAACATATGCACGCGAGTGACAGAAACTTCAGAGTCTATAATTGATAATATCTTTGTAAATGTTAATTATTTATGCCCTACAGTTCAAGTTCATTTATTTTCAAATAATATATAGATAACCTACAAAGTATATGCGGAATATATGGATGATTACTAAAAATAAGAAGAAAAGAAAGAAAAATGAGAAAAAATACATAATAATAATTACTCACCACACCACAGCAGACATTCCACCCGACGATAAACAAACAAACAAACAAAAATTCAATTTCTTCAACCAGCAATGGGACAACAAGAGAAAAATGAAGACCCGAGAATAGACCCAAAAACAAAACAAAACATGTAATTAATAATAGTAATAAATGTTAAAGTAGATTAACTAATAACTATCCAAAAGGAAGGACTTCAACTTATTTTTTGAAATTCCTAACGACAAATCAAAATCAAAAGCAGACTTGCACTGGTTCCATGCAACCACACTATTTCTTAGAGAAAAACGGGACCTCTCTGAAATTATCAATGGCTGGCGTAGTTTGCATGTATTACGAGTTAGGTGCAAAGATGACACAGCAATTGGGAATAGATCAAAAGAAAAGAAATAGCAGTGTCAGGAGGTTCTGCTTAACTTTGAATAAAAACGAATGAAAGGTAACTGCCAGTTCAACAGGAAGAATATTCAATAAAGAATATAAACTCTTTGTAGAGGTCTTGTTTGGAAGAGACGCTGGGGAAGGAAGAAAGCCTTTTAAATTACGAAGCACCTTACAAAGAGTCTTTGTCTTTGTTGTATACTTTGTATATTTGTTGTCTTGGAATAAAATGGCATCTGAAAGTATTCAAGTAAATAAGTGGGCAGTAATTTGGGTAAGAATGAACAAGTGCAAAATAAATAGAACACATAGCTTTCAGAGGCAAAATTAATTTCATACGGTGCATAATACCTACATTTCTTCCAAGCTTTAATCTTAGAGTATTAATATGTGGCTTCCAACTTAAATTCGAATCAACCAGTATACCTAGGTAACAAAAAATATCAACACGTGATATCTCTGTACTTGACACAGAAGACTTAATCAGCTTAAGACCTGGAAGGGCTCGTGATGTACGTGAATATAATATAACTTTAGTTTTCGAAGTATTCAAAGTTAGCCTATTTTCCGTAAACCATGCTACTAATTTATCAAATACAAGAGTTAAAGTATGTTTTACACTGTCCTCGCCAACCCCAGAAACCGTACAGGCTGTGTCATCAGCGAATAGTGCGGTCAGACCCAGGTCCTCAATTGAATTACTAATATCACTAACATAAATTAAAAACAACAGAGGGCCTAGAATTGAGCCTTGAGGTAACCCAAAATGATTTGACTGATTTGAAGCCAATGACTTAATATTGCCCCCGTCAATGAACTCTATCTTTTAAATATGACATTAAAACATTAGCTTGACCTCGTATGCCACAATTTGATAATTTTTTTTGTAAAATTCTATGATTTATAGTATCAAACGCTTTCCGTATATCCACAAACATAGTAGCTGGAATTTTATCCTTATCCAAGGAGTCATGTATAAACTGTGTTACTGCCAAGATAATTAGTAGTTATTAATAGTAAGACATAGTAAGTAATGTATAGTAAGACAGTAGTTATTATAAGTGTTTCTGACCATTTTGGGGTTGCAATATCTATACCTGAAATATTCGGTCCAAAACCCAAGAATAAAAGTGTGCCTTTTGTGGATGGAAATGTACTTTTGAAGTTTAAGCGGAAGCTTAAAAGTGCAGATTTTGAGTTTCTTCAGGATAGTACAGGTATTGATACCAAATTTGGTAAATGGTATGAAAAATAACCAAAAGATATAACAAAGCTAAGATATAAGTTGCCAATTAAACCTTGGATTACAAAAGGATTACTAGCCTCAATCGAAAAAAGGCCAGTGATATAGAAAAGGTGCGTGACTCAAGGTTCAGCATCTGATAAAGAACATTATAAAGAATTTAATAGAAAGTTAAAAAATATTTTAAGAAAAGCAAAAATGGATTACTATGCAAAGAAATTTAAAGATTATAAAGGAAGCCTGGCTAAAACTTGGCAACTGATTAAGTCGGTAATAAGCCCAAATAGTGAACCAATAGCCCCTAGTAATTTGCTGTGGGAGTCGGATAGTGGTGTAGCCAATAACTTGTGTACCCACTTTTCAGAAGTAGGGCTAAAAATATCGACATCTGTGGAATGCATAAATGGTGATGGTAAATACCAGAATTTTCTTCCTGAAGCAAGTGATACAACCATTTATCTTCAGCCAGTGAGATTGCGTCAATTTGAGAATTTTTTAAAAAAGTATGAAAAATTCTGCAGATGGAACGGACTTTGTAACCTTTCAAATAGTTCAAAAAATTTATCCAATTATATCTAGTCATTTGTTGTACCTTTTAAATCAATGTTTTAAATTTGGAGTGTACCCTAATTGCTTGAAAAGTGCTTTGATTATTCCTCTCTATAAGGGAGGTGATGAGGAAGATATGAACAACTACCGCCCGATATCTCTACTTCCAGCGATTTCTCGTATTTTTGAGAAATTGTTTTATAGACAACTGATGGATCATTTTGAAAAAATATGTTTTTTTCACTCTAGTCAACTTGGTTTTAGAAAAAAAACATGTCTACAGAGCATGCTTTATTATTTTTGACAACATTTGTTAACGATTGTGTAGATTCAGGTTTAAAGATGGCTTCAATTTTCTATATTATGAAGGCTTTTGACTGTATTGATCATAAGATTTTATTGGCTAAGCTTAAAAATGCTAGAATTCGCTTTAAAAGTCTGAAATTGATTGCTTCATTCTTGAAGGAAGAACGCAAAGAGTACGGCTGGGCACAGTCTTGTCAGAAGAGATGGTAGCAAAGTGAGGTGTGTCACAGGGGTCTGTGTTGGGTCCCTATTATTTCTTGTGTACACTAATGATCTAAATGGATGCCTCAAACAACTGTCAACTTCAAGGTACAATGTTGGGCCGGTGCGAGCAATACTTCCATGTTTTGCTAATGATACTCAGTTTACAATGGCTGCGAAAACAGAAGCGGATTTGAAAAATGGCATGAAACTAGGAATGGTGATAATATGCGTCGGGACCTATTTTGATGCTGTTAGTGGCCTATTATATGCAGTTTTGTTAGTATTATATGGAGATTTCTATGTTGTGTTTGTTTTTTTGTGACCCATTTGTAAAAAAAAGGGGGGAGGGGAGTAGCTGCGCTCTGATCACTTGAATCTTAAAAAGGGCACTAGAACTAATGATTATGAGTCCCCTCCAAAGCATATATACGACCACCCTTTTTATAAGAACCTTATATGCCCCCAGGACACAACTTACAACCCTTTTCCTAAGAGGTGTAGGAGGGAGGGGATGTCTTCCTCACAGACATAATTTCCGAAACCTTCAACTAAGATGAATAAAACTGTTATCTCTAAATTTTGATTGGAGATGTTAAGGTAAATGATGAGCGTGGAGGGGCTGTTCGCTCTCAAATCACATTGATACTTAAAAAGGGCACTTTAACTTCCAATCCCAAATCAAATAAGCCCCATCTGATGTTTATAAGACCGCCCATTCCATAAAAACCTTATATGCCCTCATGGAATAACTTACAACCCTATCCCCAGGGCGAGGGGGTTGTGTCAACCCTAGCGACATTATTATATGTTCTTTGGACATTTTGAAAAAACAATCGCTATCTCATAATTTCAATAAGATGCGTTTGGTGAAAAAAAGAGTTGCCTGGGGGTGGGGAGGGGCTAAATGCCCTCCTTCACTTTTGACACTTAAAAGGAACTAGAACTTCGAATTTTCAACGAAATAAACCTCTTCTAAAGTTAAACAACCATCCCTTCCATAAAAACCTTAAATACCCTCTGGGCATAGCTTACAACCCTTGCTCCTAATCTCTGGGGTTTGTTTCAACCCCAAAAGCCTTGCTATATCATATTCAGACTATTTTGAATAGAATGGCTGTCTCAAAATTTCTAATAGATGCATTTCAGGACAATACGACGTGTTTTTTTTTGGGGGGGGGGGGAGGTAGCTGCCCTCCGACCACTTTGACTCTTAAAAAGAGCACTAGAGCGTCTGATTACCAATCCAATAAGCCCCCTCTGAAGTTTATGTGACCATGCTTTCTATAAAAACCTTATATGCCTCCAGGACACAACTTACAACCCTTGTCCTGAGGGCTATGGGGGGGGGGTGTCATCCTCAAGAACATAATTTCTAGACCTTTCAACTACGTTGAACAAAATGGCCATATCAAAATGTTGATAGGAAGGGTTTGGGAAATGATGGGAGTGGATGGGGGGGGGGGGTGATTCTTCCTTCAATTACTTTAGACTATTAAAAAGGGCAATAACCCTTGCAATTTCCAGTCGAATGAGCCCTTTTTGAAATTTTTTACGACAACACTTTCGATAAAAACCTTATATGCCCCCAGGGCATAACTCACAACCTTTGCCCTGTGGGGGGTTTGTCGTCCTCAAAGACATAATTTCCGGACCTTTCAACAACGTTGAACAAAATGGCTATCCCAAAATTTGATTAGAAGTGTTTGGGGAAATGATGGGCGCGGGGGGGGAGGGTCATTTGCCCTCTGATCACTTTCGACTAATAAAAAAGGCACTAGTCCTCTCAATTTCCAATCGAAAGAGCACTTCTTGAAGCTTCTACGACAGCGCTTTCTGTAAAAACCTTATATGCCCCAAGGGCATAAGTTGTAACCCTTGTCCTGTGGGGGGGGGTGTCATCCTCAAAGACATAATTTTCAAACCTTTCAACTACATTGAACAAAACGGCCATATCAAAATGTTGATAAGAAGTATTTGGGGAAATGATGGGCGTGGGGGGGGGGTTGTTTCTCCCTCCAATTGCTTTCGACTATTAAAAAGGGCAATAGCCATCTCAATTTCCAGCCGAAAGAACTCTTCTTGAAGTTTTTACGACAACGCTTTCTATAAAAAACCTTATATGCTTTACTTACAACCTTAGCCCTGAGGGTTGTCATACTCAAAGACATAATTTCCGGACCCTTCAACTACGTTCGACAAAATAGCTATATCAAAATGTTGATCGAAAGTGTTCGGGGAAATGATGGGCGTGGGAGGCATTTGCCCTCCGATCGCCTTTGACTATTAATAAGGGCAGTAGCCCTCTCAATTCCCAATTGAATGAGCCCTTTTTAAAGTTTCTAAGACAACGCTTTCTATAAAAAAAACCTTATATGCCCCCAGGGCATAACTTACAACCTTTGCTGGGGGCCGTGGAAATTCGTTATTCTCAAAGACATAATTTCTGGATTTTTTAACTACGTTGAACAAAATGGCTAAATCAAAATTTTGATTGGATGTCTTTGGGGAAATGGTGGGCGTGAGAGGGGGGTTAGCTGTCCTCCAATCACTTTCGACTGTTATAAAGAGCACTAACCCTTTCAATTTCCAATCGAATGAGCCCTTTTTGAAGTTTCCACGACAACGGTTCAACGGGCATAACTTACAACCCTTGCCCTGAGGGCTGTGAGGGGGAGGGGTTGTCATCCTTAAAGACATGATTTCCGGACAGTCCAACTACGTTGAACAAAATGGCTGTCTCAAAATTTTGATCGGATGTGTTTGGGGAAATGGTGTGCGTGGGAAGGGGGTTAGTTGGCCTCGAATAACTTTCGACTATTAAAAAGGACACTAGCCATTTCAATTTTCAATCGAACGAGCACTTTTCGAAATTCCTACGACAACTCCTTCGATACGAAGTGCCCTGGTCTAAAACCAAAAACCTAAAATAAATAAAAAACATTGTGCCACCATCGTTCTTTACTTAGGCAGCGCTATTGCGCTACCTATGATTATGGAAATAATATTTATCACTTTTATTTTCTAGAAATTTTCCTGGTTTCATCATACAGAAGGATGACCGAAGGAGAATCTCTCACCCCCTCAGTGCCTCATTCAAGCGCAGGTTTGTTGCAGCATCGACTTTGCTGCAGTATATTCTTTCCTCAGATTTTTTTTCTACTAAATTGTTACAAGTCTTTAGTTTGTCGATCTTCGAGTGGCAAAACGGGTTGAAACGAGGACGTACATCACCTTTCAGACAGTTTGATCATTCTAGTTGGCTGCATACTTTACAGCATCAAAATTGAACTGTTGTCCTGTTTTTTTTTTTTCCTTTTTCTTCTCATAAAATTCAGCGAACTCTACATTCCTGCGTTACAAAAATTTTAACACGTTAGGTTGTTTTTTTTGTAGGATATATTGGATATTTTTTTTTTATTAAAACCTATTCTAAAATAATAACTGTTCAAAACACAACAATAAGCACCAAGCCCTATATTCGTCATAGTTTTATGCCTTTACCATGCCAATTGCTTCTTTATTATAGTTTTGGCATTTTTCTTTTTTTGCCAAAATTTTATGCCTGTGCTACGCAATAACATCTTTATACCATCTTTGCCATAGTTTCTGCTTTTTTTGGAGTGTTATGCCTATACCACACTCACAAGTTGATTAAGTTTCTGAATGATACTAATTTTTCTTGATTTTAACGCATCAGTTGTACTACAGAAGCAAAACATCTAGGACCAAAGGAAAAGCAGGCTGTCCCCAAATTGGATAGGACGAGGTCGCAAGCAAAGATTTGAAGGAGATTTAAATTTCTTGGGAGGGTGAGGGAGATTTTGAATAGAGTGAGTTGTTAGTAACTAGTAGTAATATCATTTTCTCATACTATGTCTTTGTAATCATTTGCTAAAACCACCAAACAGATAGGAAAACAGCTGTTTCAACATTCTATTTTTCTTAATTTCAAAAAATTATGCCTTGAAATCTTTGCTCTGAGTAGTTCACCGAAAAATTGGCACTTAAAAGTTGAACATAGCTCAATCAATAAATTACGAGCGGAATTTATTGGGACCCTGCATAATTTTGAAACTGATATTAATGCGACACCCCAGTAATTGGGCTTTATAACAAATCTTCCCCCAACAATTCAGGATATCCCCCATTTCCCTAATGTAATTCATTTTCCAATATGATATATCCATCGTCTGTATTTTAGCAACTCTGTATAAATCAAGTTGTTGGCATAAATACGTTTTAACGTATTACGTTTATTTAACGCATAGTTTTATTTAACTCTGTACAAAATAAAATTATTTATGACAAATCAAATTATTCTATTAACCTTATATTCATGGTCTCATTCTTTTGTCATTATTTGACTTACACCAGACGTATGCTCTTAGACCTGGTTACCAAGAAATCTCTGTGTTACACTTATAAAAACATGCATTTTTATCACTAAATTACAGGAGAGTAATTTATCTTTTTCTCTTTATTAAAGTTATATGAATTTGCTGCCATTATATCCATTTTGGAAGGGACCAGAAAGTTTGTAGCCCTGATTACGAAGGAATTACATAAAAAAAACCTTTATAACACCTCCAAATTTTCGTGAGTAGCTCCAAATTTGAAACCTTCTTGTATTGAATTCCTATCATAGTTCAGCCCAAGATCGAGGTGGTCACCACTTTCCGCTATTTCATGTACATCTCAGAGCGCCACGTGTGCCACAAAGTTCCGCCACGCGTGAAACACTTCTGCCATGCTCCAATTTTCCAATTTTCGCACAAAATAGTGCTCCAAATTTTCGTGAGTAGCTTCCAACTGGGGTACAAGGCCTACAATTCCCTCAAAAAGCAAAAAATATTTCTGTTGTAGAAAAAACTTTTGTACTGTTGACCCTCCTCCCACTCCCGAAAAAATATCAAACTAAAAGCCTGTTTTCTCAAGTAGGCAAAAATAAACTATGTTTTTAACAAATATGGTCGGTCAAGGGTGATGAGAATCACTTCTGGGCAATAGCCAGGATATATATATATATATATATATATATATATATACGTTCAAAATAATATGTATGTTTTTATGTCATGATGTTTCGCTATATTTGGAAGAAATCACGTTGATGATTTAAACACTAAGAATTATGAGGAGAGCAGACAATTTGAACGGCTCTTCATTCTATCAGATTTTGCGTATTGAATAACTCATCCATGGAACTAATTACCAAAACAAATCGCAGAAGCAATATCTTTTAACAAGATCATTATATTAGTGAACATGAAACGAGTGAGATTTGACTGAATAGTGTCAAGGAGGTCGTAGGCTCGAATCACTACAATATGGTCATAATGAATTTCTGTTACAGATAAAAAACATACCTCCGATTAAGCCTCCTTTCACATATATATTAACCAAGAGAGGATGAGAAAGGCAAAAGGTCGACAATGTACGTACAATTAAACAGGTACTAAACACACACAAAACAAAAACAAAATTAAAATTACACCGAGCCAAAATTAAGAGATAACACTGTCGGTGCTTAATACAACACCAACACTCTTAGCCCCTAAACACTCATTATCTTCTTTATCCTCGGTATCAGCAGTGGCGCCATTTTTTTTATGAACCTCAACACCACAGCTAACGTCAATGGATCCGCTTTTCGAACTTAAAGTATTACTTAGAACATAAACTTTACCACCATTTCTAAAAAGTAAGGGATATTGACCATTATTTGTTACATAAATAGAGTTACTTTCACAGGAAGATGATTGGCTACCATTAAGAGTTGTTGATACCTGAGTAAAGTTTCGAGCATTATAAGTTTTAGTGTGTCCATTCTCTACGTGAGGATGAGGAGGTTCTGGCTCGGAGGCTGCGGTGTGCTTTGTGTCTTGGATATGTTTTTCAAGAGCCTCTTCAGCTCGGCTTTTAAAACTACAAACACCGCACATGTACATTTTCACCGGTTGACCGGGATGCTTAATTCCCGTATGTATTTTCAAATTAGTACAAGCCACGAACGTCATTGGGCAATAAGAACACTTATATTTTCTGTGATTTGTGTGCACAGCTTTGTGTCTCTGCATATGACTCTGGTCCGACGTTTTTAAGGGACACAACTCACATTTATACAATTTCTCTGGGTTGTGTTGCTGTCTTTCGTGAAGATTCAAATCAGACTTCCTCTTGGCTTTATAGGGACAATGATTACACTCAAATGGTCTTTGGTCTTGATGTACAAGTGCGTGCCTTTCCAACTGTTTTAAAGAGCCAGCGGTCTCACCACAATCCGGACATGTGTGAATCTCTGGATGGTGTACATTTTGTACATGGGTGTCGAGAGCGCTTTTTGAGCTGAATCCACTTGAGCATTCTGTGCAAATATGATTTTTTTCAGGCGGGTTGGGGTTGTGAGTTTCTGTATGCATTTTCATGTTGAATTTTGAAACTGTTTTGTAGCTACAGTGGTTACAACATAAAAGACCTGGAAAAAAGTAATGTAATAAGAAGTAGGTCTTAGAATTGGACAAAAAAAAGAAATTAAAAAAAAACATTTTCACAAATGTACCGAACAGACAGGGATGTGAAAGGCCAAATGTAATACTAAACACGCTTAAATTTCAAGTAATAGAATATACCATTTATAGATACATCTATGTCATACAACATTTATAGATACACTTATTATATGTACAGAACAGGCGGGGAAAGGAAAGACCAAATATAATACTAAACGTGCTTAAATCATAGGCAACGCAATAGCGCTGCCTAGGTAAAGAACGATGTTGGCACAATGTATTATTTTTTTGTTTTCTTTTTCTTTTCCCACACCAGTTCAGTTAGTAGTAAGTATGTATCGGATTTAGATCGAGTATCCAAACGAGATGGTAGTTTCTCTGTGCTTCAGCTCAATGTACATGGCCTTTGTTCTTCATTTGATGAGTTGAAAAAAATAGTGCGTAGTGCCCACCTTGATTTTATTGGTCTTGACTTGACTTTCCTTGATTCGAAAAATGAATCTCTATTGCATCTCTCCGGGTACAAGATGGAATTTTTAAATCGAAGTAGGATGGCAAGAGATGGCCTTGCTGTTTATGTTTCGGAATGTCTTCCGTACTCTGCTAGACGTGACCTTTCAAGAAATGAAGAAGAATTTTTGAATTCATATTTATTGAGATTAAACCCCAAGCTAAAACTTTGATTGTTGGTAATATATACCGGTCTCCTAGTGGGTCTGTTCCCTCTTTCCTTCAGATTCTTGATGAGGTTTTAGAAACAATCCAATTCATTCATATGAACTTGTCGTTATGGTTTCTTCAACCTTAATTTGTGTGACCGGAGGTCATCCTCGTCCTGGGATTTTCTTTCAACAATGCTCGCTTGTGGAACATTACCTTCTGCATGCATTCCAACTCGCATTACTAACACTACTGCTTCTTTGCTTTGCTATTTTTTCATCGTTGACCTTGGTGCAAAATTTTGTGTTGACGAGTGACATCTCAGACCATTTTCCTATTTTTTCCACGTATGATTTTTCCGATGCGTTGCCAAGGAGGAACCAAGGAGCTGGTTTTTTCTCTTTAAAATTTAATGATCAGGGTTTGCATCTTCTTAGGTCACGGTTGCCGGGTTGTTTGTGGAGTATTTCTGAAAATGAATCTGATTAGATTCTTTGTTTAATTCTTTTTATGATTCTTTGAAAGAAGTTACCTTGGATACATGTGTTGCGCCCCAGTCGAATCCGGTCTCAAAAAGAACAACCCCTTTGAATCCTTGGATGACTCCGGGACTCCTTAAAAGTTGGAGAAAGAAAAATAATCTTTGGAAGGGTTACAGGTCCTCTAAGCCATCTTCTCGTGATTCTCGACTTCAACTTTTCAAAGCTAATAGAAGAGTTTACAATTCGCTTTGCCGAAGGCCAAATCGTTATTTTATTACAGAAGATTCTCTGCGTGTGGTAAAGACATTGGGAAGACATGGCAAGTAATCAATTCTGTTATCAGGCCATCTTCTCTGTCTCCTTCTGCCCCTTCAAGCATTGTGATGGAAGGCGAAAATGTAAGAGGGTGAGCTAAACGTTCAAGATGCGTTTACTTCCTATTTTGCCAATATCGGCAAAACTACAGCCTCTTCTGTAAGTCCTTCTTCTTCTCTACCTGACTTTAGGTCTTACCTTGGACCGCCTTGTCCTAAATCAATGGCATTGGAACCTGCCTCTGAAGCTGAAATAGCCAGAATTGTCAATGGTTTGAGGGGTTCTTCTGGCCCAGACCGTATTCCGATTAAGGTTGTAAAGTTCATTCTTCCTGTCATCATTTCTGCCCACACGAGACTTGTCAATCTTTCCTTTGAAAATGGTGTTTTCCCAAGTGCTTTAAAGTGGGCTTGTGTTATTATTCTTTTTAAAGGTGGATCAAGGAATGATCCTGCTATTTATCGTCCCATATCTCTTTTATCAGTGTTTAGTAAAATGTTTGAAAAAGCTATGCTTTATCGACTTCTTAATTTTCTTAATTCTAAACACTTTTTTCATGATTTTCAGTTTGGTTTTAGGGCGAAGCCCTCAATTGAGCATGCATGCGCAACTCTTTTGAATTATTTACATTCAGTTCTTGACTCTGGTCTGATACCTGCTGCTCTTTTTCTCGATGTACGAAAAGCATTTGACTCATTAATACACAAGATTCTTCTTTGGAAACTGCCCCATATTGGTATAAGAGGGAATGCTTATTCTTGGTTTCTATCATATTTATCTGGTCGAGCCATCTCGGTTGATCAACACTTTTCTAACCCTTCGGGAATAGAGTTTGGCGTTCCAAAAGGATCTGATATTGGGCCAATACTCTTTTTAATCTACGTCAATGACCTTATTAATGGGGTTCAAAATTTAAAACCTACCATTTGCTGTCGTCTTTGTCAACCATCATCCGTCACTAATTGTGACAGGAGTTCATCCTTAACGGATGCACTTATTGCTTTTGCTGACGACGGTACTCTTGGCACAGCTGATCTTCGTTCAAAGATAAATGTCCTTTTTGAAAGAGTTACCCAATGGTTTGATGTAAATTATCTTGCCTTAAATGTCGGGAAGTCATTTTTTCTCATTTTCTCCAGAGCTTCAAAGGCTTGCCCTGACTTAACAAGAGGTTCTCTAAGTAGACCTAAGGATCGTTACGTTCAATTCCTAGGCATCTAGCTGGACGAAAATCTTTCCTTCAAGCATCATATTGACCTGATTAAAATGAAAGTCTCCAGGAGTCTTGGTATCCTTAGAAAACTCAAAAACATATTTCCAGGGTCGATTCTCAGAATCTTGTTCTACAGCCTAGTTCAGTCTTATGTTTCATATTGTTCTGTTATTTGGATGTCAACTTTTCCCTTGTCTCTGATGCCACTTTCAAAACTTTATGATAAAGCAAGGACTCTTGTTAAGGAAACTAACCGATCTTCACTTAAACCCTTGCTTGATTTGAAATCTCTCTATTCTCTTTCTTGTTCTTCTTTCATCTTTTTACAGTTGCACAGCCATCTTCCTGCTGCTCTATGTAATAATATATCTTTTGTTTCTGATCAATCGACTTATCATCTCCGCACTTCCAGCAATTTACAGATTCTTCATACTCCATCAGTGAGGTCTGACTTCAACCCTCTGACAACTTGCAACAGGATTTGGAACACGCTCCCTGTGTCTGCACGAAAATGCCACTCGTTTGGTATGTTCAAAAATTATGTTAGAGATTTTCTAGCTAGTAATTAAGTTTTTTTTCCGGTTTCCATTGGAGCTGATGTCCCTGAATGTAATTGGATATTTATTTGAGTTGGTGAATTCATGTGTTATCCCCTGCCTAGCTTGTCATTCTGGGGATTATAAATGTGGGCGACTGGATTTTTTTTTTTATTATTATTTTTTTTTTTTGGATTTTGTTTATATATTTTTTTTGTGTTGGTATTTCTTTTCTCCCCTGTTATTTCCCGGCCATGGAGCCTTATGGGGGATATTTTGTTGATGTAGTTTTTTGTTTATGATTTTTATTGTTAATTAAAGAACTCACTCACTCACTCGTATCGTAGGAGTTATCGTAGAAACTTCGAAAAGGGCTCATTCGATTGGAAATTGGAGTGACTTGTGCCCTTTTTAATAGTCGAAAGTGATTGGAATGCAACTAAAATCCCTTCCATGCCATCCATTTCCCGAAACAAATCCAACCAAAATTTTGAGATAGCCATTTTGTTCAGCGTATTTGTTTTGCAGATAGAAAATTTGTTTTTGAGGAGGTCACTCCCCCACCACCCTCAGGGCAAGGGTTTTAAGTTATGCCCTGGGGGCATATAAGAACCATGTTGGCACAATGTATTTTTTTTCCTTTAGACCAGGGCTTTTCATATCGAAGAAGTTGTCGTAGAACCTTCGAAAAGGGCTCATTCAATTGGAAATTGGAGCGACTTGTGCCCTTTTAATAGTCGAAAGTGATTGGAAGGCAACTAAAATCCCTTCCACGCCATCCATTTACCGAAACAAATCCAATCAAAATTTTGAGATAGCCATTTTGTTCAGCGTATTTGTTTTGCAGATAGAAAATTTGTTTTTGAGGAGGTCCCTCCCCCACAACCCTCAATGCAAGGGTTTTAAGTTATGCCCTGGGGGCATATAAGAACGATGTTGGCACAATGTATTACTTACAATTTTTTTGCTTTAGACCAGGGCACTTCGTATCGAAGAAGTTGTCGTAGAAACTTCGAAAACCTTTTTTAATAGTCAAAAGTGATTGGAAGGCAACTAACGCCCCTTCCACGCCCACCCTTTCCCAAAACACATCCAATCAAAATTTTGAGATAGCCATTTTTTTCAGCGTAGTTGATTTCCAGACAGAATTTATGTTTTTGAAGAGGACACTCCCCCACAGCCCCCAGGGAAAGGATTGTAAGTTATGCCCTGGGGGCATTTAAGGTTTTTATAGAAAGCGTTGTCGTAGAAACTTCAAAAAAGGCTCATTCGACTGGAAATTCAAAGGGCTAGTGCCCTTTTTAATAGTCGAAAGTGATTGGAGTGAAACTAACCCCCCTCTCAGGCCCACCTTTTTCCCAAAAACATCTAATCAAAATTTTAAGATAGCCATTTTGTTCAACGTAGTTGAATGTTCTGGAAATTAGGTCTTTGAGGATGACAACCCCCCCAAAACCCTCAGGGCAAGGATTGTAAGTTATGCCCTGGGGGTATATAAGGTAATTATAGAACGCGTTGTCGTAGAAACTTCAAAAAGGGTTCATTTGACTGGAAATTGAAATGGCTAGTGCCCTTTTTAATATTCAAAAGTGATTGGAAGGCAACTAACAAACCTTCCAAGCCCACCATTTCCCCGAACACATCCAATCAAAAGTTTGAGATAGTCATTTTGATCCACGCAATTTAAAGTTTAGGAAAATTATACCTTTGAGCAGGACACTCCCCCCACAGTCTTCACGGCAAGGGTTATAAGTTATGCCCTGGGGGCATATAAGTTTTCATTGAAAACTTTGTCGTAGAAACTTGAAAAAGGGCTCATTAGATTGGAAATTCAAAGGTCTTGTGCCCTGTTTAATAGTCGAAAGTGATTTGAGGACAACTAACCTCCCTCTCACGCCCACCTTTTCCCTAAACACATCCATTCAAGAGTTTTAGATAGCCATTTTGTTCAGCGTAGTTGATTTCCAGATAGAAATTACGTTTTTGAGGAGGACACTCCCTCACAGCCCACAGGGCAAGGGTTGTAAGTTATGCCCTGGGTGCATATAAGGTTTTTCTAGAACGGGTTGTCGTAGAAACTTCAAAAAGGGCTCATTCGATTGAAAATGGAAATGGCTATTGCCCTTTTTAATAGTTGAAAGTGATTGGATGGCAACTAACCCCCCTTCCACGCCCAAAATTTCCCCAAACACATCCAATCAAAATTTTGAGATAGCCATTTTGTTCCACGCAGTTTAAAGTTCAGGAAATTATAGCTTTGATTAGAACACTCCCCCCCACAGCCTTCAGGGCAAGGGTTATAAGTTATGCCCTGGGGGCATATAAGTTTTTATTGAAATCTTTGTCGTAGAAACTTGAAAGAGGGCTCATTCGATTGGAAATTCAAAGGGTTAGTGCCCTTTTTAATAGTCTCGAAAGTGAGTTGAGGGAAATTAGCCCCTCTGACGCCCACCTTTTCCACAGACACATCCAATCAAAATTTTTAGATAGCCATTTTATTCAACGTAGTTGAAAGTTTTGGAAATTAGGTCTTTAAGGATTACAACCCCTTTCCCCTACAGCCCTCAGGGCAAGGGTTGTAAGTTATACCCTGGGGGCATATAAGGTTTTTTTATAGAAAGCGATGTTGTAGAAACTTCATAAAGGGCTCATTCAATTGAAAATTGAAAGGGCTAGTTCCCTTTTAATAGTCGAAAGTGATTGAAGGGCAACTAACCCCCCTCTCACGCCCACCATTTTCCCAAACAGATCCAATCAAAATTTTGAGGTATCCATTTTGTTCAACGTAGTTGAAAGTTCTGGAAATTATGTATTTCAGGATGACAAACCCCCCAGAGCCCCCCAGAGAGGGGGGCTAGTTGCCCCCAATCACTTTTAAGTTTTAAAAAGGGTACTAGCTCTTTCAATTTCCAATCGAATGAGCTCTTTCTGAAGTCTCTGCTAAAACGCTTTCTATAGATACTTTATATGCCTCTGAGGCATAACTTACAACCGTTGCCATGAGGGATTCAGGGGGTTTGTCAGCCTCAAAATCATAATTTACAGAACTTTCAACTACGCTGAACAAAATAGCTATCTCAAAATTTTAATTGAATGTGTTTGGGGAAATGGTGGACGTGAGAAGGGGGTTAGTGGCTCTCTATCCACTTTCGACTATTAAAAAGGGCACTAGCCCTTTCAATTTCCAATCAAATGAGCCCTTTTTGAAGCTTCTACGACAACATTTTCTGTAAAAACCTTATATGCCCCAAGGATGTAACTTACAACCCTTGCCCTGAGACTCTGAGTGGGTTGTCATCCTAAAATACCTAATTTCCAGAACTTTTAACTACGTTGATTAAAATGAATATCTCAAAATTTTCATTCGATGTGTTTGAGGAAATGGTGGGCGTGAGAGGGGGGGGGGGTAGTTGCCCTCCAATTACTTTCAACTATTAAAAAGGACACTAGCCCTTTCAATTTTCAACTGAATGAGCCCTTTTTGACGTATTATGACAACGCTCTCTATAAAAACCCCATATGCCCCCAGGACATAACTTACAACCCTTGCCCTGAGGGCTGTGGAGGGTTTGTCATCCTCAAAGACATAATTTCAAGAACTTTCAACTACGTTGAAAAAATGGCTGTCACAAAATTTTGATTGTATGTGTTTGGCAAAATGGTAGGCGTGAGAGGGGGGTTAGTTGCCCTCCAATTACTTTCGAATATTAAAAAGGCCATTAGCCATTTCAATTTCCAATGGAATGATCCCTTTTTGAATTTTCTACGACAACGCTTTCTATAAAAACCTTATATGCCCCATGGACATAACTTACAACCCTTGCCCTTAGGGCTGTGGGGGTGTGTCATTCTTAAAGACCTAATTTCCACATTTTTCAACTACGTTGAACAAAATGGCTATCTAAAAATTTTGATTGTATGTGTTTGGGGAAAAGGTGGGCGTGAGAGGGGGGTTAGTTGCCCTCAAATAACTTTTGACTATTAAAAAGGCCACTAGTCCTTTGAATTTCCATTCGAACGAGCCCCTTTTGAAGTTTCTACGACAACGCTTTCTATGAAAACCTTATATGCCCCAGGGCATAACTTATAATCCTTGCCCTGAGGGCTGTCGGAGGGGGGGGGGGGGGTGTCATCCTCGAAGACCTAATTTTCAGGACTTTCAACTACGTTGAACAAAATGGCTATCTCAAAACTTTGATTGGTTGTGTTAGGGGAATAGGTGGGCGTGAGAGGGGGGTTAGTCGCCCTCCAATCACTTTCGACTATCAAAAAGGGCACTAGCCCTTCGAATTCCAATGGAATAAGCCTTTTTTGAAGTTTCTACGACAACGCTTTCTATCAAAATCTTATATGCCCCAGGGCACAACTTACAACCCTTGCCCTGAGGGCTATGGGGGAGTGTCCTCCTCAAAAATATAATTGCTATCTGGAAATCAACTACGCTGAACAAAATGGCTATCTCAAAAATTTTGATTGAATGTGTTTGGGGAAATGGTGGGCGTGGAAGGGATGTTAGTGGCCTTCCAATCACTTTCGACTATTAAAAAGGGCACTAGCCACTTCAATTTCCAATCGAATGACCCCTTTTCGAAGTTTCTACGACAGCTCCTTCGATACGAAGCGCCCTGGTCTAGAACAAAAATGAATATATAATACATTGTGCCAACATCGTTCTTTACTTAGGCAGCGCGATTGCGCTGCCTACGATACTGAATTGTGGTTGTATGCTTGGTAGATTATTTGATTTTATTTTTGTTCATTTTTGGTTTAATGGAGTTCTCCACTTTTTTTTGAAAAACTTATTTTGTGCAAAAAGTTTTTTTTGATTAATTTTGCAAAAAGAAGCATTTGATCTATTACAATGAATAGATCTCTTAATGTTTTTAGTCTGAATATCAATTTTTGTCGCAACAGAGAAAAAAACATAGATGATCTCCTTCAAATTTATGACGTGCTATTTATCCAGGAGCATATGCTTTCTGGGATGAATATAAACTTCCTGAACAGATCCCGGTCGCACGATGTCTTTTTAGAGCCGATGAGATCTACGGCAGGGCGTCCGTCCGGAGGCTTGGCAATATACGCTAGGAAAGAGCTTTTGGCTAAACCGACTATTAGAAGCAGTAGTGTGTTGTGCGTCTCTGTTGAAGGAATTGAGTTCATCAACATATACATGCCTACTAACTACAACAATACTGTCTCTCTGACAAAGTTTTCAAAAGCAACAGCTGCCCTAAGACAACATTTGGAAGCTCTTGAGCTTCGTGGGTGTAAGTGGCTAATTGCCGGGGACCTCAAATGTGACCCATACAAGGACCATATTCTATCTGATATTTTTATGAATTGCCTCCTCACCACTTTTAAGATTTGGCCGAAGTCCCTAGATTTTACGTACACTCATACTAGTGGTCATACCTCCAATATTTACCATGTATTTTCATGCACATCCATTTCTAGTCTTCTGTTACAGTTTGCCCCAATAATCCGATTAGTGACCATTCCGGACTTTTGTTTCAGATGCAGCGAACAGAGAGCAATATTTACGCTTGTTCCAGAAAGTGGGTGTACAAGCAAAATTGGAAGAAATGCAATTTTCCCCTTTACGTCGCCACTGTTGCTTTGGTCCTAAGTTGCATCAAAGTTCCGTTTCATCTACTCTGCTCTGGCCCTTCCAATGTTTCAGCCATGGTTGATTTTAACACTTATTACCATCAAGTAATCCATGCTCTGAAAGTTGCCAAAGCGAAAGCAGTTCCTACAAGAAGAGCGAAAATTGGGACAGAAAAACCAATGTGGTCCGGATCCACTGAGCTCCAGTCAACAAAGCGACATGCGAAAACGTGGCTATACATTTGGATTGATTGTGCTAGATCGCTACGCAGGACTGTATTCGAGCTGAAACGGAGCACAAAACGCAAATATAAAGCTGAAATGAAGAGGTGCCGAATTATCGGGCAACAGTTCACTGGAGATAAAAAAAATTTCGTGGCTAAGCCTAATCAGACCAGATGATCGTCCATCTAGTACGTCTCTGACACTACATGATTAGCACTCTTACTATGCTTCGATGTATGGAGATGAAAATCTGACTATAACCAATCAATATGAAACCGAAGTTTCCAGCTGGCTTGCACGTTTCTCAGGGCAGCATTGCGTTGTTCCCATTTCCCTTGAGAAGATCAAGTTAGCTGTCAGAAAAGTACTTTCCAAAGCGAAGAATGGGATGGACAGCGATGGTCTTTCAATAAAACACCTCAAGCACTTACCTGAATGCTTCTATTTCCATCTTCAGCTTATCTTCCAGATGTGCATCACCAGGGGTTTTGTTCCAAAGTCTTTCCTGAAAGGGGTCTTCTCATCCGTCACCAAAAAAGGAAAATGGCCAAACGAATGCAAACCTTATAGACCATAACCGTCTCGTGAATTTTGAGCAAAGTGTTTGAAAATGTGATCTTTTCCGAGCTTGATACTGGACACTTAGGGACCATCAGCTTGGATTCCAGAAAGGTCTCGGGTGCCCAGAGGCGCACCGCATTTTGGCTAACGTACTTATGGACTCGGAAAGAAAAAAGTTGCCTCAGTATATTTGCACTACTGATATATCGAAGGCATTCGATAGCATCAATCACATGCAAGCAATCAATGCTCTACTGCAAAATGGAGTAAGTTCGAGCATAGTGAGTACTCTGAAATTTTGGTACGAAAATTCGACTGTGTTGGCCAAGTGGAATGGTACAATTTCATATCCTGTAAAAATCAGAGGAGGTGTGAGGCACCACATGCTGTCAGAAGAGACACCGAAAACGTCAAAAAGTTCTACTATAAACTTGCAAAATTTGTACTGTACATACCCAAGCGTTATAGGAATTCCCGCCTTGAAAAATATGGTCTTAAAGAGCCATCCAAACAATGGTCTAGGATTCGAAATAATTCAGTGCTAAAAATTAAATTAGATAGACGACGTTTCTCACCTGCATTTCTTTGAGCGTCGTGAATTACAATGAGCGTTTTATCTTTATCTTTTTGAAGCTGGCTTCTTTTTCTTTTCGTTTTTCTTTTTGTAGTGCTCCGCTATAATTTATTTTTGTAGATGGTGGGTGAATAAATATTATTAATATTATTATATTATAAGATATTATCAGAGACGGCCAGCAAAAAACAGAAATTCACTCGACGGACAAACTATTGAGACACTATTCGTAATTTTAACCGACGTTCGCTCCAAGAGCACCCACGGGGGCTGGGGCCGGTAGAGGGAGGAAACGTCAGTCCCCGTAGGCTAAATTCACGAACAATTTAAAACTTCGACCTGTTTTACAAACCTATACCCCCATGAACCAATTGTTAGAAGCCTCTTCCCTTCCCTCAACAAAATTTGACTGGCTACTGGGTTCACAAAACCGTTTTTTCTCTCAAGAAAACATTTATTTGAGTAACCATAAAGTAAGCATCCAAGAGTACTATTTTATGATTCTGTAATTCAAGGCATCGCTACAAATCCAGCTTCACCCGGTCATAACGCAGGAATCTGTTTGTGGAGGGGACCGGAGAAGAAGAAGGGACTAATTAAAAAAAGAACCATTAACGGGTAAGTTGTGCAGACAACCTGAAATGACGGAGGAAATCGTCAAAACTGTGAAATCGGGACCCAAAAAGCTCATTTAATCCACGTACTTAACAATACCCAAATTGATAGTTTCATGCTTTTACTGATGAAGTCTCTAAAGGTAATTTTAAAGACATAAACAGGATGTATTCATAACAAAATAAAAATATACTTACAGGGCTTCGTCAACCCAATAACCCAAAATTTTTGTAGGAAGGAAACACACTTCGGGAGAGGGCCAAAATCTCACCCTTTTCCAGTGCATTTCTGGGCGACTATAATTCAGTTTTTCTAGGGGATAGCGCCATTTACAGTGAAATTGTAGCTGGACAGGCACCCCATATAATCCCTCTGGATGCGGAGGGAGAGGGAAATACGTTTCCGAAGGCCAAACTAGAAAATTTCAGAACAAAATAGAACTTTAACCTATTTTAGACCTCCTCATTCCAGGACAGACTGTTGTTGACGGCCCGTCAATTTCCGCCGGGGAATTTAACCAGGGTCATTGGTTCACCTTATTTTAAACCTTTCTTTTCCTTAAAGTCAAATTAGCAATTGACTTTAAATGCATGAATAGGTGCATGAATGGGGTGCATGAATAGGGTTAAGATAGAAAAAAGAAAAGAAAAGTGCTTACGCAACAGTGTCAGTCAGTCCCGTATAGAAAAGTTCGTTTAGGGAGGGTTTCATTCGGGGGAAGGGGGGGGGGGGTCATAAAACACTACAAAAGAGGCGAATTAAACGAGAATTAAAATATATTCATGAAAATCTATTGGAATATCCTGGAAAATTTACGAAAATCACGGGGTTTGACTATTCGGGTGTTTCGGGGGTTGAGGGACTATTCGGGGTTTTAGGTTACACCATTTGTCCCTCCCTGTGTGAAGTCATGATGACAACTTTTAGCATTTGATAAGGAAGTAGAAAAATCTGGACAAATAACATGATTTGCTATACAAGCTTAAACAGAATCACATTTAATGATGACATACGATCTTTATATTTTTCCTGGATTCATGAAGACAGCACTTTGCCATGAAGAAAAAAAAAAAAAAAAAAAAAAAAAAAAAAAAAAAAAAAAAAAAAAAAAAAAAAAAAAAAAAAAAAAAAAAAAAAAAAAAAAAAAACAATAATAAACCGAGGCTACAGCAAGGTAAAAAAATTTCTTAAAATAATTGCACTTTGACCCAATCAAGTATTACTATTTCAAACGGATACTTTTTTGTCAAAACTCTTCCCTTTGATTCTATTTCATTCCAACATATAGGAAACTAGCGGCTAAATGAAATGTTTTAAAATAAACATTGATTATTTTTTAGGCAGCGTTTTTAGTTTATTAAAGTATAATTGACGACTAAATGATTTAGCAATTGATTTGCTATACATCTGAAAGGAATGCATTTAATGATAGTCCTGATAACCATGTGAAAAAGTTTATTTGTTGTCAGTGTATTCATCTAATGTGCTTATTCACAAGTTTTGCAAATATTATAGTTACGACACATTTATTTCTAAGTCGTTGCTATAATTTTTCGACCCAAGTCCAGTCTCTAAGAAGAAGAAGAAGAAAAATGCAGAACACAAAGTTTAACAACAGTTTAACAAAGTCTAAGAAGAAGAGGAGGAAGAAGAAGTATGCAGGAAGAAGAGGAAGAGGAGAAAGAAGAAGGAAGAGAAAGGAAGAGGGAAGGAAGAAGAAGGAAAAGGAGGAAGAAGAAGTATGGTTGTTTAACAACAACCAGGCAAACACAAAATTTTACAAGTTACTTATTTTTTATAGGCTTTTTTTAAATTTTCAACATATTTTATTACTTATTACATTTTATTTTTACTATGCTTTTTAGACCTGTAGTAGTACCACAAACTAAGTTGCTTATAAGGTTTAATAAGGTTATATATATATATGTATATATATATATATATATATTATATATATAATATATATATATCTATATATATATATATATATATATATATATATATATATATATATATATATATGTATATATATATATATATATATATATATATATATATATATATATATATATATATATATATATATATATATATATATATATATATATATATATATTCTCTCCCAATTCGGGGACAATCTTTGACAATATGTCATCCTTCATCTGCAAAACGTGTCCTATCAATTCCAACTTTTCTCTCATTATAGCCCTAGAAAGCGGAATAGACCCACATTTTTGTACCCACTTACCAGTGTCAATTTTATGTTCGGTCCATGCATGTTGGGCACAATTTTGCCAATAATGAAAGCTTGCTTTGCACTTATCCATAGCACACATGAAAATCCTCTTCAGCTTCTTTGCTTTGCTCACTTTTCCATAGTCTTCGCCTCCTTCAGCTGGACGCTTCCGGATACCAATATGGCAAGAAATGTGAAAACTGCATGCTTCCCTATTTTTAAATGTTCGCTTGCATGGCGGTCGATTACAACTGAAAAACCAGAGAAAACATAACTATAATTGCATTATATGAGCTGTATTTTCAACCATTTTTTATTTTCTTTTCTTCTACCATCTTTGATTTTAATTTGTACTTTCTGCCATCATTAGTAGTCTTTGCAATAAGCAGTTGGAGTAGATATTTGTTAAAAGTAGTTATGGTAGCACTGGTCGCGGGAGAGAAGGAGTGGGTAATAACACTAGGATTATATGTTGTACTATTAATGTTGGTTAGTACTACCCCCCCCCCCCCCGAAAAAACCTTCCTGAATTTCTGGGTACTTCTTATTCAAATTATCAAATTATCAATTTTTTCATTATCATTCAGGTTTTTCATATTTTTCAGCCAAAGAAATGCATATGGCAAGAAATATGGAACTCACATGATTTCCTATTTTTAAACATTTGCTTGCATAGCGGTGGATCACGACTGAAAAAAAAAAAAAAAAAAAAAAAAAAAAAAAAAAAAAAAAAAAAAAAAAAAAAAAAAAAAAACTGAAAATATGGTTATAGATCTACATCTGTATAATATAAATTAAGTCGTATTTTTTGCCATTTTGTGGTGTCAAGCGCAAATAACCAATCGATTTAGAGATTACTGAAAAGCTACAGGATCTTAGCATTGTTTACCAGCTTCACACAATTTTCTAATTAAAATATAAATTTTTCAAGGGCATACATGATATCAGTGAATGATTTTGCCAATGATTTTTTGCCATTTTGAGCTGCGAACGCTATGCAATCAAGCGATAATTACCAAATAGCCAATCGATTCAGAGATTACTGAAAAGCTACAAGATCTTAGCAAAGTTTCGCAGCTTCATACAATTTTCTAATTAAAATATAAATTTTTCAAGGGGATAGACGATATCAGTGAATGATTTTGACAATGACTTTTTGCCATTTTGAGCTGCGAACACTATGCAATCAAGCGAGAATTACCAAACAACCAATCGATTTAGAGATTACTGAAAAGCTACAGGATCTTAGCATTGTTTACCAGCTTCACACAATTTCTAATTAAAATATAAATTTTTCAAGGGCATACATGATATCAGTGAATGATTTTTTGCCATTTTGAGCTGCGAGCGCTATGCAATCAAGCGATAATTACCAAATAGCCAATCGATTCAGAGATTACTGAAAAGCTGCAAGATCTTAGCAAAGTTTCGCAGCTTCATACAATTTTCTAATTAAAATATAAATTTTTCAAGGGGATAGACGATATCAGTGAATGATTTTGCCAATGATTTTTTGCCATTTTGAGCTGCGAACGCTATGCAATCAAGCGATAATTACCAAATAACCAATCGATTCAGAGATTACTGAAAAGCTACAAGATCTTAGCAAGGTTTCGCAGCTTCATACAATTTTCTAATTCAAATATAAATTTTTCAAGGGGATAGACGATATCAGTGAATGATTTTGCCAATGAATTTTTGCCATTTTGAGTTGCGAACACTATGCAATCAAGCAAGAATTACCAAATAACTAATCGATTTAGAGATTACTGAAAAGCTACAGGATCTTAGCATTGTTTACCAGCTTCACACAATTTTATAATTAAAATATAAATTTTTCAAGGGCATACATGATATTAGTGAATGATTTTGCCAATGATTTTTTGCCATTTTGAGCTGCGAACACTATGCAATCAAGCGAGAATTACCAAATAACCAATCGATTTAGATATTACTGAAAAGCTACAAGATCTTAGGAAGGTTTACCAGCTTCACACAATTTTCTAATTAGAATATAAATTTTTCAAAGGGATAGACGATATCAGTGAATGATTTTGCTAATTACATTTTGCCATTTTGAGCTGCAAACACTATGCAATCAAGGAAGAATCACCAAATAACCAATCGATTTAGATATTACTGAAAAGCTACAAGACCTTAGCAAGGTTTACCAGCTTCACACAATTTTCTAATTAAAATATAAATTTTTCAAGGGCAAACATGATACCAGTAAAAGATTTTGTCAATGACATTTTGCCATTTTGAGCTGCAAACACTATGCAATCAAGCAAGAATCACCAAATAACCAATCGATTTAGATATTACTGAAAAGCTACAAGATCTTAGCAAGGTTTACCAGCTTCACACAATTTTCTGATTAAAATATAAATTTTTCAAGGGCAAACATGATATCAGTAAAAGATTTTGTTAATGACATTTTGCCATTTTGAGCTACAAACACTATGCAATCAAGCAAGAATCACCAAATAACCAATCGATTTAGATATTACTGAAAAGCTACAAGATCTTAGCAAGGTTTACCAGCTTCACACAATTTTCTAATTAAAATATAAATTTTTCAAGGGCAAACATGATATCAGTGAAAGATTTTGTCAATGATATTTTGCCATTTTGAGCTACAAACACTATGCAATCAAGCAAGAATCACCAAATAACCAATCGATTTAGATATTACTGAAAAGCTACAAGATCTTAGCAAGGTTTACCAGCTTCACACAATTTTCTAATTAAAATATAAATTTTTCAAGGGCAAACATGATATCAGTAAAAGATTTTGTTAATGACATTTTGCCATTTTGAGCTACAAACACTATGCAATCAAGCAAGAATCACCAAATAACCAATCGATTTAGATATTACTGAAAAGCTACAAGATCTTAGCAAGGTTTACCAGCTTCACACAATTTTCTAATTAAAATATAAATTTTTCAAGGGCAAACATGATATCAGTGAAAGATTTTGTTAATGACATTTTGCCATTTTGAGCTGCGAAGGCTAAGCAATCAAGCGATAATTACCAAATCACCAATCGATTTAGATATCACTGAAAAGCTATAAGATCTTAGCAGCAAAAACACGGGTTTGTGGTTAGCCTACATTTTGAGGCCAAGATCTAAGCCGAATCTTAGCCAAATTTTAAGCTAAACTTATTTCATTTCTCCCCAAGTGTACGGATAGACATAACCTGACTGCATTAAAAGAAAAATTCTCCCACATTAATTTCCGTTGGTTTAAATTCTACTTTTGTGACTTCATTTTTACTCTTTTTATGTTTTTTCATCCCCAAAATTATTGGCAGAGAAGCACTAGGGGCATGAACTTCAAGTTACCTCTCTGGGTCCTAATTTAAATTGCAGAAGCATTTCTGAAAGCTTCATTTGCATAGCAAAACAACTTTGAATTAAAGCATAGCCTACCATGCCTACCATAGCCTACATAGCCTACCATAAAATTTCTACCATGAAATTTTAACTACCCTTCTTGCAAAATACAGAGTTCAGGTTTTACTGAAAAGTAGGCCAATTTAAAACTAATAAATAGGTGCAAATTTGCTTTGAATTTGCTAACAATCTTCAGTTTGACCATACAATGCTCTTTTCCCTTCAAATAAGATTTGTACACTCTTAGAAAACTTCTTGGGAGGGTGCAAAGAGGGAGGCTTCGAAAAGATTGGGACGGAGGAGGAGCGGGCGTAGCTGTGTTGGGCTCAGGGGGCTTGGTGCTGCGATGAGTTGTTAGTAGTAGTAGAACAATCTCTGAATGATCAAGATTTTTGTCTACAAATATAGTTATTGAAATTTAGAAAATTTCGATCTTATATGCATAACTTCTGAGAATTGAATAATATTGCTCTTGGCACATCTCTAATTTTTAACACATGGGAAGGCAATGTATATGAAAAGAAAAGTGGAACTCGTATGCGTCCCTATTTCTATTAAAAAATAGAGTTTTTTTTTTAAACTAAAAGTAAGGAGCAACATTAAAACTTAAAACGAGCAGAAATTACTCAGCATGTAAAGGAGTTCTCCCCTCCTCAATACCTCACTCTTCACGCTAAAGTATTTTATAGCTTTAAAAAGCTTCTTATTCAAATTAAACGACCCTTGCGTTTCAGGAGTCGCCCTGAAAGATTTGGGACAAAAAGTCAACCTTAAACAGCGAGGTATTGAGGAGGGGAAAACCCCTCATATACGGAATAATTTCTGCTCGTATTAAGTTTTAATGTTGCTTCTTACTTTCAGTTGAAAAAAACATTTTTTTTTTTATTTAATTGCCGAAAAATTCAGCTTCCCTCGTGAAAAATCCCCCCCCGCCACCCCACAGGAAATTCTTCAAATTAAAGTTTCTGTCACGTAAAATACCCACCCCTGAAAAATTCCTCCCGGACAATTCCATCTACGCTAAAAATCCCCCAGGAAAATTTCTTGCAGAACCAATAGTAAATACTATACGTATTAATTAAATTCCATAGCTTATAGCCCTTCCCCTGAAAATTTTCCGTAGAATATTTTCACAAAAAAAAGACACTTTAATTTCTGATTGTTTTCCAAATCATGACGGATATCCCCCTCCGTAGAAAATTTTCCTGGATATCCCCCACCCCGAGTGGAAAGTTTCTCCCGCAGAAAAGATCCCCGAGGAGTATTTCTCTGGTGGAAAATTCCCTAACCCTCCCCCGCATGGAAAACCCCTCTACACAATCCCAACCCCGCTGAAAAAAGATGAATTTCGTAAAATAATTCTGGAAGATGTAAAGTGTAAAATTTACCCTGGAAAGCCCACCCTTGGAAACTTACCTTCCCATGGAAAATTTTCGTCGTAGTAAATTCCCCCAAGCGAAAAATCCCCCACCCATAAAAATGTACATAGCCTACACTTCCCAATAACAAATTTTGAAAGCAAACAACGGGTACATTCGTAGTTTACAGACCTTCGCCCAGGGGCCGTGGGGTCATATTATTCCCATACGCATAGTTATTGCACCTTTCAACTATGCTGAACACAATAGCTGTCTCAATATTTTGATCGAGCGACTTTGGGGGAAAAGGTGTGTGGGAGGGGGGTTAGCCTGCCCTCCAATCTTTTTGGTTACTTAAAAAGGACACTAGAACTTTTGACTCCCAACCAAATGAGCCCTCTCCGGACCTTCTAGGATCACTGGTTCAATACGATCACCTCCAGAAAAAAATAAAAAAAATAAACACGCATTCATTATCTTTCTTCTGGCAAAAAATGCAAAATTCTAAATTTTGGTCTATAGGAGCTTGAAACCTCTACAGCAGAGTTCTCTAATAAGCTGAATTTGTTGGTGTGACTTTCATTAAGATCAATGGGCATTCTAGAATGTTTCCCCCTCTTTCAAAAATTAGACAAATTTCCTCAGGCTCGTAACTTTTGAAGGGTAACCTTAAACTTAAAAAACTTTATATGTTTTGGATCACCATACAAATTAGATTCTATTGATGCATCTATTGTTATCAAAATTCTGTTTTTCAAACAGTTCCTGGTAACGAACTGTAAGTAAGGAGCGATGTGGCTCAATAGTAACCAAAACTCTAAGAAACAGAGTCTAGATAACAATAGATACATCAAAAGAATCGAATTTTGATGCTCATTCAAAATATGTAAAATTCATCTAATTTAATGGTACCCATCAAAAGTTACGAGCCAGAGAAAGTTTGCCAAATTTTTGAAAAAGGGGAGAAACACCCCCAAAACATCAATCAATCTTAATGATAATCATACCATCAGATTCAGCATTCCAAAGAACCGTACTGTAGTTTTCAAGCTCCTATGTACATAAATGTGGAATTTTGCATTTTTTGTCAGAAGAAAGACCACGTATGCCTGTTTATTTTTTTTCCAGGGGTGATCGTATTGAAATTGTGATCGTAGGAGATCGGGAGAGGGCTCATTTGATCGAAAATCAAAAGTTCTAGTGCCATTTTTAAGTGACCAAAAATATTCGAGGGCCGCTAGCCCCCTCCCACGCTTATTTTTTCTCAAAGTCAACCGATCCAAATTTTAAGATAGCCATTTTTCAGCATAGTCGAAAAGTCTAATAACTATGTCTTTGAGGATGACTTAACCCCCCACAGTCCCCAGGGGAAAGGCTGCAAGTCATGAACTTTGCCCATTGCTTTGTATAGCATTGGTTATTAGGAAGAATATAGACGTTTTCAGCGGGGATTTTTATGGTGGAGGGGGAAGATTACGCGGAAGGATCTTTCCATGGAGAAATTTTTCACGGGGGAAGGGAATTTTCCATAGAGGGTGAGCCAGATTTCCCAGCATTATTTAAAAAAATAATGAAAGTAAGGAGCAACATTAAAACTTAAAACGAACAGAAATTATTACGTATATGAAGGGAGTCGCCCCTCCTTAATGCCTCACTCTTTACGCTAGTTTTTATAGGACTTTTAAAAGAGCTTATTATTCTAATTAAGCGGCCTTTAGCACTCCAGTAGGTTTTACTGGCCAGTTATTTACTATTCGGTGCAACAATGTTTGCCATGTTGCCAACAAATAGTAGGCCTATATTCATCAGCGATGTTGCAATTGCATTCAAGCTCATTCTGCCTTATCTCCCAATGAGATAAAACACTAGATCTGGAATTTCCTATAAAGGTGGAGTGCCGAATAACTGGAATAAAAATCAAATTTAGGCTATTATAAGGTTATTATTACTAAAAAAAAAAAAAAAAGTAAAATTAACATGCAAATTTTGTTTTATTTCGTTTCGTTGTTGCTCCTTATTTTCAGTTAAAAAAAACTTGTTTTTTTTTATATTTAATTAGAGTTATGGTTCGGTACCACGAACTGTTTTAAACATTCTACTCTAATTTTTAAACTGAAAAAGTACCATACAGAAAATATGACTTAACTCAAATTTATCCTACAACATATATGCACACAGGAAACCTGTACAGGAAATGACGAAAAAAAGCGATAAGATTGTTAAGAAGACAAAAAAAAAAAAAAAAAAAAAAAAAAAAAAAAAAAAAAAAAAATCGGGAAAAATTATTGGAGGAGATAGGGAAAAAATATTGAAACGTACACAACACTGCTCACTTCTCAACGATTACCATATAGTTTTAAACATTTTCGATCATGTATGTAAACTTTCAAGAATTGAATAATATTGCTCTCGGCATATCTTTCCTATGTGTCCAAATAAAAATTTATATGAAGAAGATCGAAGTGCGTTTTAATTCTTCGTCTTTCAGTTATGCCCTTCGAGTTTATTTACTTAATATAATGTGAGTCCTGTCGATATAGTCCATCCTGAAATTTACTGTTTCACAAGTCAGATGAACAAACACATAATCAAATTTTACTTTTAGGAACAAAAGCTCTTTAACGCTTGTATTAAACGCTTTCTTGCATGGGGTTAATTACAATCAAAAAAGGGTAAAAACAGAACTTGGGTAAAGCTTTTTTTCTAAAGCTTATCTCTGCACGTGTGGGGGTGGGAATATTCAGGAAACTTATACAAATGAATGAGAAAAGATAATGAAAAAGACAAAAAATTCAATAATTAATTGAAGAAAAACAATCTGAGCAGATTGAGCCCATGGTTGTTGCTCTTTACGTAGAATACAAATTAAAGCAATGCGACATAAAAAGAAGAACTATTCCTCGCTTGAGATCTAATTTGTTTTAGATTATCGTTGTTTCTTGCTTCTTTTACTACTCTTCCTATATTCTTCTCTACTCACAATTTCTTTGCTTATATTTTTATTTACTTTACTTTCTTTATTCCTTTTTACCATTTTTCTTTACTATTCTTTCTTATTAGTTTATACTTTAGTATTCTTACGCGAGTTTCTAGCCTAGTCTTTGCTATATTCATATTACGCGCTGTTTCGATTCTTCTTTGAACCTCAAGTTGTTTAAATAGGCAAGCTACTCCTAATTTTTATTTCTCCTCTAGATTTGATTGGCACTTTTCAACATTTATATAAAAAAAATTCATAACTTTGACAACTTTCACAATACTTGCATATACACCTTTTGAACAGTGTTGGATTATTTTGTAAGTTTGATTTATTTTTACAATAAAGCAATAAGAAATTGAATTGAAATGCCACCATGATAAAGATTTGTTCCTATGCAATTTAATGGCTTACACTTGTGTGGTTGATCTAATTTTTTTTTTTTTTTTAGTCTATAATATTATTTTAATGTTTAGTATTGCCTCTTTTGTTTGGTTGTTAATCCAATTTATCACTTTGGGCAAACAGCAGAGTACTTATTATTTTATTGGTTTCTGTTTGTTTTGGTACAACTCAAAGGTCGATATTTCAAATATTTTTCCGAATACTAGCAATGTGCTCATTCTCATACGAACGATTTAAACTTATAGTGCCCCTTTAAACTACACCACACCAAAAGGCAGCGCCGCTTCCTGTTATTTTGTGCTGCGAAACAATAATTCTGGCCTAAATAAAGCCAATGTATTTCAAAAGCGAAATTACTTTCGAGCCGTCCTAACCGAGTGGTTAGCGCTCAAAACTTGAATTCATGTAGTCAGGGGTTCGAGTCCTATTGTCACTAGTTATTTCATTTGGAACTGGGGTCAATGATGTGACTGTAAGCCCAGCCAGTGTTGACCCAGCTCTAAATGGGCACCTAGAGAAATCTGGGGGGAAAGCGTCGGATAATTTGCCCCCAGCCACGCATTGCACTCCCGCCCCGAAGGCATTGAAAAAAAAAACTAGAGTCGCGTTTTCAGGTTCAGCGGGTTCGAACACGGGTTGTTCTCGTCTAGTTTTAAGTTTCTAGTTTTTCGTCTAGTTTCAGCTCGAAGTTTCAACCCCGTATTTGATGCACTAGATGCATTGATGCACAACGCTTGATGCACTGATGCACAACGCTTGATGCACTAGACGAGAACAACCCGTGTTTGAACCCGTCTTCGAACACGGGCTGTTCTCGTCTAGTGCATCAAGCGTTGTGCATCAGTGCATCTAGTGCATCAAACACGGGGTTGAAGCTTAAAACCCGCTGAATCTAGACGAAAAACTAGAAACTTAAAACTAGACGAGATTTTTTTTTTTTTTTTTTTTTTTTTTTTTTTTTTTTTTTAGATCTAAAAACTACCGAATCTTTGAGGAGCCAAAAAACTTGCATTCAGAACTTGCACAAAAAAAAAACAAATTAAATTAGGGTAAATATCTTTGCTAAAGCTTAAAATCGGTTTGATGGTTCTCCTAAAAAAAAGCCAAGCGAAACACTACTTCAGTTGTTTTCACGTTAGTTACCTTCCTCTGTCTTAGTGACAATCTGCAAGAGATTTTTTCTTTACCCAGAGGGAATTTTGCAAAAAACTTTTACTCGAGCAGGGGGGGGGGGTCCGAATAAGAGAACATTACATTTAGACCAGTTACAATCCTTAATACCAGTTTCAGAGGAGAATTCCCATTTTCCTGGGTGTAACTATGTTCCCCAACTTGTTGCAAGAACTTACCTTTTAATATATATTTCTGTTTCTTTATTTACAGACCAAAACTTACAGAACAAATAAATAATCATTATCATACAATTAAATTTTATACTTACTGATTCCACGTCCTTACACGAAATTGTTTTTCCATTCCCTAACCATGATTACACTGGGGAACAAATATACTTTTTTATGGCACAGAAGATATTCTCTTAAACCTATGGCTTTATGGTTGTTAGGTATTTGGTTTTAATTCTTCTACTTTTGGCTGTTATTGAATTTTATTCATCTTTTAATTTTGGTTTTTGTTTGGTTTTTATTGGTTTGTTTTTTTCACATTGACTCTCCGCGTTTGTTTTGGTTTTTTCTTTGTCTTTTTTGGTATTTTCCTTGAATATATTTTTTTGTTCTCGCTGAAGAAGAGAGGCGGTTGCCCTTACAAAAGATTCGCTTGTGTGTTTTTTGTATTATTTTCGGTTGACCTTAAAAATCCTATTTTTGATCATTTCTTCTTGATATAATGGTACAGAAGTTTGAATATTTTGGTATTATTATATTAGTCAAAAATTTAATTTATTTTGAAAATACAATCACAATTTTTCACCTCGTCACAATTCCTGCGTGAAAACTGTTTCCTATATTTTTTGGCCCCAGCCACTAAAAATTCCTGGCCCCAACCACTAAAAATTCCTTCAGCCTACAAAAGCAATGAGTATTAGAAACATTCTCATTCCCGGTTTTGAATTTGATGCAAAACAGCAATAGAAAATCTAGTCGATTAGATAGCATGGGTTTCTGTTTATATATAACACCAAAATTTCGGAGCCCTAGCAAAAAAAAAAAAAAAAAAAAAAAAAAAAAAAAAAAAAAAAAAAAAAAAAAAAAAAAAAACTATTGACCAAGATCTATGGGAAACAAACAATCCTTATAACATTTTTGAATTCGGGAAAAAAAAAATCCTTGGGGACAATAAAGAAGATCTCCTGAGCCAAAGCTGTGTGCTTTCAGTGTTGGCTACTGTTTGATGCCAAGCTTATAAGTATATTTGGAAGATGGTCAAAATGATACCCAGGGGCATAGTTCCAGCGTTTTTATTGGGGGGAGGGCAAGAGGGGTCTACACTCGGAGAGTCAAGGGGCATGGGCTATGTAATAATTTTTTCTCAAAATTATTGAGGGATAGCTCCCCCCCCCCGAAACGACGCCACTGATGATACCCTTCCTGGAGGGATTGCAAAAAAGGTAGATTAAAGAAGTGTTTTAATCACGTGTTTGACTCCTCTCAATCCACATTAGATCAAGGCTGGGAGGGTCCCTGAAATTTTTTTATGGGGTGTAACCAAAGACACAATAAAACACAATTCTCCAAGTGGTGGAGTGTTTGAAATGACCTTAAGGAAGCCCTCCCAATTTTGCAGGTATGCTGGAATATAGTTTCAAAAGACTAAGTGTCTGAAAGCATTTGAGGAGCTTACGACTGTCAGGCTTCTTTGGGTTAATCTTACAGGGAATCCCTGCTCAACCCCCCTCCTTGAATACATGTTTGTATAATAAGATATTTACAAGATTTTATGTACTTATTGTTCCTGAAGAGCCCATCATTAGGCAACAATCCTGATTATGCCGATTTACAATTCAAAGAAGTGGCCACCTTAAACTTCTAGTAGTTTCTATAAATACAAAAAAAAAAAAAAACTGTAAATATAAGTAAGTAATGGTAACTCTAGTTGCCATGGGTCTACTCTAAACCTAAGAAGGGTCCTTGGACCCCCCCCCCAACATACACTTTTGAATTTTGCCAACATAAATAGGAAGACGATAAAGCATTCGCCTGTTTAAATTGAAAATCAGAAACCATTGTTGACCACGAAAGATGTCTATTACTAACGCCACTAATACTGCTAATAAAGTGTTGACCACTTTGCTAACACTACTGCTAACAAAGTGTCTCACCAATAAGTATTGAGCAGCAAAGACTATCCGAGGGAGGGGCAAAATCAAGTGTATTATGGAGACACTGATTCACTCCTGTTGAAAGCAAAAACAGAGAATCTGTTGCACAATTTAGAAAATGCTCCCGAACGGACTTTACTAACTGGGATGGGCCCATTTATCCGGAGCTAGTGAAGCGACAGGCCCCAAATCAATTATTAAAGTTAAAATCCGAGACGGGGAGCGACGAATATTGCAAAAGAGTATTTACAGAATGAACCCAGTTATACTCTTCATCAAAATCATAGGACTACTATGATAGCCTATAGGACTACATAGGACTGCTATAGGACAAAATCCTAGACTATTTTTACGTCTTCACTGCATCAAAAATCTTTACTAAAAAATGCCACCCAGGTAAGCGAAGCAATCCACTTGATCAATCTTCTAGTTACCCTCCATCACCTTTTAACCTTCATTTATTCCTACCCCAAACGACTTAGTCGTTTGCACCCCGAACTTTCAAAACCATAGGTACACACGATTCCGAGTTTTAAGGGGAGGGGTATCCTTTGCTGGGTGTTGGTATACTAAGAATACTCTGTGTTATATTTATTATTTAAACTGACCTATGTAATGATTTTTTTCCAGAAAGTTTTGATTTCCTGACATTGTTTTACCCAGCAGTTGCTACTAATTCAATTACTAACAGCATAAATTACAAAGACAAGTAACATACCCAAAAACTATCCCGTCTTCAGTCTGCTTTTGAATGGGTCCAGATTTATGCACTGAGTTTACGTGATCTTCACAGTCTTCTTCTGCAAGGAAAAACGCTCTACAAACACCACAAATAAAAAACTTGAGATTCTTTTGACGGCTCCTCATTGGCTGGAGAGGGGGGTTCATATTCAACTTTAACTGTCTTATTGGAGGGAGTATGAACACTTGACGGAGGGAAAACACTTGGCGGTGGTCCGAGGACACTTGGTGGACCGATTTGGTTTAAAATACTTGGTGGTCCAACCTGAGACCCTGGTTTCGGCAAGATAGGCTTGACTTTGGTTGTTTTCCGCTTCTTTATAACTTTTTTTGATAAATTTGGAAGAGGGGATTTCAAAGCTGGGTTTGCTGTGGTGGTTCTGTAGCTGCCTCATTAACTTCTTGGGATGAGTGATTAGAGCCTTGTTTAGATTCCGAACTGCTTTTCTTCTTAACAATTTTATTTTTATTTGATTGAGATAGAGCTTGCTCGTCTTTCGAACGACTTTTGTTGCTATTGTCAGACGGAGATTGTTCTTGAGAAACTGGTTTGTCATTTTGGACAGATTTCTTCATCTCAGAATTATGAGCTGCCTGAATGTGGGACAACATGATGGCTGTATCAGAACAATTGAACTGACAAAATTTACATTTGTAAGTTGTTAACACCTCAACATACTCCGTAATATCTATTGGATCTTGTTTAATTGGTTCATCTCTTGCATCATCCTCCATTAGATGTGGATCATCCCTTATTCTTGGTGAACTTTTTTCAATTAGTTCTTCAAAGCCTGGGGAGCTATCTCTACAAGAGAAAGGAGGCGGAGAGTCACTTTGTTTATCCAAAAATGAATCAGGCGAATCTACCTTATCTCCCTCATATTCCTGATCGTTTTCCTCATGGTAACCATTACTAGCAGTACTGGCTGTACAAGCTGGATTTGTATGTGGAAGACTAAGTGTTTTGCCACCAGGTTTTTCTGATGGACAATGCCCATTGGTAAAAGAAACTCCAGTGCTTTGTCCATCAAAGCCATTTCCTGAGGGACTGCAAGCTCTGCTCAGTAGCTCTGCTATGGTGGGAGATTTTGGACCAGGAAAGTGATTAAAGCTTTGAGTATCATGTAGATATTTATCAACCGAATTTTGATTCAATATCTCACTCAAAGACGGTGAAACTGGATTCAAATCTGAGCCATTAGATGACACTAAATTCGTCTTGAGATCACACGCCAATGAATATGTTGATACTGTATTAGATGAGCTTCTTTGCAAGTGAACTTCTTGTCTAGATGGTGAGTGGTCAGACAAAAGCTGCTCCAGCGTCAATAATGAATTTTCACTCATAGCTGGGGTAAAATGATCGCTTGTGCCGTTGCCGATTGGATTATAATGGGAAGACACTTGTGGGAATTCTTGTTCTGATGTTGGGATTTGGGATATGGATTTGAAGTACTGAGTATTGGATATCTTTGCACTGGATTCTTTGTCAATGTTTCCTTGATTTTGACCAGCACAGTCCAGTTCTAAGGTTCTCGGGTTCATCAACAGTTGCCCATCTGGAATAAAACAAGTTCACTATAAATATAAGATACAAAGGAAAAATATACTTGGGGTAATTGTTCAAAACAAAACTGACTAAACGAGGGGTATCCTAAAAAAGAGCGATTATTTAATAAACATCACGCAACAATGAATACACAGAGAAGCTTATACCCCTATGGACCAATCTCCCCTTATGAATCAATTTTTGAGGTAGGATAGGAATGAATCCCTCAAGTGTTTTTTGTAAGGTAAATTTAAGTATTTCTGTAAAATGGTGAAAATAATTCAAACTCTTATTACCTAGATTTTTTCCTTTGTTATCTTGCGATTTTTCCCAATTGCGTTTCACAGACTCCTGTTTCTTGTCCCTGAATCCATTTGAGTTTTATTTTAATATTATAGAATGCAAATCTGCACACCTTTAAAATTTTCTAACGCAGGCAAGAAAGCGTGCTCCGGAATAATTCTAAATCTGTAAATTACCATTCTTTTCCTTCTGCATAGCAATAATGGAAGGTCAATTACAGCAAATGGACTGATTTCATCTTCTTTTACATAAGGTAAAGGCAGTTGCGATTTTCATATGATCACACCTACGATTTTCAAGTATATTTGCGCGTTTTTTCCTCAAAATAAACGCGCTGTTTGAATTGAATTCTACAAGTCACAGCACGTTGGAACTAAAGGTTTTGAGATATCAGGCCAAGTCGATACATTTTTTACTGTCTTTTACCAGATGATTGTTACATATTGGCAGTGTGAATTTTTATTCTCATTATGTTATATTTTATTTGTGATGCAAAATCTAGCTGTCATAATTGCTTGAAATTATTTTTTTTTTCTAGAAAAATTAATATCTTAGTCTAAAAATATTATCAGAGACATTATGATGATTCTAGCTAATCCCAATTTAGCTGATTTTTTACCTAAATAAATATCAGATAATCAGAGGCAACGCTGTAGCGCTGCCTATAGTAAACGATATTTTGACTGACGAATTCAGACGATTCGAACTGAATTTATTAGGAGTTTCAGAAACTCATATCACAGGGGTAGAAAGTATGAAATTAGATGATATAGAATTTGTTTACTAAGGTAGGAAGGATGGGGTACATAGACAGGGAGTAGGGCTCATGATGAATAAGGAAGCTGCAAAATTTTGTTTAGGCTGGGAAGGTATTAATAATAGAATACTAATTGATCATTTTATGACTAAAAAGTTCAGAGTATCAGTTATAGTAGTATATGCCCCGGTAGAACCCCAACGGAGATACTAGTGCTTCAGATGAATTTTACTTACAGTTACAGGAGCAAATAGACAGGGTCCCAGGTAGAAATGTGATGTTTTTACAGGGAGATTTTAACGCCCAGGTTGGTAGAAATAGGGATAGATGGTACCCTAGCCTAGGTAAATTTGGTGTAGGAAAAGAAAACAGTAATGGATACAGACTTTTGTAATTTTGTAGGTATAACAATCTAGTTATAACCAATACGGTGTTTGGCCATAAAATGGCTCATAAGTTAACATGGTATTCACGTGATGGTAAGACAGCAAACCTTATTGATTATGTTATTGTAAACCGAAGACTGGCAGGATCAATACAAAATACTAGGGTATATAGGAGTGCCGTTATTGATGTTAAGAGTAAAGATCACCATCTAGTAGTGTCAAGGGTTAATTTAAAGCTGAAATATCGGAAGGGTAACTACCTCCCGGGAAGTTATGATGTTGGTAAACTCGAGGATCAGAATTTGAGAGAAACTTTTTAGGAACAGTTGAATACTAGACTTGAGAGTTTAAAATTTGATAATGTGGAAGATGGTTGGAATAATTTTAGAAAAATAATTTGTGAAGTTGCTGAAGGTGTCTTAGGGAAGAAAGCTAGAATTGCAGCTAAGAATATTAGTGAAAAAGCTTTATGTTTGATAGAAAGGAGAAAGGACTTGTATACAACAATTACCTTAGCGATAGATCATACGAAAACAAAAGGAATGTAAAGAAAGTGGAGAAAGCATTAAAATATGAACTAAGGAGGTGTGAAGTAGAGGCCATGGATAAAATTGCCGAGGATCTGGAAGATGCAGCTAGACGGCATAATAGTAAAATATTGTACTGACATGTTAACAAATTGAGAGGGAGTAGTGAATGCGGAATTGGCCCAGTAAAAGATAGGAATGAGGCCGCAATTAACGATAAGGAGAAAACTAAAGAGAGATGGGCCGAACATTTTGAGAATTTGCTTAACCGAGATAGAGTTGAAGGAAGAGATAAAGAGGAAAATGAAAAAGTTTGTGATACCTTGGATGTGAAGGAAGATTTGCTGTGAGGAGGAATTAGCGACAGTACTAAAAGGACTAAAAAATAATAAGACTCCAGGTGCTGATAAGGTGGTAAATGAGTTTCTTAAATATGGTGGCTCTGAGGGTAGAAACAAGTTACTGAAGATTATGAATATGATTTTTGAAAAAGGGGAAGTACCTAACGATTTTAGGAAAACTTAATTAAGCCACTTTATAAGAAAGGTGATAAAAGTGAGTGTAGTAATTATCGAGGGATTAGTCTGCTCTCTGTAGGTAGTAAATTACTTAGTAATATGAAACTTTTTAGACTGAGAGATGCGGTAGACAAAGTTTTAAGAGAAGAACAGTGCGGCTTTACAAAAGGTAGAGGATGTGTCGACCTAATTTTCACTCTAAGGTTAATAATTGAGAAGTGCCTGAGTTTTCAAACACCTTTGGTCCTCAGTTTTATAGATTATGAGCAAGCGTTCGATTCTGTTGATAGAAGAGCTTTAGTAAAGATTTTATCCTTGTATGGTATACCAGACAAATACATTAAAGTGATTAGTGCTATGTACGAGAATAACACTGCTGCGGTTAAGGTAGGAAATGAGGTTAGCAGCTGGTTTTGTATTAAATCAGGAGTTAAGCAGGGTTGTGTTCTATCCCCCTTTATATGGATTATTTTGATGGACTTTTTCTTAAGGAGCACAGGAAAGGCAATGATAGACCACAGAATCAACGACTTCAGGGTGGTAGAATAAGTTTGAAAATTAATGTTAAAAAGACTAAGTCACTAAGGCTAGGAATAAGTGAAGATGAAAAGGTGAAGTTGGGTAATGAAAAGATTGATCAGGTGGACAGCTTCACTTACCTTGGTAGTATTATTAGTAAAGATGGTGGGAGCAGTGAAGATGTCAAAAGTAGAATAGCCAAGGCTCAGGGTGTTTTTTCACAGTTAAAAAAAGTTTGGAAGAATAGGAAGATAAGTCTGCAAACCAAGATTAGAATATTAGAAGCTACAGTGATGACAGTGGTCAAATATGGCTCTGAAGCATGGACGCTCCGAAAAACGGATGAAGATTTGCTAGATTTTTTTCCAGAGAAATTGCTTGAGGATTGTTCTGGGTACACGCCTGACTGACCGTATTTCAAACAATAAGCTGTACGAAAAATGTGGTCCAATACCGCTCTCTAGGGCTATAATGAAAGAAAGGTTGAGGTGGCTAGGGCACGTTTTGCGGATGAAGGATGACAGATTGCCGAAGATTGTTCTTTTCGGCCAACCGTCTAGGGCTCAACGGAAAGCAGGTCGTCCTCGTCTGGGGTGGGAGGACGTCATAAAGAAAGATTTAAAGGAAATGGGAACTTCATGGGCGGGCGTAAAAACGGAGGCTTTGAATAGACTGGGATGGAGGAGGAGCATGCGTAGCTGTGGTGGCCTCAGGCGGCTTGGTGCTGTGGTGAGTTGTTAGTAGTAGTAGTGCCCTTTTTAATAGTCGAAAATGATTGGAGGGCAACTAGCCCCCCCCCCACGCGCATCATTCCCCCAAACACATCCAATCAAAATTTTGAGATAGCCATTTTGTTCAGTGTAGTTGATTTCCAAATAGAAAATATATTTTTGAGGAGGACACTCCCCCACAGCCCTCAGGGCAAGGGTTTTAAGTTATGCCCTGGGGGCATATAAGGTTTTTATAGAAAGTGTTCTCGTAGAAACTTCAAAAAATGCTCATTCGATTGGAAATTCAAAGGGATAGTTCCCTTTTTAATAGTCGAAAGTAATTGGAGGGCAACTAGCCCCCCCCCCCGCCCATCATTCCCCCAAACACATCCAATCAAAATTTTGAGATAGCCATTTTGTTCAGCGTAGTTGATTTTCAGTTAGAAAATATGTTTTGAGGAGGACAATTCCCCACAACCCTCAGGGCAAGGGTTTTAAGTTATGCCCTGGAGGCATATAAGGTTATTATAGAAGCCGTTGTCGTAGAAACTTCAAAAAAGGCTCATTCGATTAGAAATTCAAAGGGCTAGTGCCCTTTTTAATAGTCGAAAGGGATTGGAGGGCAACTAGCCCCCCCCCCAGGCCCATCATTCCCCCAAACACATCCAATAAAAATATTGAGATAGCCATTTTGTTCAGCGTAGTTGACTTCCAGATAGAAAATATGTTTTGAGGAGGACACTACCCTTAGGGCAAGGGTTTTAAGTTATGCCCTGGGGGCATATAAGGTTTTTATAGAAGGCGTTGTCGTAGAAACTTCAAAAAAGGTTCATTCGATTGGAAATTCAAAGGGCTAGTGCCCTTTTTTAATAATCGAAAGTGATTGGAGGGCATCTAGCCCCCCCCCCCAAGCCCATCATTCCCCCAAACACATCCAATCAAAATTTTGAGATAGCCATTTTGTTCAGCGTAGTTGATTTTCAGATAGAAAATATCTTTTTAAGGAGGACACTTCCCCACAACCCTCAAGGCAAGGGTTTTAAGTTATACCCTGGGGGCATATAAGGTTTTTACAGAAGGCTATGTCATAGAAACTTCAAAAAAGGCTCATTCGATTGGAAATTCAAAGGGCTAGTGCCCTTTTTAAGAGTCAAAAGTGATTTGAGGGCACCTATCACGCCCACCTTTTCCCCAAAAGTATCCAATCAAAATTTTGCGACAGCCATTTTATTAAACGTAGTTTTATGTTCTGGAAATTAGGTCTTTAAGGATGACAACTCCCCCACAGCCCTTGGGGCAAGGGTTGCAAGTTGTGCCCTGGGGGCATATAAGGTTTTGTATAGACAACAATGTCGTATAAACTTCAGAGAGGGCTCAATTGATTGGAAATTGAAAGTTCTAGTTCACTTTTTAAGCGTCAAAAGATATTGGAGGGTAACCGGCTTCCCCCCTCTAAACCCTATTTTCCCAAATGCATCCAATAAAAATTATAAGATATCTATTTTGTTAAAAATAGTTCAAAGATCATACAACAAAAATTCCGGTGTTGACACAACCCACCAGGGCCCGGGGGCAGGCTTGTAAGTTATGCCCCGGGGCATATATGGGTCTTATGGAAGGGATGCTCGTATTAACTTCAAAGAGGGCTCATTTGATTGGAAATTGAAAGTTCTAGTTCACTTTTTAAGAGTCAAAAGAGATTGGAGGGCACTTAGCCCCCCCCCACTCCACGCCCTTTTTTCCTCAAACCCATCCGATAAGAACTTTGAGATAGCTTTTTTTTAAATAGTTCAAAGACAATATAACGAAAACTCAGGGGTCAACACAGCCCCCCAGGGCCCAAACGCAGGTGTTGTAAGTTATGCCCTTGGGGAATATACGGTTCTTATTGAAAGGATGCTCATAAAAAATTCAGAGATGGCTCATTTGATTGGAAATTCAAAGTTCTAGTTAAGTTTTTTCGAGTCAAAATATATTGGAGGGCAACTAGCCCCCACACCCCTTTTCCCCAAATGCATCCAATAAAAATTTTGAGATAGGCATTAAGTTAAAAATTTCTCAAAAGTCACATAACAAAAACTCAGGTGTCGTCACAACCCCCCAGGGCCCGGGGGCAGGCGTTGTAAGTTATGCCCTGGGGCATATATTGTTATTATGAAAGGGATGCTTGTATTAACTTCAGAGAGGGCTCATTTGATTGGATACTGAAAATTCGAGCTCACTTTTTAATAGTCAAAAGAGATCCGAGGGCAGCTATCCCCCAACCCATCGGATGAAAATTTAGAGATAGAAATTTTGTTAAAAATAGTTCAAAGGTCAGATAAGAAAAAATCCGGTGTCAATAGAATCCCCCAGGGCACAGGGGAGGGAGTTCTAAGTGATGCCCTAAGGGCATGTATGGTTCTTATGAAAGGGATGCTTGTATAAACTTCATAGAGGGCTCATTTGATTGGATATTGAAAGTTCTAGTTCACATTTTAAGAGTCAAGAGAGTGAAACTAGCCCCCCCCCCCCACTCTTTTTTCCCCAAACCCGTCCACTACAAATTTTGAGATAGCCAGTGTTTTGAAAATTGTTCAAAAATTAGATAACAAAAACGTCCCCCAGAGCCTGGAGGACAGGCCTTGTAAGTGTTGTCCTGGGGGCGTCTATGGTTCTTATGAAAAGGATGCTCGCATAAACTTCAGAGGGGCTCGTTTGATTGCAAATTGAAGCCCCCCCCCACACACCCTTTTTTCCCCAAGCCCATCCGATAAAATTTCTGTAATACCCATTTCATTACAAATAATTCAAAGGTCAGATAAGAAGCCCCCCCCCTCCTCCACGCCCTAAATGCATCAGATAAAAATTTTGAGATAGACTTTTGTTAAAAATAGTTCAAAGTTCTGATAACAAAAAACTCCGCTGTCGACACAGCCCCCCAGGGCCGGGGGTAGGCGTTGTAAGTTATGCCCTGGGGGCATATATGGTTGTTATGGAAGGGATGCTCGCATAAACTTCCTAGAGGGCTCATTTGATTGGAAATTGAAAGTTGTAATTCACTTTTTAAGAGTCAAAAGTGATTGGAGGGCAGCTAGCCTCCCCTCACAATCCATTTATTTTTTTCCCACAGGCACTTCATATAGAAGGGGTCGTCGTATAAACTTAAAGGGGGCTCATTCGATTGGAAATCAAGAGTTCTAGTGCCCTTTTTAAGAGTCAAAATTGATTAGAGGGCAACTGGCCTCCCCAATTTGAGGTAGCCATTTTGTTAAAAATAGTTCAAAGATCATATAACAAAAACTCCTTTACGTATGGTCATTTCGTTAAAAATAGTTCAAAGGTCAGATAAGGAAACTCCTGTGTCGACATCCCCCCCTAGGGCCGGGGCAGGCGTTGTAAGTATTGCTCTGGGGGCATATATGGTTCTTATGGAAGGTATGCTCGTATAAACTTCAGAGAGGGTTCATTTGAATGGAAATTAAAAGTTGTAGTTCATTTTCTCAGAGTGAAATAGATCGGAGGGCAACTAGCCCTTCCCACCCTCCACGCCTTTGGGTGTATCGGATGGACAAACCCATCCGATAAAAATTTCAGGTGACGATTTTTTTAAAAATAGTTCAACCATCAGATATTAAAACTCCAGGGTCGACACAACCCCCCAGGGCCCAGGGACAGGCGTTGTAAGTTATATTCTGGGGATAAATATGGTTCTTATAGTAAGGATACTCGTATAAACTTCAGAGAGGGCTCATTTGATTGAAAACAGAAAGTTCTAGTTCACTTTTAAAGAGTCAAAAGAGACCGAAGATTAATCTAGTCCCCCCACACCCTTTTTCCCCAAACCCATCCGATAAAAATTTTGAGATAGCAATTTTGTTAAAAATAGTTCAAACATCAGATAATAAAAAGTCCGAAGTTGACACAAACCCACTTTTTCACTTTGATATTGTTACTTTGATATCAGTTTTGATACTTTGATGAATATTTGATTTTTTTTTTAAGTTTGATTTTGAAATAAGGAATTTTTAAAAACTTGACATTTTTTGCAATCAAAAACGAACAAATATTAATTTAAAAAACTTTCCGAAAAATAAGTTTTTCAAAGAAAAGTAAAGGCCATTTTAAACTTAAGCTCAGTAGATACAAATACCTTTTAAAATTCAAACTCAAAACGATCAGAAATTACTATTAAACAATAAATGAAACACAAAACGAACAGAAATTAAGTAAACAATCATAGCAAAAACATAAAACAAGTAATAATATAAATGAATAAATAGATTTTATATCGAGTAATGCTTAGATTGAATGTGAAAATCAAGCTTAAAACGAAAATAAATATTTTCCTATTGAAGTAAAAATGAAACTTAAAACGAACAGAAATTAAATAAACAATCAATGCAAACAAACATACAATAGATATTAATGTAAATTAATAAATAAATCTTAAAACGAGTGAAACTTAAATTGAATATGCAAATTAAGCTTGAAACGAACAAAAATCACTACAAACAAGAGTTTGGGTATGACCTCTTTCTCTCACTGTAAAAGTCTAAAACCTACTGCGTCACTGGCGCTTTACTGAAAGCTACATGCGTCTTGAACAGTCTTGGAAAGTATAAAGAACATCAAATTGAATATTTGGTGTATAATGATATTAGTTGTCGAAAGATCCATCAGTTCAAGAATTTATTTCACTGTAATTGTATTTTTATTTTCAATGCTGTAAGAACTGGAAAAGAAAATACTTGTAATATAATCCGTATTCAGTTAAGCGCCAATGGCGCAGTAGGCTTCTGGTTTTTATCTACAGTCAGGAAAGGAGGCAGTATCCAAAAACTTGTTGGGAAACTATAATCGTCTTTAACAACTTTAAAAAGAGCTAATAAATTAAACTGAATATTTGATGTATAATGATATTAATTGCTGAAAGCTCAGCAGTTCAAAATGTTACTATAATTTTAATGTTTATTTTCAATATTAAATACAAAAGAAAATATTTGTCATAAAATTGGTTTTCAGTAAAGCGCCAATGACGCAGTAGGTTACAGACTTTTACAGTGAGAGAAGGAGGTCATACCTTCAAAAATTCTGAATCACCTTGGATGTGCAGAAGCAGATCTAAAGCAAAATCTTTGGGGGCAGTTTGACAAGGACGCCAATGAGTAAAATCTTGGGGGGGGGGCAATGCGACAAAGGTGCCAATAATTGACCAAAATGACAAATTTATTCTAAAAATAAGTGAAAAAAGAGAAAAAGAGGGCACCAGAAAAAATCTTGGGAGGAACTTAGGGCCCCCCACCCCCTAGACCTGCCAGTGCGGAGGTACTACTGTTATAGCTAGTTCATTATGAATAACTCTTATCTTGCATGTAAGAAAGGTCTAACACACATCTAACCACCAACATACATAAGGCCACCACATATTTAACAAGAATGGTCAAAAAGGAATCATTCGATTGGAAATTGAAACGGCTAGTGCCCTTTTTAATAATCGAAAGTGATTAGATGCCAAGTAACCCCCCTCTCACGCCCACCATTTCCCCAGACACATTCAATCAAAATTTTGAGATAGCCATTTTGCTCAACGTAGTTGAAAGATCCAGAAATTATTTCTTTGAGGATGACAGCCCCCTCGCAGCCCTCAGGTCAAGGGTTGTAAGTTATGCCCTGGGGCATATAAGGTTTTTATAGAAAGCGTCACCGTAGAAACTTCAAAAAGGGCTCATTCGATTGGAAATTGAAAGGCCCAGTGCCCTTTTTAATAGTCGGAAGGGATTGGAGGGCAACTAACCCCCCTCTCACGGCCACCATTTTCTCAAACACATCCAATCAAAATTTTAAGATAGCAATTTTCTTCAACATAGTTGAAAGTTCATGGAAATTAGGTCTTTGAGGATGACACCCCCCCCCAGCCCTCAGGGCAAGGATTGTAAGTTATGCCCTGGGGTCATATAAGGTTTTTATTGAAAGCGTTGTCGTAGGAACTTCAAAAGGGCTCATTCGATTGGAAATTGAAAGGGCTATTGCCTTTTTTAATAGTTGAAAGTGATTGGAGAGCAACTAACATCCCTCTCACACCCACCATTTCCCCAAACACATCCAATAAAAATTTTGAGATAGCCATTTTTTTTAACGTAGTTGAAAGTTCTGGGAATTAGGTCTTTGAGGATGACAATCCCCTCAGGGCAAGGGTTGTAATTTATGCCCTGGGGGCATATAAGGCGTTTATAGAAAGCGTTGTCGTAGAAACTCAAAAGGGGCTCATTCGACTGGAAATTGAAAGGGCTAGTGCCCTTTTTAATAGTCGAAAGTGATTGGAAGGCTTGACATATTTATAGTCAAGATCGATGTGGGTACAATGTATTATTACTTTTTTTCTTTGTTTTGTTTAGACCAGGGCACTTCGTATCGAAGGAGTTGTCTTAGAAACTTCGAAAAGGGCTCATTCGATTAAAAATAGAAAGGGCTAATGACCTTTTTAATAGTCGAACTGACTGAAGGGCAACTAGTCCTCTTTCCACACCCACCCTCCCGTTTGCCCATTATGTTTAAAAACTAAATGTTGCCTAAGATTAAATCCAAATGCACTGTGTTAATGCTAATTCCCAATAAGGCATCTCAGCAGTGTCCCAAGAACGACTGAGGGTATTATGTTCAAACTTTCGCGCTACTTCTGCTCTTAAAATTTAACCAAATCAAAATAGCGTAAGTGTATCCAAACTATCAAAGAAAGTAAACATATTTTTTTTTGATGGTATCAAGTTTTCTATTTCAGGTTACCTAGAGGAGGTATGAAACGAAATTAAACACTACTATTTGTGTCCAGATATCTAAAAGGATGTATGTTGTTAAAAATTGCTAAAAAAATTTCTCCAGCATACAAATAGCAGGCCAAACTATAAAGTCTTAAAAAAACGAAAGGATTTAAAGAATTATTTTCTTTTTCCCTGAACAGACTATGTCAATATAAAACGAACAGACATTAATTTAAAAAAAGTTTTACCACAAAACAAGTTTTTCAAAGAAAAGTAAAGAACTCCATTAAACCAAAAATGAGCAAAAATAAAATCAAATAACCTACCAAGCGTGAAACTACCACAAATCAGCATCCATAAATAAATGAAACTCAAAACAAACAGAAATTACAATAAAAAACCGAGTCAAACTCAAAACGAGCAGAAATTAACATGAGTAGAGCTCAAAACCACTATGCCTTCCCAAGGCCAGAACATAATTTGCACTTTACTGAAAAAATTACAAATGAATGTGCATTGTCAGTTTAATATATATATATATATATATATATATATATATATATATATATATATATATATATATATATATATATATATATATATATATATATATATATATATATATATATATATATATATAAATATATATATATATATATATATATATATATATATATATATATATATATATATATATATATATATATATATATATATATATATATATATATATACTGATATTTCGTAATCAATGTTAATATTATTTGATTTGTTAAAGTTATAAAAGTAAAAACAATTATATTTTTTTCAGTTTACTTCTCGCCGGAAGCGAAATTCGGAAGTGAATGCTCAGCTGGGATGTTTGTCAGATAAAAGACAAGCTAGGATCAGAAGTTTGCCAGTTGATGCTGTTCTGTCACGCCATACTGGGTTGCGACACAACATCACAGCTTCGGAAAAGGAAAAGGAAAAGCTCTTCAGCTATTGTTACCCAGCTCGAGTTTCAGAGACGCCGGTACCCTGTTTACCAAAATCTCTGCTTCTCATGATGAGATAGCTGCGGCTGAAGAGAAAGCTTTGCTGATACTCTACAACTGCTAGGATCTGCCAAGTCTTGACACTGCCAGGAACCAAGTTTTCCAGAGGAAAGTCAATACTGCCACCTCATTCGTACACCCACAAGAGCTGCCTCCGACTATGGTGACAGCGAAGTATCATTCGTTCCGAGTCTACAGCCAGGTTCAGATTTGGCTAGGGAACACGGCTGACCCCCTGAGCTGGGGATGGAATCTTCAAGGCAACGAAGTTTTAGAGCCAAAAATGATGGATCTCCCCGCTGCTCCTCCTCATCTTCTAAAGGCAGTGAAGTGTTCTTGCCGAGCTGATGGTTGCGACAGTGAGAGATGCTCCTGCAAGAAAAATGGCCTGGAATGCACCATAGCTTGTCGAGTATGTAGAGGAGCTTCGTGCAACAACGCGAAGTGTCAAGAAGATGAATTTTCTGAGGATGAGCTTTAAGCCTGTGATTTAATTTTCCCTGTGATTTTTGCTCCTTTGATCAATCAGATGTGCCATTTTTTTACGTTTTATTACAAATAATTTTTACAACGTCCTTTTTTATGGTGATGAAGGTGAATAAATTTTGATCTCAAATGCCTGCGAAGAGCAAGGTTTTTGGGGAAGGGTGGGGAGGATGGGTATTAAAAAGATTTTGAAGTATCTCAGAAAACCTAGTTTGTTAACTCAAAACTGATCTAGAAACTTCTATCAAATGCTTGTTTTTTTTTACCTAAAACGTTAAAATTTGTTCATTTTTGTTCAAAAACAGAGTATTTCTGATTTAGTTTTTGACATTTCGGAGAAACTAACATCAGATACCTTTTCAGCTTTTAAATCTGATACAGAAAGACATATCACACACCAGTTTTGTGATATTTCATTTTTTTCCAAAAAAATAAAAAATTAATAAACAAAAATGGCGAAAAAAAAAAAACAAATTTCGCAACGAGTTAGAGATGGGGATTTTGGATATGTTGTTCAGCGATATTTTCTGGTCTGGATAGCATTACTTTATCAATTTGTTCCTGGTCAAACCATATTATTCCTGTTCTAATAGTCAAGTGTTATCAATGGCAGCGCAATAGCGCTGCCTAAGTAAAGGACTCGTATCGAAGGAGTTGTCGTAGAAACTTCGAAAAGGGCTCATTCGATTGGAAATTAGAATGGCTAGTGCCCTTTTTAACAGTCGAAAGTGATTGGAAGGCATATAACACCCATTCCACACCCACCATTTCCCCAAACACATCCAATAAAATTTTTTAGATAGCCATTTTGTTAAACGTAGTTGATTTCCAGATAGAAATTATGTTTTTGAGGAGGACACTCCCCCTTCCACAGCTCTCAGGGCAAGGGTGTAAGTTATGCCCTGGGGACAAATAAGGTTTTTATAGAAAGCTTTGTCGTAGAAACTTCAAAAAGGGCTTATTCGATTGAAAATTCAAAGGGCTAGTGCCCTTTTTCATAGTCAAAAGTGATTGGAGGGCAACTAACCCCCCTCTCACGCCCACCTTTTCCCACGACATTTCAAATCAAAATTTTGAGACAACCATTTTGTTCAACGTAGTTGAAAGTTCCGAAAATTAGGTCTTTGAGGATAACAACCTTACCACAGCCCTCAGGGCAAGGGTTTTAAATTATGTCGTGGGGACATATAAGGGTTTCATAGAAAGCGTTGTCATAGAAACTTCAAAAAGGGCTCATTCGATTGCAAATTGAAATGGCTAATGCCCTTTTTATAGTCAAAAGTGATTGGAGGGCAACTAACCCTCCTCTCACACCCACCATTTATCCAAACACATCCAATCAAAATTTTGAGATAGCCATTTAGTGCAACATAGTTGAAAGTTCTGGAAATTAGGTCTTTGAGGATGATAACCCCCCTCAGATTGGCTCATTCGATTGGAAATTAGAATGGCTAGTGCCCTTTTTAATAGTCAAAAGTGATTGGAAGGCATATAACACCCATTCCACACCCACCATTTCCCCAAACACATCCAATAAAATTTTTTAGATAGCCATTTGGTTCAACGTAGTTGATTTCCAGATAGAAATCATGTTTTTGAGGAGGACACCCCCCCCCACAGCCCTCAGGGCTAAGGTTGTAATTTATGCCCTTGGGGCATATAATGTTTTTTTTATAGAAAGTGTTGTTGTAAAAATTTCTGAGCCAAGTGTTATTCTAAAAATGATTGTTCAAATCCCTGATCTTACTGACTGATTTTGCTAGCATGTTTTCAACTGAAAGTGATGGGGTGATTAATAAGTTGGTACCTGATTAGAAGTCCAAGGACCAAGTATTTACAATCTCGAAATTTTATTATTAAAACGAAGGGGTTTTACAACTGGATGCTACATGGAAACAGTTGCACATCAATTGGTATGGTGTATGATGTGGTACGGTATGGTGTATAGAACACCCATCGGTATGGTGTATAGAACACCAATCGGTATGGTGCATAGAACAAGTTCTTGGTACTAAGGAGAATGTTTAAGGCACATTCTAGACACAAATGGGACATTTGACAAAGCCATTTCTGAATTCATAGAAATGCTTGATGCTTGATAATACAGCATCTTCCCAAAATGGTAAATGTCTGAAGACTCAATTTGAACTGGGACAATAAATGCTGGAAAATATTCAGGTCTGGTCACAAAAGCATAAATTACGATTCGCTCCTGAAAAAAGTGAGGTTGTTGCACTCACAAGTAAGAGGAAATGAAAAAGTTCCTCTAACTCTAAAATTTATCGTTACCTCATAATCACCAAAGAAAAAAATAGGTGAAATACCTGGGGACCATCTTGACCATCAGTTGAGCTGGAAAGCTCACAGTGTAAAGAAAGCAAGGAAAGCCATAGCCTCCATAATCCAAATATGATGATTTATTTATTTCTTAATACCAAAATACGGTAAGCTTTTTATCAAGCTACAGTAAGCTATTGTGTATCCACATTAGTAATGTGACAATGAATCTGAATTGAAAATCATGGTTTTTCATAGCATTAGAATAGGGGCGTTAATTGGGGAAGTGAGATGGTTGGGAGGCAGGGCATTTGTCCCCTAGATTTTGAAAATCACAGGTTTGTGGTAATTTTATTAAAAAATGAAAGAGAAGAATAAAATGGCCCCCTTAAATTTTGAAAACTTCATTTGTTTTGTATCTCCATTCAAAGCTTCTTGGAGACCCCCATTTCCATGAATTGGCACCCCTGAATTGTAATCGTATTGGGAATGCAGCTAAATGTTCCCGATTCTTTAAATGATTCCACTGCATAAATTAGCTTTTCTTAACATCTTTTTGTTAAAGACTTGCATCTTTTTGTTAAAGTAAAGCTATTAATTTTATAACTTTTAAAATCAAATAATATTAATATTTTGATTAACAAATATCAGTATACGTATATTAAACTGACAATGCACATTCCATTTCTATTTTTTTCATTAAAGTGCAAATTATGTTCTGGCCTTGGGAAGGCATAGGGGTTTTAAGCCCTACTCATGCTAATTTCTGCTCGTTTTGAGTTTATTCGGTTATTTATTGTAATTTCTGTTCGTTTTGGGTTTCATTTATTTATCGATGCTGATTTGTGGTAGTTTCACGCTTGGTAGATTATTTGATTTTATTTTTGCTCATTTTTGGTTTAATGGAGTTCTTTACTTTTCTTTGAAAAACTTACTTTGTGGAAAAAGTTTTTTTTAATTAATTTCTGTTCGTTTTATATTGACATAGTCTTTTCAGGAAAAAAGAAAATAATAGTTTAAATCTTTTCTTTTTTTTGAAGACTTTGTAGTTTGGCCTGCTATTTGTATGCTGGAGAAAATTTTTCAGCAATTTTTAACAACATGCACCCTTTTAAAAATCTGGACACAAATAGTAGTGTTTAATTTAGTTTAATTCCTCCTCTAGTTCACCTGAAATAGTAAACTTACCATTCGCAAAAAAAAATCTGTTTTCCAGAACTTTCAACTACGTCAAACAAAATGGCTATACCAAAATTTTGAATGGATGTGTCTGGGAAAGTGGTGGGCGTGAGAGGGGCGTTAGTCTTTCTCTAATCACTTTCAACTTTTAAAAAAGGCACTAGCCCTTTCAGTTTCCAATCAAATGAGCCCTTTTGAAGTTTCTGCGACAACGCTTTCAATAAAAACCTTATATGCCCCAAGGGGATAACTTACAACCCTCGCCCTAAGGGCTGGGGGGGAGGGGTCATCCTCAAATACCTAATTTCCAGGACTTTCTACTACGTTGAACAAAATGGTTATCTGAAAATTTGATTGGAAGTGTTTAGGGAAAAGGTGGGCGTGAGAGGGGGGTTAGTTGCCCTCCAATCACTTTCGACTATTAAAAAGGGCACTAGCCCTTTGAGTTTCCAATCGAATAAGCCTTTTTTGAAGTTTCTACGACAACACCTTCTATAAAAACCTTATATGCCCCCAGGGCATAACTTAAAACCCTTGCCCCGAGGGTTGTAGGGGAGTGTCCTCCCCAAAACATATTTTCTATCTGGAAACCAACTACGCTGAACAAAATGACTATCTCAAAATTTTTATTGGGTGTGTTTGGGGGAATGATGGGCGTGGAGGAGGGGGGGGGCTAGTTGCCCTCCAATCACTTTCGAATATGAAAAAGGGCACTAGCCCTTTGAATTTCAAATCGAATGAGCCTTTTTTGAACGTTCTACGACAACGCCTTCTATAAAAGCCTTATATGCCCCCAGGGCATAACTTAAAACCCTTGTCCCGAGGGTTGTGGGGGAGTGTCCTCCTCAAAAAGATATTTTCTAACTGGAAATCAACTACGCTGAACAAAAGGGCTATCTCAAAATTTTGATTGGATGGGTTTGGGGGAACGATGGGCGTGGGGGAGGGGGCCAGCTGCCCTCCAATCACTTTCGACTATTAAAAAGCTACTCCAATTTCCAATCGAATGAGCCCTTTTCGAAGTTTCTACGACAACGCCTTCTATAAGAATCTTATATGCCCCCAGGGCATAACTTAAAACCCTTGCCCCGAGGGTTGTAGGGGAGTGTCCTCATCAAAACATATTTTCTATCTGGAAATCAACTACGCTTAACAAAATGGCTATCTCAAATTTTTGATTGGATGTGTTTGGGGAAAAGGTGGGCGTGGGGGGGTCTAGTTGCCCTCCAATCACTTTCGACAATTAAAAAGGGCACTAGCCCTTTGAATTTCCAATCGAATGAGCCTTTTTTGAAGTTTCTACGACAACGCCTTCTATTAAAACCTTATATGCCCCCAGGGCATAACTTAAGCCCTTGCCCCGAGGGTTGTAGGGGAGTGTCCTCCTCAAAAATATATTTTCTATCTGGAAATCAACTACGCTGAACAAAACGGCTGTCTCAAAATTTTGATTGGATATGCTTGGGCGAATGATGGGCGTGGGGGGGGGATAGTAGCGCTTCAATCCCTTTCGACTATTAAAAAAGGCACTAGCCCTTTGAATTTCCAATCAAATCGCCTTTTTTGAAGTTTCTACGATAACGCCTTCCATAAAAACCTTATATGCCCCCAGGGCATAACTTAAGCCCTTGCCCCGAGGGTTGTAGGGGAGTGTCCTCCTCAAAAATATATTTTCTATCTGGAAATCAACTATGCTGAACAAAACGGCTGTCTCAAAATTTTGATTGGATGTGTTTAGGGGAATGATGGGCGTGGGGGGGGGGGCTAGTTGCCCCTCCAATCACTTTCGACTATTAAAAAGGACACTAGCTACTCAAATTTCCAATCAAATGAGCCCTTTTCGAAGTTTCTACGACAACTCCTTTGATACGAAGTGCCCGGTATGGAGAAGAGGAAGAAAAAAGAAAAATAAATAATACATCGCACCCACATCATTCTTTACTTAGGCAGAAAAAGGAAGATTCTCTATCATAGGTAGCGCGATAGCGCTGCCTATGATAGAGAATCTTCCTTTTTCTGTATTTTAATTTGCTTTATTTTAATGATGGGTTAATGATCATTTTGAATTTGGTTTTATTTCTGTTGGTTGTAAGACCTCAGGATATAGGATTAATAAACTCAGTTTTAATAAACTAAGTTTATTGATTTTTTTCTTTTATCATTATTTTAATTATAAACATGCACAGGGGCATCTTCGGGAACAGATTCTCAAGAAATACCATTCTCTAATGATCAAATATTTATACTGTTTCATATTTTTCAAATTAGCCCCCTCTTCTGTACAAAAAAAAACTTGCATGCATGCTTGGCTATGACCTAATCCTTCCAATATTATAAGGCCTATTAATACATTTTTACATAAATTGACTGAATAAATTCTTTTAAAATCCTAATCCACTAAGTAAATCACTGAATTTAAAATTTATTCAGACATTATACAAGGAAGCAAGACCCCTCTGTGTAATCCTATGCTAAAATAGCCAGTTTTTTTTTAGTAAAATCTTTGCTTAAGAGGGCACTTCTTGAAATAAAAACTTTCAACTCATCCAAACAAAGTAATTAGATGATGGGTGTTCTTGACCAGACCATATTGCTATCTTATAAAAGCCTTAGAAAGGCCAAAAAGGGGAACAAACAAGAAACGAGAAATTCTAGGACTTGCTTTCCTGAACTCACATGATTTATACAGCTGTTCCAGATATATTAAAGGTACAGAAAAATCTCTCCAATACTAGTCAGTACAACCCCAGGGAATTTAGAGAAATTTAGGCTTAAAAATGTACATTGGTGGCACTCATAGAGCCATATCTACCCAATGAAGGTGACTGGGGATTGGCCATGACTGATGCAAAAGAAATTTCCAAATCTCTAGCTCTAATGCTTGAAAACATGATTTTGTGAACTACTCTACAAATCATTCATCTTTGAGGGTGGAGTTGCCCTGCCTCTCAAGCATTTTAAATTATACTTAGAAATTATTACTTTCTATTAAAACGAATAGAAATTATTACTTATATGAGGGGGGCTGCCCTCTCCTCAATGCCTTGTTTGATACGCTAATGTTTTTTTCTACAACATTTAAAAAAGCTTATTATTCTAATTAAATTAGCCCATGTGTTTCAGGAGTCATTCTTTAAGAATTGGGACAGAAAGTAAAACTTTAGAATAAAGAGCAAGGTCTTTGAGGAGAGGTCAGTCCCCCTAATAAAAGTAATAATTTCTGTTTGTTTATAGTTTTGAGGCTGTTCCTTACTTTCAGTTGAAAAAAAAAACTTGTTATTTTTTTTATTTAATATCTGATCATTTTTAAATAATGCCGAGAAAACGGGCTCCTCCTCCATGAAAAACTTATTCTCTTCACAGACAATTCCTCCATGGAAAGTTATTCGAAAATAAATTACCCCCCCCCCCCGACAGGAAAATTAGCTCTCAGACAATTTCATTCTAGCTGAAAATTCTCCCAAAAAAATTTCTTGCAGATAGTTCCAGAAAAAAAAAAATTCTTAGCACACTTTCATTTGAAAAGATTGTTTTTGAAATCATGCCAGAAATCCCCTCCTCCATGGAAAAGTTTTCCCGCAAATAACCTGCCCCCACAGTAGAAAGTTTCCATGCAAAATGCTCTCTGAACCCCATGAAAAATCCCCCTTCCTATGGAAAGATACTCTAGACAACACCAACCCAGTAAAAATTTCCCCCCAGACAATTCCCCTTAATATTTCCATATGCAAAATTCAGTTGGCAAAGTGAAAGTAAGACTAATAAAAATAAATTTATATAGGAATTCTGGCAAATTCAGGGATTTTCCCCCAGTGTAAAATTTCCCATGGAAAGTTCACCCCCTGGCAAATTCTCCCCATGGAAAATCCCTAAAGCAGAAAATTCATAAATAGATTTAGATAGGTAACACTGAACCTAATAAATCTTATATATTTGGAATCAGCATAACAAGCTGATTCTTTTGATATACCTATTGATATCAAAATTCTGTTTTTAAGAGTTTTGGTTACTATTGAGCTGTGTTGCTCCTTACTTACAGTTTGTTAACATGAAATGTTTGATCAATGATGGTTGGTGAATACACAAAAATAGAAATTATTTACATATCCAAAAGGTTTAGCCCATCTCAGCACAGGAAGCAACTAAATTTTCAAAGAAAATAAAAATACCAAAACTATAGCCCTTTAGAGGGGTCATTTAGGGGATTTGCTACAGCCTTACATACTAATAGACTGGTACAAATAAAAATACATGTGGGATTATGTGTATCTTAACTGATAGTCAAGCATGTCTTAAGGCTTTTGAGAACAGATTGGAGTCATGGAACTTACAAAAAAGGGACCCCAAACTTTGTTTTGATCAGCTAAAAATGTATATCTATAAGGCTTTGGGCTAAGGTCTCCCAAAGCACAAAAAAATGGTTCACCTGAAAACAGGGACTAAAAAATTTCTTTTTACAATTTGCTTGAAACTTACAACTGAAAGTCCCTGGGCTAAAGGGACTTCAATGCACAACAAATTGTGTTGGGGCATGGGCCCAGAAGTTATTTTTTCCAATTGGCTTGAAACTTATACCATAAAAATGGAGCTATAGTACAAAAATAGAAATAGTGATTTGTTATCAAAACTTGAGATCCCCCTAGCCCAAGGAAAAATAACTAAGAATTTCAAGCTGATTGGGAAATACTGTATGCGATTCAGTTCTATTTCTAAGGGGCTGGTGTCCCCAGTCTAAAGTAGGGTCTTACCAATATATATCAGCCAGCTGATATTTTTGGGTGGATATGGGGGTCAGTGTCATTATCAGATATTGGGGAAGAAAATCAGATATCAGCCAATTTTATATATATATATATATATATATATATATATATATATATATATATATATATATATATATATATATATATATATATATATATATATTTATATATATATATATATATATATATATATATATATATATATATATATATATATATATATATATATATATATATATATATATATATATATATATATATATATATATGCAACTTATCCAGAAGATGGCACCAGATTGACTCAGCAATTTTTTGCTTTTTCCAGTCCTTGGGGTGGAGCCACCAGCTAAGTCTGACCATAGAGGAGAGAGCAGCAGAGGTGAGTCACATGAAGTCAAAGTGTGTTTGTTGTCAATACACACCTGGTGCAGCAATTTCAAAAATGTATGGTGAGTTCAAAAACCTACAACTAGAGAAGTTGTTCTTGCTTGTCACCTGGATTCCAGATATAACCACTGGCCCCTAAATCAGGAGGCACTCAGTAATGCTAAAAAGTAACTAAGAGAAGAAACACAGAGGCATACATTGGAAGAAAAAAAAATGAGCAACTGCAACAGAAGAGGGGGAAAACCCAAAATAAAGGAGAGTAGGCACAGGAAGTTTGATTGACTACATGTTTGATAACATGCTTGCAACTTCAACAAGTGAGGGAAGAAGAGTCAGCAGATAATATTAATCAGGAACTGGAAAGGTACATGAGTGAGGCTGTCATTGACAGGAAAAAAGCTGTCTGTGAGAGTGGTAACAAAATAACAGCAGTTGTTACAAGAGTCTAGCACAACTTGCTAAAAAATATCTCTGCTGTCCATTCTCTTCCATCCCAAGCAAAAGAGTTTTCAGCACAGTTGGAAACAGTTATGATCACAAACAAAGGTCTCTGAAAGGAGAAAATGCTGAAAAGTTGTGCTTTCTGCATTACAATTTGCCCCATTTGGACTGGGCTTATTAATTACTGTCCAGACTAGAAATTTATTCGGTTTAATTGTTTTTCTAAACTTTTTCTAAATACATCTTTTTTATATTATTTGGAATCCACAGTGAAACATTGAGACTGTTCTTTTGTGCATAATAGACCAGGGAGAAACATGTAAGTATGTATTAGTATCGGTATTGGACTCCAAAAACCCATATTGGTCAGGCACTAGCCTAAAGTTTGTGTCCAAATTTGGGTCCCCTTTGTCCAACAACCTACAAATTTAGATAACAAGCAGTTTGGGGAAAAAAATACCCTTTTTTGGGCCAACTATTTTATTTTATTTTTGCACCTGGGTCACATTTTGCCTATTTTTTATGGATGTAAGTTGCAAGTCAATAGGAAAAAGAAAAATTTGGTCATACCCCCCAATATTTTTTTTTTTCACAAAAGAATTGCTAAGGCCCAGTGATTAATGGTTGTAATATGTAAGTAATTCAAGAAAAAAGTTGTTTGGTACTCTTTTAGGTTCAATTTTCAGGAGGATCAGCAGACAATTTAGATCAGGAGCATAACAGTGTGATTGAATATACATTACCCATCTGATGCAACCTTTGAGAAGAACCTAGCAAATAGTTTGGACAATTATTTTAGGATTTTAAAAATGTTATATATGATCTTCAAGCATGACAGCAACAATATATGATACATAAGTTACAACATATATTTAATAAATAGTAAGAAAATACATAAGTTAACATAGGACTAATTATAAAAATTTGGTAAATAAATGCAAGATTACATAAACAATATAGGGACAAGGTGAAGACACTGCTTAATTCCTTTTGGTAAAATTCTAGTTTTGGGAATTTGCTATCTTGGAAAGTAGTTGAGCTAGATGAATGAAACTATCAGGAACGCATCCATAGTACTAATGACCTCCTGGAAAAGTATGTTGAACCACCTAGTTCCACTCCTTCTTTCTCCAAAGGGCACTTACCTTTGATCACCTTTTAGTATCTTTGTATTGTAAAAGTGTAACGTTGCAAAATAGATCTTTTGTTCAAATGACCTAACCTTAGATCCTTCTATGCCTCTAGAGGCACTTAGGGCATCCAAGAAGAGTCGCCAGTCATCTCTCATTGTTGTGACCACCCAGCCATCTTTCCATTTGGGTTGGATTGAGGCATTGAGATTGGTGAGGTTAGCCTGATAGCTATGTTCTTCTTCTTCTAATTCACAGCAGGCGGGCTATTCAGTTAATACTATTTAGCCCTTTTCTTTTTGCTTCACTCTGTGGGCTACAGAGCTACTGGCTTGGTCGTCTCTTATTTATTAGATATTGTCAGATATCTTTCAGTAGATCTTTTGACTCAAGGAGTTCAAATATAAGATGATAGATATCGATTTCTGTGCTCTGTGTGCATGTATAGTTGGCTAGGCTCTTGGCTGATAGTGAGATTTTGTGGTGTTTGAAGCATTTTAACAGTTTACAAAGCAAGGTATGTTGTGCAGACGTCAGCATATTACATTCAAATAGGCAATGGTCAATTGTTTCATTATTCATATTACAATGCCTGCAAAGAGGGGACAGGGGAATTGAACCACTTGAATTAGAAGACTTATATGAGAATGCAAGGAAATTTAGTCCATTTGTTCCAGAACGAATTCTATGATAAATTTTAGAAAGATTCTTATTGGGAAAGGGGGAAAAGATAGGATTAATCTTATTAAAATTAATATCTGATAGCCTCCATCGGTAAATATCTCTAATTGGGATTGGTCTCCCACTTGGCTGGTCAATATTTATAGCATTTTTTGCTATTTCATCAACCTGATGATTACCACTTATGCCAGAGTGGCTAGGAATGTACTGAAAATAAGTTTTTATGCCACTTGAAGCAAGATTATCTATAATACTGAGACAATGATAAGTGTCAATGTCCAACTTATATTGAGGAGCTGAGGCCAGCAACTCAAGGCTTGATAGAGAGTCGGAATATATGATAATATTATTTGAATTTGCAATCAAAGGTTGGTTTTCCTTAAGGTGTTCTAATGCCATGATTATGGCATTTAACTCAGCAGACATTATAGATAAATTATTATATAATCTCTCGCCCATTGCAATTTTCAGGTGAGGAAGGAAAACACCACTTGCAACCTTCTCATTCATTTTTGACCCATCAACAAATATTTGGAAGTGATTTTTATAGGTAATAGTATTAAGTTCTGCAAATTTTTTCTGGACAAAAGCAATGGGGGTTAAATCTTTATTCCACTTTGAGAAGTCATTATTTATTATGGGACTTGACCAATTCCATGGGGGGGGATCGGGGGAAAGTAGGTGCAATAGACTTTGCTGGTATGGGGAACTTCTTCTGAATATTGGCATACTCATCTGCAATGCCTCTATACATAGCTGGATTTCTTAACCAATTATGTAGTGTGTGTGAGCTATTTGATTCAATTTTTGTAAGATGTTTTGTCAAGAGAAAGCTACGTCTCTCCCTTATTGTTGTTAATCCACTCTCCATAAGCAGAAACTTGGTGCTTGTGGGTTTCCTAAGACCAAATATGAGATGTATTATATCATTTGTGTTGTTTCAATTTTTGCATCTGGGTCTTTGCACATGCACCATAGACGATGAGCCCATAGTCAATATGGGGTCTTATATGTGATTTATAAAACTGGAGTAAGGTTTTCTCCTTACAGCCCCAGGGTGTGGAAAGAAGTCTTTTTAGTATATTTGTTTTTCTATAGCATTTTTTTATTGTGTTTGAAATGTGGAGGTGGAAATTAAGTTTTTGGTCAAGCATGAGACCTAGGTAATTAATATGATTATCTTCTGGAATAGTTGTTTTATTTAGAGTTAGTTTTGCATTAACATGGTTTCGCTTCCGGTGAAATTGGATTATTTTTGACTTGGTGGGTGCAATGGGTAAATCTGAATGTTGAGAGAATTTTTCAAACTGGAAAAGTGACTTTTGCAGATTTGACTGTGCTATCTGAAAGGTGTTGCCAGATGACCATAGCACCAGATCATCAGCATATTGTAGATTCGTGTGGGGTAGGTTCATGTCCCAGAGATATAGGGCAAATAGGAGGCAACTGAGGACTGCTCCCTGAGGTAGGCCTTTGGTTATTGTCTTTTGGGGTGAAGAGGCTGAACCAACACAAACAATGAAACTTCGCACTTCTATGAAGGATTTAATAAAAGATACTAGCTTAGGGGGTACTCCAAGGTTTGCAAGTTTGTTTAAAAGGATTTGGTGGTTCACATTGTCATATGCCCCTTCAAAATCTAGGAAAGCTGCAACTAGGACATTATTTTTTGAGAAAGATTCATTTATTGCATTTGTTAGCAAAATGAAAGCATCTGTTGAGGAGTGGTGTTTCCTGAATCCAGTTTGAGTGTGAGGGATCATATTATTTTTCCCAACAAACCAGAGGAGTCTGTGATATATCATTTTCTCCATTATTTTCCCCAGCACAGGAGTAATCATTATGGGCCTATAAGACTCAGGGTTATCTTTGGGTTTATTTTTCTTTAGGATTGGTAGGAGGGACGAACATTTCCATATATTGGGGAACATAGAAGATGCCCAAGCGTGATTATAACAATTTAGCAGTTCTTGTTTGTATGAAGGTGTGAGATTCTTTATCCATGTAGGGTGTATATTGTCATAGCTATGTTCTAGGGTGCATTTGGGAAATCCTCTTCTTCTGGTACCATGTGGCAGCCACTGAAGGACAACCTTTGGTAATCAAGTTATGGATACCCAGATCACATGACCAAGGTATCTCCAATTCCTATATTTGATCACTTTGGTTATCAGTGGCTGAGATGTCTTCTGTTGTACATTAGTGTTAATTACTTTTTGGGACCAGTGAATATTTAGAATGCACCTTAAACACACATTTCCAAATGCAAGGAGTTTCTTTTCCAAGTTCTTGATCCATGTGCCAAGTTTCAAAACCATAGCAAAGTGTTAAGAGGATATTGCTGTTGAACAGTCTCAGCTTGAGTTGGAGATAATACTTCTGGCTGTACTAAATTTGAAACAGTTTCCTGAAAGATATATTAGCCTGGCCAATTCTTAGCAAAATAGATATTTTGTTCAAATGACCTTACCTTACCTTGGATCCTCCTGTGCCTCTAGAGGCACTTAGGGCATCCAAGAAGAGTTGCCAGTCATCTCTCATTGTTGTGGCCACCCAGCCATCTTTCCATTTGGGTTGGATTGAGGCATTGAGATTGGTGAGGTCAGCCTGATGGCTATGTTCTAGGGTGCGTTTGGGGCATCCTCTTCTTCTGGTACCATGTGGCAGCCACTGAAGGACAACCTTTGGTAATCAAGTTATGGATACCCAGATCACATGACCAAGTTATCTCCAATTCCTATATTTGATCACTTTGGTTATCAATGGCTGAGATGTCTTCTGTTGTACATTAGTGTTAATTACTTTTTGGGACCAGTGGATATTTAGGATGCACCTTAAACACACATTTCCAAATGCAAGGAGTTTCTTTTTTCAAGTTCTTGATCCATGTGCCAAGTTTCAAAACCACAGCAAAGTATTAAGAGGATATTGCTGCTGAACAGCCTCAGCTTGAATTGGAGATAATACTTCTGGCTGTACTAAATTTGAAACAGTTTCCTGAAAGATGTATTAGCCTGGCCAATTCTTAGCTTGACTTCTTGCTGATGCAATTCTGAATTGTGGATGGTACTTCCTAAGTACTTGAACTCCACAGCTTGCTCTATTGTCTGATTATTGCATTGTAGGTCAAATAAAGATCCAGTATTTGCCATACTTTTATTTTGTTGGCGTTTATCTTATGGCCAACAAATTTTGGCAGCATCACTGACTTGGTTAAGGTAATGCTGGAGCTTTTGTTTGCAGGACTCTAGGAGGCTGATATCATCAGCAATATAAAAATCTCTGAGTCTCTTATTATCAAACTAGATTCCATGTTCAGTGAATATAATCAATGATGAGGATAAATAGCAGTGGTGATAGCACAGAACCTTGTTTCACTCCTGTCATGATGGAAAAGCAACAGGCACTCCCCTCACTTGACTTCATGCAGCATTATGTGTCTTTGTAGAAGGTTTCAATGATTTGCGTGAGCTTATCAGAAATACTGTAATATTGGAGAACCTTCCAAAGAGTTTGGCAATCTGCCAAATTGAAAGCTTTCTTGAAATCTGTGAAGACCAAGTACAGCTTATTGCACAATTCATTTGCTTCTTCTAGCCACATTCTAAGAGTAAATACAAGATTGGTGCACAATGGGTTTGGCTGGAATCCCTGCTGCTCCTCCTGGAGAAGTTTGTTCTATACTGGTTGGATTCTGTTAAGGAGTATAGAGCTGCGTTTTCAGGCTCAGCGGGTTTGCACACGAGTTGTTCTTGTCTAGTTTCAAGTTTCTTGTCTGGTTTTAGCAGGTTCAAAGTTTCAACCCCATGTTTGATGCATTAGATGCACTGATGCACAGTGCCTGATGCACTTGACAAGAACAACCCATGTTCAAACCCACTGAGCCACAAACAACCCATCTTTAAGCATGGGTTGTTCTCATCTAGTGCATCAAAAAATCATGCATCAGTGCATCTAGTGCATCAAACATGGGGTTGAAACTTTGAACCCACTGAAAATAGACAAAAAACTAGAAACTTGAAACTAGATGAGACCAACCCATGTTCAAACCTGCTGAGCCTGAAAATGGGGCTAAGTTGTCAATAGTTTTCTAGGTATTGATACAAGGCTGATACCTCTCAAGATTTTGCACTTTGCAATGTTGCCTTTTTATAATATTTTGATTAGTGCTTTTTGTCTAATCCTTGTGAATTTCTTCTGTTCTCTAAATTACAGAGAAAAACATGGTCCACACAGTCATGCATGCAGCTACTGCACATTTAATCATTTGAGCTGCAATCCGGTCTTCCCCAGGGGACTTTCAAGACTTCAGCTTCTTAGCTGCCTTTAGTATCTCCTCACCAGAGGGTGCATTGATATCAATGGCTAGATTTAGAAATGGTCTGTATGGTATAACTGCAGAACCAGCAGATGGTGGTCAATTTAACAACTTTTCAGAATGTATTGCTCAGGGTTTGTTCAATTTATTATGGTTAGTAAGAAGTCATCCAGACTCATCTTTGATGGGTCCATCTGTCTTTGGACATTTTCTAACTATCTCATTGGTGACTTTGTACACTGACCAAGTGTCTCCTCAACTAGCAGCTTTTTTAGCCTTCTGAGCTGTCTGTTCAAGGCTATAATGTTTATCAGCACAGACACTCTTCATCAGACAAAAGTCTGGATGGTCCTGATGGTATGGGAGGTGTGGTCCCCCCATCAGGTTAGTCTAGTCTTCCATCCCTAGTTAAACATAGGAGAAATCCTACTGCAGTTTCCTCATTGTGGTAGTCAGGTGGAAACAGCCAGAATTGCCTATCCCAATTCTTGCTAGGCCAAATTGCAGAGGGTGCCATCAGGGAGTGGAGACCTGCATGGTTAAATATATTTCCACAAAACGTCCAAATGCAAGTCAATATAAAGAGTCCAACCCATACTACAGCATCCCTGGCAAGCAATGTGTTGAAGGTTTCATTGGCACCTTCTCCAAAAAATTGGCAAGCCCATACTATTGCATCCCTGGCAAGCAATGCGTTGAAGGTTTCATCAGCACATTCTCTGAAAAATTGGCAAGCTGAGGTACTACTTCAGAAACATAGACAACCCCTCAGTGTAGGGTACTGGAACACCTGCTCAATGAAATGCCTAACACCCCAGCTGTTTATTGCTGGGGAATTGTTGTGTTACAATGTAGACATAATGTGCATTTCAGAAACTCAAATCAATGGCATTGTGGAAGGCTCAGAGATTAGAACTCCTGAGGACGACACTTCTTTCTCCTTTTTCAACTCTGGGTCCCTTGATGGATCTGCATATGGAGGGGTGGGCATCATTTTAAGCCCCCTATCAGCAAAGTCACTTCTAGAGTGGGAACCCATCTCACATAGAGTAGCAAGAGTGCAATTCAAAGGTCACCTATTCAACATATCAGTTATTGTAGTTTATGTTCCAACCAGAGAGCAAAGCAGATCTTTTTACCAAGTCCTAACTTGTATGCTTAAGAAAGTCCCAAAACAAGACCTCATCTTTATTGGAGGTGACTTTAACGCCAGAATTGGGGGAAAAGTATCCAATGCTGAGTCTGCCATTAGCCACTTTGGTCTTGGAGCTAGATATAGCAGGGGATCAAGACTTCTTCACTTTGCCATGACAAATGATTTGTTCATTACCAGTACCTTATTCAAACACAAGCCCAGCCACAGAGCCACATGGCATTCAAGAGATGGTAGAACAAAAAGCCAGATTGATTACATCCTCATGTCCCACTGTTGGAAATCAATGGCACTGAATAGTAGATTGTACATTGGAGCAGATACTGGCTCAAAACATGGGTCAGATCATCTTCTAGTCAAGCTAGATCTACAGTTATGACTTGCAGCACACCCCAAGAGGAAACCTCCACGAAGATTTGATACCAATCGCTTCGATGATCCTAATATACAACAGGCATTCTGCTTACAGTTGTCTAACTGCTTTGAAGCTCTCCAAGTGCAAGCAAACTCAAAGTTTGGATGAAGAGTGGTTGACCATACATAATACAATCCACGAGGCTGCAGAAGCTATGATAGGATACCACAAAAGACTATCTAAAAAGTGGATGTCAACATGCACAATTCAGTTGGCTGAGCAAAAGCAACAGATGTCAGACAGAAAATTGGAGTTGTTCAAACACTTGAGAAGAGAATGCCACCAGTCAGCTAAGAATGATAAGAACCAGTACTGAGAGAAAATTGCTGAAGACATGGAAACCACTGCCTCTAGATCTGACACCAGGAAGATGTATCAGCTCCTAAAATCAATCAGGAGTAAATCACATAAGCCTACTAGTACATCTGTTGAAGATGAAAATGGCAAGTTACTCTCAAATAATACCAAAATAATAAATTGCTGGAAGGAGCACTTTGACAAACTACTTAACCAGCACCAACTCTCCACAGCAATAGATGATAATCAGTGCTGCCATAATCCAAGTTGTAGCCCTGATGGCCTGCAGGAACCAAACTCTCCCAGCAGCATTTACAATGACGTGAATGTGGCTCCCCCCCCACATTAAAGGAAGTCCAACAAGCAATCAATTGCCTTAAAAGCAATAAAGCCCCTGGCCCTGATGCCATTCTGGCTGAACTTTACAAGTATGGAGGGACAGCACTTGTCAGCAGGATTCATAAACTAACTTGTCGTATATGGGAAGAAGAGATGGCTCCACAGGATTGGGGAGATTCTATCTTCCTTCCAGTCTTCAAAAAAGGGCTAAAGACAAAATGCAGCAATTATCTTGGGATTTCTCTCATATGCATTGCTGCAAAAACCCTTGAACACAGGGCAAAACACCAGAAACCAACAGTGGCTCTATTCATAGATTTTATTACAGCTTTTGATTCGGTTCTAAGGGATAGAATCTGGAAGGCCATGACAGAGGATGGAGTACCAGGCAAGATAGTCAGACTTATCCAAGCATACTACCAGCATACACAAGCCCAAATTCAGATAGATGGAGAACTCTCCTTGATGTTCCAAATTGATTTTGGTGTCTGACAGGGATGTATATTGTCTCCTATCTTATTTAATTTTGTGATCAACTGGATTATGACCAGAGCAATGACAACTTTTTCAGGCATTGAAGTAAGTCCCAATTTTGTGATCACCAATCTAGACTATGCTGATGATATTTGCTTGTTAGCTGAATCTTGCCCAGAAGCCCAATCTATGCTATCAAAGGTGGCTGAAGAATCCTCTCTGGTCAGTCTGAAAATAAGCTCCCTGAAGACAAAAGTCATGGCATCCAGTATATCATCTCAAGACCCCCCAATTTTACTAGAACATTTGCGCATAGACAAGATACATGAATTTAAGTACCTAGGCTCTCTGGTGGACTCAATAGGAGGATGCACATCAGAAATACAGTCAAGAATTGCTTCAGCAACTGGAGTCTTCACCCAGCTAAATCACTCTCTATGGAACCAAAACAATGTTTGTCTGAAGACAAGAATAAGGATTTACCAGGCCCTTGTTCAGTCTGTCTTACTATATGGCTGTGAGACATGGACTGTAAAAGCAATCAACATTCAAGCCCTCAACATATTTGACCATTCATGTTTAAGGAGAATCATTGGCACTAAACTCCATGATCATGTCAGCAATGTTGAACTCCACAAAATCTGTCATCAGCATTCTGATTTGGCCACCATAATTAAACAAAGCAGACTCTGATGGTTCAGCCATACACTTTGCTGCCCACACCACACCTTTGTCAATAAAGTCCTCAGATGTACACCTCTTTTGGGATGGAAAAAGCAACATGGGGGACAAAAGAAAATGTGGCTTGCCTGTATCAAGGCTGATCTAGACTCAATTGGTGGCTTCAATAAGTATGGAAAAAGATGAAAAAGTCCTGGCTCAATTTGATTGAGCCACTTGCAAACAACCAGACTATTGGCTTACTACAATGACAAAGCTACTGGATGCCAGGGAAAGCAGAGATGCTTGAGTCCTGCTACAAGTACAAGTAAGTAAGTACACTCTTCTTTATAGCCTTATCAAGCATAGCTTCTAGAGAGTGGTTTCCATCATGGGAAAAGAGCTCAAATGAGGTGCAAGAAAAGTGTTTAGAGGCTTATACCTTTGCTTAGTCCTGATTTGTAATATTTTAAAGATTTATAAATCTATTTATTAGATTTAGGCAAAAAAAAAACCTTGATATAGCTTAAAACTCTAATAAAATACCAGGAATTGCATTTTCAAAAACTAAAGCCAATGAAAAGGAGATTGAAAACTCAAAACTTAGGTAAATGTTTTTAGTTAGAACATAACCAGCTATAAGTATAGGTGACTTGTTTGAACATGACATGAATACCTACAATGTAGGTATTGGTATAGACATGACTTGTATTCAATCTCCTAGGCCCATGAGATAAGAAAAGGATAGAAATAGTAGCTTGGCAATACCTTCCCAAGGTGTGTTCTAGGCCCTGAATTCATCCCTGAAAGTTTTAACCATCCAAAACAAACACTTTTAAAGAGAACAAGAACCCCCATAACTAGGATTTTACCTCTCTATTTAATGCTCTTTCCAAATTTACAAAGCTAATCAAAATTTATCTCTATGTATGATTGAGTGCATAATTTACCAAAATATTATTTGAAATGATTTTAGAAAGTGTGTAATAGGCTAATGGATAATTTTAGAAAGTGTGTAATAGGCTAAAGGCTAATGGATAATTAGTGTGTAGTAGGCTAATGGATAATAGGCTAATGGATAAACACAAAGAATAATTTTATGATTTTATATATTCCTTGGGCTATAGCCTTTAGAAGACAGTAAATTTTTGGCAGTTCATATTATTGACTTAAAAATAAAGTAAACATACCACTTGATGCCTTTTTGGTGAATTTTTCACAGTTCCCATAATTGACTTGCAAATAAAGTAAACACACCACTTAATGCCTTTCTGGCAAATTGTTTGCAGTTAATATTATGGACTTGCAAATAAAGTAAACATACCACTTGATGCCTTTTTATGCAGTAAATATACCACTTGATGTCTTTTTTTTTTGTTTCTTTCCAAATATAATAATCATTTTTGTCTACAATGAATTTTACCCCCACCCCTATACATACCAATTCAGGGTAGGCTATATATTTGTACATTAGGGAGGGGGGGGGGGGTAAAATTCTACTTTAGCTACTTTTGGCTATCTTGGAAAGGGATTAGGTTAGAAAATCAAACTTTCAGGAATAGGTCTACAGGCTAAAGTATGTCCCAGGGAGGTATTTTGAAGTACCTACCTCCACTCCCTTGCCCTCTAGAGGGTCCTTAAATTTGTCTACATGACAGGTCTATACCTATTTAAATTTTGACAAAACAACATTTTGCCTTAATTTTCAGTTATCAGTTTCTTTTCCTCTGGTTTTAGTTCTGAAAATGCAATTCCTGTAATTTGAGTAGAATTTTAAGCCATATCAATGTTTTTTTTTTTTTTAATTTAAGAAATGTATTTGTATATCTTTAAAACCTTATAATTTGGGATTGAGCAAAGTTGTGAAGCTGAAAACAATTTTGCTGTACTTAATTTAAGTGGAAGATCTATTTTGGAAGTTTTTACTTTTATATCACATGGATTTTAAAAGGTCATCAAAGGTCAAGACCCTCTAGAGGGAGAAGGAGTGGAGGTAGGTAGTTGAAAATACCTTCTTGGGACATACTTTAGCCTGTAGACCCATCCGTGAAAGTTTTGTCTTCCTAGCCTAACCCCTTTCCAAGATAGCCAAAAGTAGCTAAACTAGAATTTTACCAGGGTGGGGGTAAAGTCTAAACTTACCTCTCATTTACATCAGAAATAAAATTTACCCCCCCCCCCCTAATGTACAAATATTTATCCTGATTTGGTATATAGGCTATAGGGGTGGGGGGTAAAATTCATTTTGGACAAAAATGATTATTATATTTGGAAAGAGCATAAAAAGATGTCAAGTGGTATGTTTACTTTATTTGTAAGTCAATAATATGAACTGCAAAAAAATTACCAACTACCAGGGGGGGGGGGGCACACTTGTCAGTGAGTTGACTAGCCTAGGCTACTGTAATTTTAAAGAGCATAAAAAGGAATTGAGTAGTGTTCACCTTTTCCATCTTCAAGTTATGGAATGCTGCACATAGTTACCAAAGTATCTCAGGCTAATAAGAAATGGTTAATAAAATAGCAAAAAAGAGCATAAAAAGATGTCAAGTGGTATGTTTACTTTATTTGTAAGTCAATAATATGAACTGCGAAAAATTTACCAACTACCAGGGGGGGGGGACACACTTGTCAGTGAGTTGACTAGCCTAGGCCTAGGCTACTGTAATTTTAAAGAGCATAAAAAGGAATTGAGTAGTGTTCACCTTTTCCATCTTCAAGTTATGGAATGCTGCACATAGTTACCAAAGTATCTCAGGCTAATAAGAAATGGTTAATAAAATAGCAAAAAAGAGCATAAAAAGATGTCAAGTGGTATGTTTACTTTATTTGTAAGTCAATAATATGAACTGCAAAAAATTTACCAACTACCAGGGGGGGGGACACACTTGTCAGTGAGTTGACTAGCCTAGGCCTAGGCTACTGTAATTTTAAAGAGCATAAAAAGGAATTGAGTAGTGTTCACCTTTTCCATCTTCAAGTTATGGAATGCTGCACATAGTTACCAAAGTGTCTCAGGCTAATAAGAAATGGTTAATAAAATAGCAAAAAATGCCTTCAAGATTAGCTTGTGCCCATGCCGACCATGGCTATAAAAGAACCCTCAAGAGCAGGGAAATACCAAATAAAGGAGCCAAGAAGATATAGGTCATCGTGTACCTTGTGAAAAGGAAGAATCCAGTGAAAATACCGGGATTCGCCCACCAGGCTCATCCATTATAAAGTCAAATAGACCAAATTATCTCCTAAATTCAAAAATTTAATGCCATTGCATTTCTGATTTTTGAAAAGGGTTAAATAAAACATATTACAGTATGAGATTATAACCAGAATTTTTAATGTAAATTTTTATTAGTAAAAATTTTAGCAAATAAATTTGTTCTTTAGAGGTGATTGATCACATCTAAACTATAATACACGCTATCGTAAATATTCGTAGATCCTAGTACACTTTCAGCCGTCAAACATTTTAGGAAGAAGTAAAGCGGTTGCACCACCACATATTTTCATAAATAGGCTACTAGGATTTTCTACAGCTTAATCTGGAACACTAGTACAAGCATATTGTGAACATGATGGAAAAGAAAGATCTGGACAAGCGGACCCGCAAAAGGATTGCTGAAGCTAAAAAGAAAGCTAGACCAGGTAGGCTATGTTTTAGACTTTTTGTAGTCTAGGCTTCACATACCCTGACCTTTAGGCTAATTATGGGTAGCGTAGTTTACTTGCTGAAATACACCTGATTAATATTACAGTTTCTGGTCCCAAATTGTGTTATTTAGTAGGTGTAAAAAAAAATCATGGCTTCTGAGAGGCCAACAGGTAGCCTTAAGGTTTTGGTTAAGATTTATTAGGTTAGACTAAGCCTTTGGTAGAAACCAGTAAATTTGTCATTTTCTCAATTATCTGCTAGCTAAAATATGAACATACCATTCAATGTGCATAGCCTAGCCTATGATCAATCTCCACATAGCCTAGTAGGCTAAGGTTCTCTGGTAAATTTTCTGATTACCTCACACTGGGATAACTAAGGTTAAAATTCTACTTTAGCTACTTTTGTCTACCTTGGAAAGGGGTTAGATTTAAAAAAATGAAACTTTCAGGAATGGGTCTACAGGCTAAAGTATGTCCTGGGAAGGTATTTTGAAGGGTAAATTTTTACCAAATCATATTATTAAGTTTCAAATAAAGTGAATATACCACTCAATGCTTTTTTATGCTGATTACAAATATAACAATCATTTCTATTAGAAATGAATTTTGGCCCCCCCCCTATATATTCCAATTCAGGGTATATATTTCTACATTAGGGGGGGGGGGCAAATTTTATTTCTGACATAAATAGGAGGTAAGTTTACCCCCCCCCCCCCTAATGTAGAAATATATACTCTGAATTGGCATATATAGGGGGAGGGCTAAAATTCATTTCTGATAGAAATGATTATTATATTTGTAATCAGCATAAAAAAAGGCATTGAGTGGTGTAGCCTAGGGTAAGACACCCAGTAGTCGGCCACATGCCTATTCCCGGACAGAATCTTTGATAGGAATGAATCATCATCCTATTCACGGACAAAAGTCTCCTAATTCCGGTCACCTGCGATGCATTATCATTTTAAAAACTTTTTGACATTTAAACTACTCTAATTACTGTATTATACCACCTAGAAACTTAATTTTTTTACAGTTAAAATCCTGTTTCTTTTCTGAACGAGTAGGTTACTAATTCAAATAGTTTCGATTGTACATTGCTTCCTATTTTTAAATTTACTAAGAAGTGTCAAATCTTCCTATAGACGGACATATAGGAATCGCTCATGTATATAGTTATTACGCAATATTGCTTTGTTCCGTTCATGGATTTCCTGTTATCGCTTTTGTCGGGTTTTCGTCCGCTTGTTGCTAGGCCTATAGGCAGAACCTGCTAATTCATGTTTTGGCAAATTCATGATTCATGATGGCAAACAAAACATTAAATTGTAAAAGGTTTATTAATATAAGAAATTTTTTATTTAAATTTGATTTTCAGAGAAGATAATAATTCAGATTGGAATTATTGAGAAAAGTGATTATCCTTGTTATTCAATGTGGGCAGGTGCGGATGAAGGATTTTTTTTTTGGGGGGGGGGGGGCAAAATAGTTGGATTCTATAAAAAATTACGGGGTGCAACGTAGGTTGATCTGATAAATTTGCATCAGGAGTAAGTTTAATTAACGTAAACTTGAGTTAATTAAGTAAATTATGCTCTTTAATGCTCTTTTTTATGCTTATTTATGCTTTTTATGCCTTTTTTTTATGCTGATTACAATATAATAATCATTTCTATCGGAAATGAATTTCAGCCCCCCCCCCTATATATGCCAATTCAGGGTATACATTTCTACATAAGGGGGGGGGGCAAATTTTGTTTCTGATGTAAATCGGAGGTAAGTTTAAACGTAAGTTTAAGATAAATATTCAGATTGAAATTATTGAGAAAAGTGATTTTCCTTGTTATTCAATGAGGACAGGTGCAGATCAAGGATTTTGTTTTTTTTTGGGGGGGGGGGGCAGAATAGGTGGACCCAATAAAAAATTTAGGGGGGCGCAAAATCGGTTGATCCGATAAACTTGCGTCAGGAGTAAGTTTAATTAACGCAAACTTGAGTAAATTAAGTAAATTACACTACTTTAGGCTACACTAGGGGGGCGTGCGCCCCTTCGCCCCCTCCCCGCTGGATCTGCCACTGAATGAGGGGAACTGGTATTCCCCTGTACAATGTTTTCAACTATGCAAGATTCCAATGGTACACTTTTCATATTGATCTGACACTATTTTTGATGTGTTTTAGGCTTTTTTTAGAAATCACCATAAACTTTTTTTTTGGAATAAACTTTTACTTTTAAAACGAACCTAAATAATAGTTACCATTCCTGAATCAATGTCCCATGGCAACTTTTTCTTAATAGTAATTTTTTTTCAAAATTTTATCCTTTGAAACGAGGCGGGATTTCTTAATTGCTTTTGACACCTGTTTTTGTTTGAGAAGTCGCATATTGATTCCTTTTTTTCTTTATTTTTGCCGTGTATCAAAAATGGAAGGTTGTATCAAAAAGAAATCAAGTTTGGTTCATGCTAATGAAATAAAATAAAATAGGATGAATATGCAATAATTTGTAAACAAATTTGGGCTATATATTTCGGCTCAAACGGAATTGTTGTCATTTTAATGACAAAAAATATCATTTTAATAGCGGGGAACTTGATTTTAATAACCAAGTAATGGAAAATTTTCTGTGGGAGCAAATTTGTACTAGGGGACCGGTTATTTGTGGGGAAACTTCCATAAGGGATGGAATTTCTGTTTTTTTCTAGGGGGAGGTGGGTTAAACAAAAAAACATAATTGGGTACTTACGCATTATGCGGGCACCGCATAATTTACAAGTCTGACCATTTTTTTTTTTTTGGGGGGGGGGGTCAAACCCCTAACCCCCCCCCCCCCCTGGGTACTACCTTGGCCAAGGGAACAAATTTGCTATTGTACAAGGAAACCAGTCACGAAACCTGTCAAATAGGCTATTTGCAAGAGATCGCTATAGATAAATGACTGCAAAGCCGTGGTTTCTCAATGAGTGTCAATATTTACACGATTGATTTTTGTGGTTTAAGGGGGGAAAAGGTACCTAGGTTAGGTTTGGTTACGTATTTAATATATGGTATGATTCCCTCCCCCCCTAATGTGCAAATATATAGCCCAAATTTTTTTCTAAAATTATTATAAATTCATTTTATTTTATTTTACATTCGTCCTATATAATTTGGGCGGGGGGCTTTCCCCCTAGATTTGTCACTCCGTTTTGCAAAACCCATAAGCTAACGGATAACAGCTAATGGTGGCGGATCCGGGAGTGGTGAGGGGGGGCGCGTGCCCCCTAGCGAAGTCTAAGCATATCATATTCTTGATGCGCTACTTGAACGTCAAGTAAAGTGTATTCTTAAGAAAATTTATTTAAAAAACAAAGTTTTTCCGAAGGAAGTAAAGAGCAAAGTTGAAACTTAAAACGAACAAAAATTATTACTTTTACAGCCTATCTAACATATATCAATAAAACTAGTACAAATAAACCAACTAATTGTGTTTCTCTATGCTTTTAGGATTATAAAAAACTAGCGCTTTACTGAAAACACAAAAGTCAAGCATAAAAAACAGGATTATTGATTTAAGAATCAAAAGTGAGCATGCAGCCTAACAACACTAAACGAATCGAAAAGGCATTTCATAGTCTTACACCAGTCCTAATACTATCAAGATGGCTTTACTTCAACTTGTTTACAGACTAATTGTATGTCCTTCTCAGAACCAAAACGAGAGCCAGTCATTGAACTCAGCCATTGTGCAGAAGTAATACCAAATTAAATGTAAAAAAAAATAAAGCGTGGGAGGAAAAAAATAGGAAAATTTTTAATAGGATAGGAAATTAGGAAAATAGGAAAATTATTTATTTTAGGAAAAAAATAAGCGTGGGAGGGGGCCTAGTTGCCCTCCATTTTTTTGGTCACTTAAAAAGGGCACTAGAACTTTTAATTTCAGTTCCAATGAGCCCTCCCACGATATTCTAGGACCACTGGGTCGATACGATCACCCCTGAGGAAAAAAAAAACAAATAAACACGCATCCGTGATCTTTTTTCTGGCAAAAAATGTAAAATTCCACATTTTTGTGGATAGGAGCTTGAAAACTCTACAGTAGGGTTCTCTGATACGCTGAATATGATGGTGTGATTTTCATTAAGGTTCTATAACTTTTAGGGGGTCTTTCCCCCTTTTTTTGAAAATCAGCCAAATTTTCTCAGGCGCTTCACTTTTGATGGGTAGCACTAAACTTGATGAAAGTTATATATTTGAAATCAGCATTGAAATCTGATTCTTTTGATATATCTATTGGTATCAAAAACCCGTTTTCTAGAGTTTCGGTTACCATTGAGCCGGGTCGCTCCTTACTTACAGTTCGTTACCACGAACTGTTTGACCAAAAATACAAAATTCCACATTTTTGCAGATAGGAGCTTGAAACTTCCGCAACAGGTATTTCTGATACGCTGAATCCGATGGTGTGATTTTCATTACAGTTCTATGACTTTTTGGGGGTGTTTCCCCCTTTTTTCGAATATAAGGCAAATTTTCTCAGGCACGTAATTTTTGATGGGTGGGACTAAACTTGATGAAAGTTATATATTTGAATTCAGCATAAAAATCTGATTCTATTGATGTATCTATGGGTATCAAAATTCTGGTTTTTAGAATTTCGGTTACTATTGAGCAGGGTCGCTCCTTACTTACAGTTCGTTGCCACGAACTGTTTGAAAAAACCTTAAATTTTAACAATTGGTAACTTACAATAACATACAGATTACTGATACAGATGTATCAGTAATCAGTAATTCCCCCCCCCCCCTATTCGCCTATTATAGGCGAACCTCAACTTTTCCCCTTAATTTATTACTATTTTATTCATGATGAAATTAGGCCATAAGAAATGTTTACTGTTGCTATCTGACTAAAATGGCTTGTTTCACCGATGGTTTTAAAATTTCGTCCACTGTCATTTTTCATTCGAGAACTTCAAACACTGAAATGATAGAATTGTTTCACTTGCCCAGAACTCCTTCCCGTAATATGAATTTATAATTAAGTAAACGGTTTTTTCGGGATAAGCGTGGGATAGCAATTTTGAACTCACTCAGTTCAGGAACTTTGCCCATTGTTTACATATAGTATTGGTTAATGGGAAGTATAAAGACGTTTTAGGAGGGATTCTTTTCTGATGGAGGGGGAGGAAAGGGTTACGGGGGAGTATTCTTCCAAGGAGGATGTTTCCTTGGGGGAAGGGACATTTCTATGAAGGGAGCGCCGGATTTCCCAGCATTATTTAAAAAACGATCAGAAATTAAATAAAAAAAATAGTTTTTTCAACTTAAAGTAAGGAACAATATTAAAACTTAAAACAAACAGAAATTATTACGTATATGAGGGGGTTCGCCCCCTAGTCAATACCTCGCCCTTTTCACTAGTCTTTTTTTAGTAGTTTCAAAAGAGCTATCTATTCTAATTAACCGGCTTTTGTGATTCAGGGGTTTGTGATTCGAACAAAACTCGAATTGTAGCGCAAAGAGCAAGGTATCGACTAGGGGGCAAACTCCCTAATATACGTAATAAAACATACGAATATAGATGTTCGTTACGCAAGTTAATTCGTAAGTTACGTCAGAACAAAATTTCGAGAAAGCCATTTAGCAAAAAAAGGAAAATTAATATGCAAATTTCGTTTTAATTATTTATGTACGGTGAGCCAAAATAAGATCTTACAGCTCACTGATGTTAGCAAAAAGTGTGAAGACCGCCACTGTTTTGCCATATAGAACAATGATGAGAGAACTTTGATGATCTACTCATCATTGTTCTCAGACCGCTGATCAGAGCAGAATGATGAAAGACGTTTGCACAGAAACGACCAAAGATGTAAGAACTTAGCACATTGATGAGTGAAAAAACAGGCCTTATAGCGGTCTCTTGCAAATAGCCTATTTGACAGGTTTTTCGTTACTGGTTTCCTTGTACAATAACAAATTTTTTTCCTTGGACAAGGCTGTACCCAGGGGGGATTTGAACACCCCCCTCCCAAAAACGAAATGTTTGTCTGACTTGTAAAAATTTAACAAAAATGTAGGTAAACAAATTTTGGTGTTTACGCATCATGCAGGTATACTATACAGGGCTTCCACTCTCGAAAATTTAAATTCGGGGACAAGTCTTAAAAATTCGGGGAGTTTTCGGGGAAAAGTCTTCAAGATTCGTGGATTTTTCGGGAAAAAAACAAATGGAATTTTGTTGCGAAAATTTGGGAGCCAAAATTGGTTAGCTTCGTTTTCAGGCTCAAGTAGGGCTTGTATCTGCGTAGTAAATCAAGCCTTTTACAAAATAGGTTTTAGATCCAGAGCCACAGCCCGGGATTGGAACCCATAGCTGAAAACACTTATTGCTGATATTGCGGCAAAAACTTCAAAATTGTTTTCAAAAAAAAAGAAAGAAAAATAGTGAACACATGTGAACTGTAAATACCAGTAGCAATTTTTTATTAAGTCATCAATCTCAGAAATTCATTATAATATTTAAAAACAAAAACAAATATTGTTTGCGGTTTCTAGATAAGTAAATTAAATAGACAAATTCAATCTATAAGTACGGGGTAGTATTAAAACTTAAAACAAATAAGAACTAAACAAATAAATTTAAACTTAAATTAAAAAGGGAATTTTGACAACTTTGAAAAATTGAAAATTGGAATTTGGAATTTTGAAAAATTATTGGTTTTTCATGCTGCTTCTAAGGACTTAGTTGTTTACCCCCCCCCCCCCACAAAAAAATCCTCCCACAGAAAAAAAACGGGAAATCTCCCCCCCCCCCACCCACACAAAAATTTACCCCGCAGAAAATGCTCCTCTGCCGAAAATACTCCCCACGGAATACCCCTCCCCCCTCATATATGCAATAGTTTCTTTTCGTTTAAATTTTTAATGTCACTCTTTACTTTCATCTTGAAAAATAACTTGTTTTTATTTAATTGTTATCAAGCTCAAGGCATGCAATGAACAAAAATAGATAAGCTGGAAATAACAACTAATCAGTTTGTACTGAAATGACGTATCTTGTTCATCTTTTGGCATAGCTTGTTCACTGTATTTCTTAATGAACTAATTCAAATTGAAATTTTGAACTAGTGAAATACACAAATGAAATATTCACAAATAAAAAAAATCTGGAAAACATCAAATAAAACAACCTTATCTCTTTTCTTCCTTGTACACGACAATGTAAAATAAGAATTTTGTAAATAATTTCTGAGACCACACTGGCTAATCATGATAAAACAAAAAACCGCGAAGACAAACAAAACATTCTTTTTTTCTTCGCGATTTTTTGTTTTATAAGAATTTTGAAGATATAAAAGGACCAGAAAAATTTATACGTGTATATTCTATGTGCAGTGCCGTCAATTGGGGAGCAGGGGTATTTGCTTCTTTAAGTGTTTTTGCCCCCCCCCCCTCCTATGTTTGGAAAAACATCCTTTTTGGTACTTTCATTTAGAAATGGCTTTTTCTTGAGATTTTCATCAAGAAAATTAAAAAAAAAACAATAAAGTAACAATCCAGATTAGGATTTTGCTTTATTTTTTTTTACATTTAATTTGGTATTACTTCTGCACAATGGCTGAGTTCAATGACTGGCTCTCGTTTTGGTTCTGAGAAGGACATACAATTAGTCTGTAAACAAGTTGAAGTAAAGCCATCTTGATAGTATTAGGACTGGTGTAAGACAATGAAATGCCTTTTCGATTCGTTTAGTGTTGTTAGGCTACATGCTCACTTTTGATTCTTAAATCAATAATCCTGTTTTTTATACTTGACTTTTGTGTTTTCAGTAAAGCGCTAGTTTTTTATAATCCTAAAAGCATAGAGAAACACAATTAGTTGGTTTATTTGTACTAGTTTTATTGATATATGTTAGATAGGCTGTAAAAGTAATAATTTTTGTTCGTTTTAAGTTTCAACTTTGCTCTTTACTTCCTTCGGAAAAACTTTGTTTTTTTAAATAAATTTTCTTAAGAATACACTTTACTTGACGTTCAAGTAGCGCATCAAGAATATGATATGCTTAGACTTCGCTAGGGGGCACGCGCCCCCCTCACCACTGCCCGGATCCGCCACCATTAGCTGTTATCCGTTAGCTTATGGGTTTTGCAAAACGGAGTGACAAATCTAGGGGGAAAGCCCCCGCCCAAATTATATAGGACGAATGTAAAATAAAATAGGATGAATTTATAATAATTTAGAAAAAAAATTGGGCTATATATTTGCACATTAGGGGGGGAGGGAATCATACCATATATTAAATACGTAACCAAACCTAACCTAGGTACCTTTTCCCCCCTTAAACCACAAAAATCAATCGTGTAAATATTGACACTCATTGAGAAGCCACGGCTTTGCAGTCATTTATCTATAGCGATCTCTTGCAAATAGCCTATTTGACAGGTTTCGTGACTGGTTTCCTTGTACAATAGCAAATTTGTTCCCTTGGCCAAGGTAGTACCCATGGGGGGGGGGGGGGTTAGGGGTTTGACCCCCCCCCAAAAAAAATAATGGTCAGACTTGTAAATTACGCGGTGCCCGCATAATGCGTAAGTACCCAATTATGTTTTTTTTTGTTTAACCCACCTCCCCCCAGAAAAAACAGAAATTCCATCCCTTATGGAAATTTCCCCACAAATAACCGGTCCCCTAGTACAAATTTGCTCCCGCAGAAAATTTTCCATTACTCGGTTATTAAAATCAAGTTCCCCGCTATTAAAATGATATTTTTTGTCCTTAAAATGACAACAACAATTCCGTTGAGCATGATAAATTTTCGCGTAGCTATCCCAGGTGTTCGTTTTAGGTAGTGGTATAATTGATGTTTTGATAATTTTAAATGTCTGATAAAGAAAGGGTGATGATACTCTATTTGAAGACAGAATAGAATTTTGTCAAATTAGGCGCATATAAAAGCATTATTTAAGAGAGAGGTTTTAAAAATTTATTTCCGGCGAAGATGTCACAGTAGAGTATGCATTATGGAAGTTTTAAGCTGAATTTTTGTGCTTTCAGGAGGGATTCTTTTCTGATGGGGAGGGGGAGGAAAGGGTTATGGGGGAGGATTCTTCCATGGAGGATGTTTCCTTGGGGGAAGGGACATTTCTATGAAGGGAGCGCCGGATTATTTAAAAAACGATCAGAAATTAAATAAAAAAATAGTTTTTTAAACTGAAAGTAAGGAGCAACATTAAAACTTAAAACAAACAGAAATTATTAGGTATATGAGGGGGTTCGCCCCCTAGTCAATACCTCGCCCTTTTCACTAGAGTTTTTTTTTAGTAGTTTCAAAAGAGCTATCTATTCTAATTAACCGGCTTTTGTGATTCATGGGTTTGTGATTTGAACAAAACTCGAATTGTAGCGCAAAGAGCAAGGTATCGACTAGGGGGCAAACTCCCTAATATACGTAATAAAACATACGAATATAGAAGTTCGTTACGTAAGTTAATTCGTAAGTTACATCAGAACAAAATTTCGAGAAAGCCATTTAGCCAAAAAAGTAAAATTAATATGCAAATTTCGTTTTAATTATTCATGTACGGTGAGCCAAAATCTAAACTGCATTAATTCAAAAACGTTCAGAAATTAAATAAAAAAATTTAACTGAAAGTAAGGACCAACATTAAAACTTAAAACGAACAGAAATTATTCTGTATATGAAAGGGGCTGTCTCCTCCTCAATGCCTCGCTCTTTACGCTAAAGTTTTAATCTGTTACACAACTTAATTTTTAAAACAATAAAAACTTAGGTTAAATATATAACCTAACCTAGGTACCTCCCCCCCTTAAACACCAAAAAACAATCGTTTAAATATTGTAACTCCATGAGAAACCACAGCTTTGCAATGTTTTATCTATAGCGGTCTCTTGCAAATAGCCTATTTGACAGGTTTTTCGTTACTGGTTTCCTTGTACAATAGCAAATTTTTTTCCTTGGACAAGGCTGTACCCAGGGGAGGGGGGGGGGGAGTTGAACCCCCCCCCCTCCCAAAAACGAAATGTTTGTCTGACTTGTAAAAATGTAACAAAAATGTAGGTAAACAAATTTTGGTGTTTACGCATCATGCAGGTATACTATACAGGGCTTCCACTCTCGAAAATTCAAATTCGGGGACAAGTCTTAAAAATTCGGGGAGTTTTCGGGGACAAGTCTTCAAGATTCGGGGATTTTTCGGGAAAAAACAAAATGGAATTTCGTTGCGAAAATTTGGGAGCCAAAATTGGTTTTAGCTTCGTTTTCAGGCTCAAGTAGGGCTTGCATCTGCGTAGTAAATCAAGCCTTTTACAAAATAGGTTTTAGATCCAGAGCCACAGCCCGGGATTTGAACCCATAGCTGAAAACACTTATTGCTGATATTGCGGCAAAAACTTCAAAACTGTTTTCAAAAAAAGAGTTTTAGTTTTTTTTTTGTTTAACCCATCTCCCCCCAGAAAAAAACAGAAATTCCATCCTTTATGGAAGTTTCCCCACAAATAACCAGCCCCCTAGTACAAATTTGCTCCCGCAGAAAATTTTCCATTACTCGGTTATTAAAATCAAGTTCCCCGCTATTAAAATGATATTTTTTGTCATTAAAATGACAACACATTCCGTTGAGCCGAAATATATAGCCCAAATTTGTTAACAAATTATTGCAAATTCATCCTATTTTATTTCATTTCATTAGCATGAACCAAACTTGATTTCTTTAGCAGTGCCCACATAATGCACCAGTACCAATGTTTCTACAAGTTGACAAGACTATGCCCCTCACCATAGAATCCTCAAAATCTTTAATAGGCTAATACTTTCAAAGATGGCCATTTGTTGCGGTACAAAATTCGGAAAGTGGGTTATGCAAATCATTTGAAACCAGAAAGGATTTCTTAATTGCTTTTGACAGCTGTTTTCGTTTGAGAAGTCACATATCGATTCCTTTTTTTCTTTATTTTTGCCGTTTAGAAAAATTGATGTGAGACTTGTCAGGTATTGAAGTGACATGTTTGACCAATATTGATGGGGCATGTGCACTTAATTTTGATTGAATTCCGATAATAAAAATGAATTTAAGCTAAATTAAGACATCAGGACGAAGGATTATGGAGTATTCTTTTCTATAAGGGGCTATATTTCAGTCACGTATATACAAGATTGAAAGCGAAGAAATAATAAAAGGCGCCTTTTCACGGTCGAAAGTTCAATATTTGTCTTGAAGAATGCCAAAGCAAAAAAAAACAAAGCAAAACAAGCATATTTTGGGTGTAGCTGCTGACGAGGAGGGGGATTAACGAATTTTTTATTGTTTAACAAAAATAAAAGTTGTGAGAAAGTCAAACTTTAGTGTAAAGAACGAGGCGTTGAGGAGGGGACAGCCCCTTTCATATACGGAATAATTTCTGTTTAAGTTTTAACGTTGTTCCTTACTTTCAGTTAAAAAACTTGTTTTTTTATTTAATTTTTGAACGTTTTTGAATTGATGCAGGTTTTGATTTTAGGTCACCGTACATGAATAATTAAAACAAAATTTGCATATTAATTTTACTTTTATTTGGTTAAATGGCTTTCTCGAAACTTATTTAATTTTATTTACGAACGTTTTTATTAGTAATAAAGATACATAACTTACGAATTAACTTACTTAACGAACTTCTACATTCATATATTTTTAATATGTATATTAGGGGGCTCGCCTACTAGTCAATACCTCGCTCTTTAAGCTAAAGTTCGAATTTTGTTCCAGTTCTTTAAAAATGACCCCTTAATCACAAAGGCCGTTATTTAGAATAAATAGCTCTTATGAAAGTACTAAAAAATCTTTGGCTTAAAGAGTGAGGTACTGACTAGGGGATGAACCCCCTCCCCCCTCTGGATCCACCACTGTCATGGTTGCAGAGGTAGGTGTAACCTAGTAAAGAACAAACAACAGCCCATAGTAACCAAAAGTTAAAAACATTTTGAAAAAAATTACTATTAAGAAAAAGTTGCCATGGGACATTGATTCAGGAATGGTAACTATTATTTTGGTTCGTTTTAAAAGTAAAAGTTTATTCCAAAAAAAAGTTTATGGTGATTTCTAAAAAAAGCCTAAAACACATCAAAAATAGTGTCAGATCAATATGAAAAGTGCACCATTGGAATCTTGCATAGTTGAAAACATTGTACAGGGGAATATCAGTTCCCCTCATTCAGTGGCAGATCCAGCGGGGAGGGGGCGAAGGGGCGCACGCCCCCCTAGTGTAGCCTAAAGTAGTGTAATTTACTTAATTTACTCAAGTTTGCGTTAATTAAACTTACTCCTGACGCAAGTTTATCGGATCAACCTATTTTGCGCCCCCCTAAATTTTTTATTGGATCCACCTATTCTCCCCCCCCCCAAAAAAAAACAAAATCCTTGATCCGCACCTGTCTCCATTGAATAACAAGGAAAATCACTTTCCTCAATAATTTCAATCTGAATATTTATCTTAAACTTACGTTTAAACTTACCTCCGATTTACATCAGAAACAAAATTTGCCCACCCCCCCCCCCCTTATGTAGAAATGTATACCCTGAATTGGCATATATAGGGGGGGGGGCTGAAATTCATTTCCGATAGAAATGATTATTATATTTGTAATCAGCATAAAAAAAGGCATCGAATGGTGTATTCACTTTATTCCTAACTTAATAATATGATTTGGTATATATTTACCCATTTTTGTTGGAAATGAATTTTAGCCCCCACCCCTATATATACCAATTCTGGGTATATATTTGCACATTAGGGGGGTGGGGGGGAAGTTGAAACTTACCTCTCATTTACACAGAAACAAAATTACCCCCACCCCCCTAATGTGCAAATATATACCCTGAATTGGTATATATAGGGGTGGGGGCTAAAATTCATTTCCAACAAAAATGATTAATATATTCTTAAAGAGCATAAAAAAGAGCATTAAAGAGCGTAATTTACTTAATTAACTCAAGTTTGCGTGAATTAAACTTACTCCTTATGCAAATTTATCAGATCAACCTATCTTGCGCCCCTTAATTTTTTTTTTATTGGATCCACCTATTTCGTCCCCCCCCTACTCCCCCCCCCCCAAAAAAAAAAAATCCCTGATCGGCACATGCTCATATTGAATAACAAGGATAATCACTTTTCTCAATAATTCCAATCTGAATTATTATCTTCTCTGAAAATCAAATTTGTTATACAAATTTGTAATAAACCTTTAAAAATTAATTTTTCATTTGCGAAATGGTGATTTACAAACTGCAGCTATTTCGAAATTAGCTTGGCCGAGATTACAGCGTATAGAAAACAAGACTGGGAAAACCAGTTTTTTTGCTGGTGGCCGTGAATAGGGAGATTGCTGGTCGGGAATAGGCAATATTGCGTCATAACTATTTACAATGAGCCGTTTGTATGTCCGACTTTAGGCGGAATTGTCACTTGTTAGTATTTCAAAAATAGGCAGCGCTGTACTAGGCGTAACTATTTGAATTAGTAACCTACTTGTTCAGAAAAGAAACAGAATTTTAACTGTAAAAAAATTAAGTTTCTAGGTGGTATAATACAGTAATTAGAGTAGTTTAAATGTCAAAAAGTTTTCAAAGTGATTAAAGTGTCCGACTACTGGGTGTCTTACCCCTATTTACTTTATTCCTAACTCAATAATATGATTCAGTAAGAATTTACCTTTTGAAGTACCTACCTCTACTTCTTCTCCCTCTAGAGGGTCCTGAAATTTGCCTACATGACTGGTCTATACCTATTGAAATTTTGACAGAACAATATTTTACCTTAATTTTCAGTTATCAGTTTCTTTTTCTATGGCTTTAGTTCTGAAAATCCAATTCCTGTTATTTGAGTAGAATTTTAAGCCATATCAATATTGTTTTTTTTTCAAAATTTAGGAAATGTATTTACATATCTTTAAAACTTATCATTTGGGATTGAGCAAAGTTGTGAAGCTGAAAACAATTTAGTTGTACTTCATTTAAGCAGAAGATTTATTTTGCAAGGTTTCATTTTTATAACACACACATTTTTAAAGGTCATCAAAGGTCAGGACCCTCTAGAGAGAGAAGTAGTAGAGATAGGTACTTCAAAATACCTTGCTGGGACATACTTTAGCCTATAGAACCATTCCTGAAAGTTTCATTTTCCCAACCTAACCCCTTTCCAAGATAGCCAAAAGTAGCTAAAGTAGAATTTTGCCTAACTAAGAAACAGACATATACTAATAACCAGATTTTTATCCTGAATCCAGTGAATTTAGAGGTTTAAATTACTGTCCTAGCTAAAAAAAATAGACTTGCCTTTAAACTCAGAATTGCATTCCTGAATCCAAATACGGTAAATGTTTTGTTGTTCATATAATTGACCTAAAAATAAATTGAACATACAACTAGATGCCATTTTTTATACTCTTTCTGAATATAATAATTGCTTTTCTTGCAAGTTTAATTTTAAGCCCTTTTAGGACCCTTGAAAATAATAATGTCATTCTATTGAAAAATATAATGTCATTATATTTTTTGGATATAAAAATCAGTTATAAAATTTGTTTCAAACTTACTATTTCATTATAAATCTATTTTGTAAAAGTTGTAGAATTCATAAGCATTGATTTGTAAAAGTTGTATAATTCATAAGCAAGATTAAACTGATTAAAAAAATTCAAATAAATCTGCCATGTTTTCTTCTTGTTCTGTTATACCACTTAAAAGCTTCTGTTTTACCTTTTTGTCAGAAAAATATCAAAGTTACAGAAGAAACATGGTGGACAAAAAAAGGAGAAATTGTTTTGTATATTTTATTCAACTTAATCATGATAAATCAATTCTTGTGGATTATATAACTTAAAAAATGGATTTGTAATCAAATGGTAAGTTTCAAATCCATGGTTTAAGCCTTTTTTATACCCAAAAACTAGAAATTTTTTGGTCATTTTCAAGGGTTCAAGAAAATGCTTAAATTTGAATCTGCAAGAGAAGCAATTATCATATTTGTAAAGAGCATAAAAAAAGGCATCAAGTGATATATTTTCTTTATTTATAAGTCAATAATATGAACAGCAAAGTATTTACCCCAAATATAACATTCATTTGCATTAGAAATTGATTTTATCCCCCCCCCTCCCTAATGTGCTAACATATAACCTGAATCATATATAAGCATTGGATATTCTCCTTAAGTCACTCTATTCTCCAGGTTGAATTAACACTTTGTCCAAACACTAGCAAATCCATGGCTAGTGCTCTGTAGAATAATAGGCTACCATTGTTGTGGTCAACCTTAACCATGGTAATGTTATTGTTCTGCATAACACTAACCACTTTAATGTATTTATCTGGTATACTTTATAAGGATAAGACCTTTGCTAAAGCTTTTCTATTGGCTAAATCAAATGCTTGCTCATAATCTATAAAGACTAAAGGTGTCTGATGACTCAGGTGCTTCTCAATTAATAATCTTGAGTTAAAATTTTGTCAATGCAGCCTCTCCTCATCCTAAGACCATACTATCTTCTCCCAAAACTTTATCTTTGGTATCTCTTAAGTCTAAAAAAATATTATGCTAAGTTGTTTGCTTCCTGCAGATTTTAAAAACACCCATCTTTGTATTTTCATCAGAGCAAAATTGAAGAAAATCCTTGCCCCCTCCAATATTTTTGTGAATTGGTGCTCTTGCTGCCATCACAGCCCCTTCCTGCTAATGAAGTGAGATACAAGTCTATGTCTTATGCAAAAGCTTACTAGTTTGGTTAAATATGTTTTCAATTTTGCAATGTTATGCTAAATGTTTTGTGTTTGGATTCAGAAGAACAGCATATTACTGAAAATATCTTAGAAAGCAGATTCTGGGTCACTTGTCCTTGTCAGTGCTACAGGATTTTCTGAAATTAGTGAATCTTAATAAACCTCAATACTGACTAGAAAAATTTCTCAATTGAAACATTTGTTGAGTAAAATATAAGCATGCAAAGTTTTTTTTACAATGAGTAAAATAAGGCTTTAGATAAATATGTATTGTGTCAATGCATGATTTAACTGTAGTGGGGAGCATTGCAGTCCCTGTAAGGTGTGTAAGCAACAGGTTGCAGATTAAAGTGTGGTCTAGCAATCCAAAACTGGTAAGGTTCTTGTGCACTGTCAAAGATGTGTCTGAGTGTTTGGCACAATAATGGGGAACCACAAAGTGGAATAGTAAGCCAGACTAGAATCAATTTTAAGTGGAATACTAATGAAGTGTTTGGTGCCCACCAAACAGTACTGTAAGAACATTTTGAACAAAATGTTCAAACTCATATGTTACCCAAGACTCATTGTTCATAAGAACCTTTGATTTTAGGTCAATTTGATGTAAAGAGAGAGTTTGCACATTCTTCTATTGTGTGGTGATTACCACCATTAAGGAAAATCTACAAAAAAGAATTGCAAGGGTTGTTGAAGATTTTTTTTAATGAAGATACCAAAAACACCATTCAAAATCTAGGGGAGGGGGGAATACCTCAACCTCCCTCTCTAATTCACCCTTGATTGCCACAAGCCATTTTATTTGTAAAACTACTAATGCCAAACTCCTTCTTCAGTTTGGACAAACATTCAGTACCCTTTTTTTCCTTCTCTAATGAAAACCCCTTTGTACTATAACTTCAAGCATTAAATAGATCTAACATGATATGTACTTACAGAAATCATTATCATGTCAACCAGAAGTGGTATGATCAAACCCTGGGAGATACAGGTACAGGTCTATTTGTCAAGGCATTGTTTTAACACTTTCAGAAGAATAGGGAATTGGCAGAACATTTTTTGGTGTTTTAACATTTTTTTTCTTTGCCTTTTCAAAAAAAGGTGGGGGGGTCATATTTCCTTGTCATCTCACTTGCTGGGGTATACACGTTTGCACCTACACAGGGGAGGAGGGAGGAATTTGCTTTTTGTCATTTCAGGCCCCCCTCCCTCCTCTCTCCAACAGGGTGCTATGAATTTTTAAGAGTGAGGGGATTAGTCATCCCTTATCTCAGCATTTGCTGAGAAATACAGCAAGACACTTGCACAGGGAGGAAATGTGTCTTTAGTATTTTAAATCCCCCCACCCTCCAATAAGTATTTAACATGTGTCTCTGCATTTTCAAAGAAAGGGATTGTTTCTTCTCCCTTGTCCCATAATTTCCTTGTGTGTACTGGACACACCAGCCTTACCCCAACCCTGCCCAAACTCCTATAATGCTCCCACTCCTTAAGAATAGCAGTCTGTTCCTATGTTTCATGATTTTCAATAACCTATGAAAGTTTGTGACATTTAAAAACAATAAGTTTTTTTTAGAAAAGGTAGGGACCAAATGTAGTTGAATAGAAATTGTATCATGATATGGTCTTGAAATCAATTAAAGTAAAAACCTCAAAGAATCTAGAGCCTTAACTGACAACACTGCTCTGCAAAATCTGCAAAAAAAGAACTAATTTAGTTACATTTACTATTTAATCCTTGATCTGCTCGCTTTTTTATATTTAATTGCTGACAATTCTCTTTTTTTTCTTACCCATTTCTTTTTGTGTAGAATTAAGCACACCAAGTCTCTGGACAGAACAGAATTATGCACTAACCTTTGACTGCAGTCCACACAAAATAGAAGATAATGTTGAAAGGATTTCTGTTCATAATGTTTCAACTGGAGAATTCATTGAGAAATTTGAAAAGACCTATCAACCTGTAGTTATTACTGGCATTCAAGATTCTTGGGATGCTAATGTCAAATGGACTCTGGAGGTAGAGTAGTTGTTTTTCTGATTCTTTTAGTAATTTTGCCACTATGCAGTTTTAATTTATTCTTTACTTATTTTTTGTTTATTTTTATTCATTTGTTTATTTGACATTAATTTAATTTACTACATTCACTATTAATCAATATATTAGTTAATAATTAAGAAATTGAACTAATCTATTTATAATTTAATTTTTGATAGTTTTGGCACTATTTAGTTTTGTTTATTCCTTATTTTTTGTTTATTTCTGTTAATTTATATTAATTTTATCTATTGAATTATTTTTTAATTAATTAATAATTATTAGTAAATACTTTAAGAAATTATTAATGAATAAATTAGGTTAATTTATCAATAATGAAGTTTGGCACATTACAGTTTTTTTTGTATTTTGTTTTTTAAGGTATTTAATTATTTATATATTTGTAAATAAATAGAACAATGCCAAATCAATTAACTCCACAAGACAAATTGGAGAAAATTATTGAAAAAAAGTAACTGGTTATGACTATAATGTAGTGATACCTAGGAACAGAATTTTTTTTGTGTTGTATATTTTCAGTTTGAAAAAAAAACAACCTTAAATGGTGGCCTTTGACCCCTGTTTTGAAAGATGAAGAAAATCAAATTTAGCCTGTGTTTCACTGACATCTACTTTTTCTTTTTCTGTTTTCTCTGGCAATAGCTGGGCACTGGAGCATCTTAGAAAGCTGTTTACAGGCTCATTTGAAACTAATGCCTAGATCTATATACTTTTTTTTTCTTTGTTTTCTTTTTTTGTAAATTCGTCTTGGCAAGGCCATCATAAAATACCATATGACTCCAAATTTGTCTTGTTTTCTTATTTTAATTTGGAATTTCTGTATAAAACACGTTTGTCACTGTTGTGCCTTTTGTCTTTTCAATATCACATTTGCTGCAATAGCTGTAGCCTAGTTGGAGCAAACCATGGCTTTTTGTAACCAAAATTTGAAAAGTTAATTTTCAGCAAGAATGTTTCATTAGAAAAAGTATTGAAAATTCCTTGTAGAACCTTTTTTTGGAGCAAAAATTTTCTAATCTGTAAATCTTAGGTTTCTGCCCTATGCCTCTCAAATTGAAATTCAAAATAAATTTTTTGCTGTTGAGTATTCCAGGGTTAGAAACTACTTTTTATTAAGATTTCAGGTCGATCAGAGAAAAAATCTCAAAAGAGGGGACCTGAATATTTTTGATAAATGAAAAAATAATCCACTGGTTCGATTGGGATTGCATTTTTAATGGAATGTAGTCAGAGGCAACGCTGTAGCGTTGCCCATAGTAAAGGCCATACAGCTCCAATGTTTTATTATTGTTTTTTTTTCCAAGAGGCACTTCATATGGAAGGGGTCGTCGTAGAAACTTCAAAGGGGGCTCATTCGACTGGAAATCGAGAGTTCTAGTGCCATTTTTAATAATCGAAAATGATTGGAGGGCAACTAGCCCCCTCCCACGCCCATCATTCCCCCAAACACATCCAATCAAAATTTTGAGATAGCCATTTTGTTCAGCATAAATGATTTCCAGATAGAAATATATTTTTGAGGAGGACACTCCCCCACAACCTTCAGGGCAAGGGTTTTAAGTTATGCCCTGGGGGCATATAAGGTTTTATAGAAGGCGTTGTTGTAGAAACTTCAAAACAGGCTCATTCAATTGGAAATTAAAGGGCTAGTGCCCTTTTTAATAGTCGAAAGTGATGGGAGTGCGACCCCCCCTCCACGCCCATCATTTCCTCAAACACATCCAATCAGAATTTTGAGATAGCCATTTTGTTCAGCATAGTTGATTTCCAGATAGAAAATATGTTTTTGACGAGGACACTCCCCCACAACCTTCAGGGCAAGGGTTTTAAGTTATGCCCTGGGGGCATATAAGGTTTTTATAGAAGGTGTTGTCCTAGAAACTTCAAAAAAGGCTTATTCGATTGGAAATTCAAAGGGCTAGTTCCGTTTTTAATAGTCGAAAGTGATTGGAGGGCAACTAGCCCCTTCCCCACGCCCATCATTCCTCCAAACACATCCAATCAAAATTTTGAGATAGCCATTTGTTCAGCGTAGTTGATTTTCTCATAGAAAATATGTTTTTGAGGAGGACAATCCCCCACAACCCTCAGGACAAGAGTTTTAAGTTATGCCCTGGGGGTATATATGGTTTTTATAGAAGGCGTTGTCGTAGAAACTTCAAAAAAGGCTCATTCGATTGGAAATTCAAAAAGCTAGTGCCCTTTTTAATAGTCGAAAGTGATTGGAGGGCAACTAGCCCCCCCCCCCCCCACACCCATCATTTCCCCAAACACATCCAATCAAAATTTTGAGATAGTCATTTTGTTCAGCATAGTTGATTTTCAGAAGGAAAATATGTTTTTGAGGAGGGCACTCCCCCACAACCCTTAGGGCAAGGGTTTAAAGTTATGCCCTGGGGGCATATAAGGTTTTTATAGAAGACGTTGTTGTAGAAACTTCAAAACAGGCTCATTCGATTGGAAATTAAAGGGCTAGTGCCCTTTTTAATAGTCGAAAGTGATGGGAGTGCAACTAGCCCCCCCTCCCCACGCCCATCATTTCCCCAAACACATCCAATCACAATTTTGAGATAACCATTTTGTTCAGCATAGTTGATTTCCAGATAGAAAATATATTTTTGGTCATTCGAAAAAGGGGGTCATTCGATTGGAACTCGAGAGTTCTAGTGCCATTTTTAATATTCGAAAATGATTTGAGGGCAACTACCCCCCCCCCCCCACGCCCATCATTCCTCCAAGCACATCCAATCAAAATTTTGAGATAGCCATTTTGTTCAGCGTAGTTGATTTCCAGATAGAAAATATATTTTTCAGGAGGACACTCCCCCACAACCCTCAGGCCAAGAGTTTTAAGTGATGCCCTGGGGGCATATAAGGTTTTTATAGAAGACGTTGTTGTAGAAACTTCAAAACAGGCTCATTCGATTGGAAATTAAAGGGCTAGTGCCCTTTTTAATAGTCGAAAGTGATGGGAGTGCAACTAGCCCCCCCTCCCCACACCCATCATTTCCCCAAACACATCCAATCACAATTTTGAGATAACCATTTTGTTCAGCATAGTTGATTTCCAGATAGAAAATATATTTTAGGTCATTCGAAAAAGGGGGTCATTCGATTGGAACTCGAGAGTTCTAGTGCCATTTTTAATATTCGAAAATGATTGGAGGGCAACTAGCCCCCCCTCCCCACGCCCATCATTCCTCTAAACACATCCAATCAAAATTTTGAGATATCCATTTTGTTCAGCATAGTTGATTTCCAGATAGAAAATATATTTTTGAGGAGGACACTCCCCCACAACCCTCAGGGCAAGAGTTTTAAGTTATGCCCTGGGGGCATATAAGGTCTTTATAGAAGGCGTTGTCGTAGAAACTTCAAAAAAGGCTCATTCGATTGGAAATTCAAAGGGCTAGTGCCGTTTTTAATAGTCGAAAGTGATTGGAGGGCAACTAGCCCCCCCCCCCCCCCCCCACGCCGATCATTTCCCCGAACACATGCAATCAAAATTTTGAGATAGCCATTTTGTTCAGCATAGTTGATTTCCAGATAGAAAATATATTTTTGGTCATTCGAAAAAGAGGGTCATTCGATTGGAACTCGAGAGTTCTAGTGCCATTTTTAATATTCAAAAATGATTAGAGGGCAACTAGCCCCCCCCCCCCACGCCCATCATTCCTCCAAACACATCCAATAAAAGTTTTGAGATAGCCATTTTGTTCAGAATAGTTGATTTCCAGATAGAAAATATATTTTTGAGGAGGACACTCCCCCACAACCCTCAGGGCAAGGGTTTTAAGTTATGCCCTGGGGGCATATAAGGTTTTTATAGAAGGCGTTGTCGTAGAAACTTCAAAAAAGGCTCAATCAATTGGAAATTCAAAGGGATAGTGCCCTTTTTAATAGGCGAAAGTGATTGGAGGGTAACTAGCCCCCCTCCCACGCCTATCATTTCCCCAAACACATCCAATCAAAATTTTGAGATAGCCATTTTGTTCAGCATAGTTGATTTCCATATAGAAAATATATTTTTGAGGAGGACACTCCCCCACAACCCTCAGGGCAAGAGTTTTAAGTTATGCCCTGGGGCATATAAGGTTTTTATAGAAGGCTTTGTCGTAGAAACTTCGAAAAAGGCTCATTTGATTGGAAATTCAAAGGGATAGTGCCCTAGTGCCCTTTTTAATAGTCGAAAGTGATTGGAGGGTAACTAGCCCCCCCCCCCCCCCGACCCCATCATTCCCCAAACACATCCAATCAAAATTTTGAGATAGCCATTTTATTCAGCGTAGTTGATTTCCAGATAGAAAATATATTTTTCAGGAGGACACTCCCCCACAACCCTCAGGGCAAGAGTTTTAAGTTATGCCCTGGGGCATATAAGGTTTTTATAGAAGGCGTTGTCGTAGAAACTTCAAAACAGGCTCATTCGATTGGAAATTCAAAGGGCTAGTGCCGTTTTTAATAGTCGAATGTGATTGGAGGGAAACTAGCCCCCCCCCTCCCCACGCCCATCATTTCCCCAAACACATCCAATAAAAGTTTTGAGATAGCCATTTTGTTCAGAATAGTTGATTTCCAGATAGAAAATATATTTTTGAGGAGGACACTCCCCCACAACCCTCAGGGCAAGAGTTTTAAGTTATGCCCTGGGGGCATATAAGGTTTTTATAGAAGGCGTTGTCGTAGAAACTTCAAAAAAGGCTCAATCGATTGGAAATTCAAAGGGATAGTGCCCTTTTTAATAGTCGAAAGTGATTGGAGGGTAACTAGCCCCCCTGCCACGCCTATCATTTCCCCAAACACATCCAATCAAAATTTTGAGATAGCCATTTTGTTCAGCATAGTTGATTTCCAGATAGAAAATATATTTTTGAGGAGGACACTCCCCCACAACCCTCAGGGCAAGAGTTTTAAGTTATGCCCTGGGGCATATAAGGTTTTTATAGAAGGCTTTGTCGTAGAGACTTCAAAAAAGGCTCATTCGATTGGAAATTCAAAGGGATAGTGCCCTAGTGCCCTTTTTAATAGTCGAAAGTGATTGGAGGGTAACTAGCCCCCCCCCCCCCGAACCCATCATTCCCCCAAACACATCCAATTAAAATTTTGAGATAGCCATTTTATTCAGCGTAGTTGATTTCCAGATAGAAAATATATTTTTCAGGAGGACACTCCCCCACAACCCTCAGGGCAAGAGTTTTAAGTTATGCCCTGGGGCATATAAGGTTTTTATAGAAGGCGTTGTCGTAGAAACTTCAAAACAGGCTCATTCGATTGGAAATTCAAAGGGCTAGTGCCGTTTTTAATGGTCGAAAGTGATTGGAGGGAAACTAGCCCCCCCCCCACGCCCATCATTTCCCCAAACACATCCAATCAAAATTTTGAGATAACCATTTTGTTCAGCATAGTTGATATCCAGATAGAAAATATATTTTTGAGGAGGACACTCCCCCACAACCCTCAGGGCAAGAGTTTTAAGTTATGCCCTCGGGCATATAAGTTTTTAGAGAAGGCGTTGTCGTAGGAACTTCGAAAAAGGCTCATTCGATTAGAAATTCAAAGGGCTAGTGCCCTTTTTAATAGTCGAAAGTGATTGGCGTGCACCTAGCCCCCAGTAAAGGCCACACGGCTCCAATGTTTTATTATTTATTTATTTTTTCCAGAGGCACTTCATACGGAAGGGGTCGTCGTAGAAACTTCAAAGGGGGCTCATTCGATTGGAAATCGAGAGTTCTACTGCCCTTTTTAGTAGTCAAAAATGATTGGACGGCAACTAGCCCCCCCCCCCCCCCCACGCCCATCATTCCCCCAAACACATCCAATCAAAATTTTGAGATAGCCATTTTGTTCAGCATAGTTGATTTGCAGATATAAAATACGTTTTTGAGGAGGACACTCCCCCTCAACCCTCAGGGCAAGGGTTTTAATTTATGCCCTGGGGGTATATAAGGTTTTTATAGAAGGCGGTGTCGTAGAAACTTCAAAAAAGGCTCATTCGATTGGGAATTCAAAGGGCTCGTGCCCTTTTTAATAGTCGAATGTGATTTGAGGGCAACTAGCCCCCCCCCCCACGCCCATCATTTCCCCAATCATATCCAATCAAAATTTGAAAACTGAAAACGAATTATATTACAAATGTTTTCTTTTGTACTTAATATTGAAAATAAATATTAAAATTACAGTAAAATTTTGAACTGATGGGTTTTCAGCAATTAATATCACTATACATCAAATATTCAGTTTAATTTATTAGTTCTTTTCAAGATTGGTCAAGACAAATATAGTTTCACTACAAACAAAATTTGGATACTGCCCCCTTCTTTAACTGTAAAAACCTAAAGCCTTCCGCGTCATTGGCGCTTCACTGAAAACGAATTACTCGTATATTACAAATTTATTCTTTTCCAGTTCTTACAGCATTGAAAATGAAAACAAAAATTACAGTGAAAAAAAATTCTTGAACTGATGGATCTTTCAACAATTAATATCATTATATATCTAATATTCAATTTGATTTTGTTTAGACTGTTCAAGACTCATATAGTTTTCAGTAAGGCGCCAATGACGCAGTAGGTTTTAGGCTTCTGCAGTGAGACGATACCCAAACTCTTATTTGTAGTTATTTTTATTCAATTCAAACTTGATTTGCATATTCAATTTAAGTTTCACTGTTTTAAGATTTATTTATTCATTTACATTAATATATATTGTATGTTTGATCGCATTGATTGTTTATTTAATTTCTGTTCGTTTTAAGTTTCATTTATACTTTAATAGCAAAATATTTGTTTTCGTTTTAAGCTTGATTTTCATATTCAATCTAAGCATTACTCGCTTTAAGATCTATTTATTCATTTATATTATTACTTGTTGTATGTTTTTTTGCTATGATTGTTTATTTAATTTCTGTTCGTTTTGGGTTTCATTTATTCTTTAATAGTAATTTCTGGTCATTTTGAGTTTGAATTTAACATGTATTTTTATCTCCTGAGCTTAAGTTTAAAATGGCCTTTACTTTTCTTTGAAAAACTTATTTTTCGAAAGTTTTTTTTAATTAATCTGTTGAAAAGGGCTATCACCCCCCACCCCCCACCCAAAAAAAGTTTTGGAGACTTAGCAATGGATCAGCAGCTTCCGGGTATGTGTATTGCAGTCTTTAAACGATATCTCCGCCTCATTTTTTTAGTTTCAAGTATTTTTTGACTGCAGGCTACGTCATACTGAAATTTCAACCTTACGGTCATTCCTGTCCACCCATGCCACCACCTCACCCTTTCTTTCCTTCATACTTTTGGAGGTCCATACTGTGTGAATTTAGCCTATGTAGAAGTGTAGACCCTTCTTCATTTTGACCATGGTTTCTCTTTTTGTTCTTTCAGACTGTGTTCCTGTAATTTTTATACACATCACCATTTCAATCATACACTCACATACACATCAATTAGACCCTTATGAATTTTGACTGTGATTCATGCAAACTGTTCAGCCCTCTAATACTTTGGTGAAACACTCTTCATTCACTTTACCACATACACTCTTATACGCATCAGCAAGACACATTGAAATCAGAGGAACCTTCACCGTTTCGACCATAATTCATACGAGGCTCGGCATTTACCCCTCCCCTCTCTTCCGGCTGGTTGGTCTCCAATTACTTTCGACTTATAAAAAAGGACCAGAACTCTCAATTTCTGACCAAATGAGCATCCTCCGAAGTTTCTGTGACCATAAGATGGAGGTGGGGATGAAGAAGGGACCGAATGACCAAAACAATGTTTTGGTCGTTCGGTAAGAAGAACAAGTCGGTAAAATCGTGAAGCGAAGCGCCGTGATTTTATCGACGCCGCTAAAATTCTTTGTTTGGTTAAATAAAGACCCCGAAAATACTGACGCGTTATCTACAGAAAGTTCGAACTTGGTCGGTAAACGCAGCAGTTCTACCGACTCCTGTCGTGAGTTTACATATGGTGCCACAATTTTCCATTTGGTTAAAGAATAAGCAGTTGAATAGTGTCATGATATGTAGGCTGAATCTTGGTCGGTAAATGCGGCGGTTTTACCGACTCGTGCAGTGACTTTACGTATTGTATTCGAAACGGACATTATGCTAATTATTGGCAAAAAACAGTCGGTAAAAATGACAAGCCCGTCGGTAAAATCTCTTGCTCCCCCCCCTCAAACATTTTGACTGGTAACGATCCTGCACTGCACACCTAGTATTGATATTATTTGTGTTATTCTAATAATACAACGATTTTGTATGATGTTTTGTTTTCTGTCCATGAGCAGACAGTGCATTGGGATTTCCAAAATTGTTCAGTATGAAGCGTTAGAATTATGATATTTAGAATCATTTCCATAGTGTATCTTTTCTTCTTTGGGCTATTTCTGGTTTGTTGAACAAATTATGGACAATTCTGAAGGATCACTGGTCATCTTTCCTTTATAGACAGTAGAAGGTCCTTATGGACAGCAGAAGGTCCCTTTCTAAGTTCTATTATTTGAAAAAAACTACGTTTTCTAAAGAGTTAAGAGGCTGAGTCACAAGTTCGAACCTTAAAACGTACAGGGATTAGGAGGTGCAGTTGGGGGGCTGCCGCCCCCCCAAACCCCCCTTCCGTATATGAAAGGGGCTGTGCCCTCCTCAACGCCTCGCTCATTACGCTAAAGTTTTTGTTGTTTAAAAAAAAGAGTTGTGAGAAAGTCAAACTTTAGCGTAAAGAGCGAGGCGTTGAGGAGGGCACAGCCCCTTTCATATACGGAAGCGGGGGTTTGGGGGGCGGCAGCCCCCAACTGCACCTCCTAATCCCTGTACGTTTTAAGGTTCGAACTTGTGACTCAGCCTCTTTAACTCTTTAGAAAACGTAGTTTTTTTCAAATAATTTCTGCACGTTTTTGTACAGTTTATTACTTATTATTGCTTGACTAACTGTTAGCTGATCTTTTCAGGAGTTAAAGATGGGGGGCTGCCGCCTCCCAAACTCCCCGCTTTTGAAGATTCTTGTGTTAAGGCTTTTAATTCCTGAATACTCAATCAAATGCACAGTAAGATTTTCTTTTTTCAACTTTTCTTCGAGCATGCGGGTATACGGCATGTTATCAAAGCAGTGGAGACTTACCTGTAACCTGAAGGCCGACTGTGATATTCTTCTGGAGACGCCTGTTGAGCCGAAGGATTTAATAGATTGGATTTAAAAAGAAACTGAGTTTCTTTTTTAAACTTTAAATTCAGTAAATAAAAAATTTTCTCTGACAGGGAATCGAATCCGGATCTTCCGCCTGGCAGTCAGGAACAGCGACCATTGTACCACAGAGACACTTGTTATAATATTTTAGTCTCTCGTATCTATTTTTGACGCAAGCAAATCCCCACAAAACTTGATATTTGGTTTTTGGAAAATAGGGAAGGAAGGATCGGATTGAGCTGAAATTTTGAGGATAAGCTCCCAGGCCCCGGGAAAGCTTATCCTCTAAATTTCAGCCCGATCGGACATCGTTAAAGGGGGGCTATGGTGGGAAAAATTAACATGGGCTCTTATAGGAAAACGAGGTTTTTCGTAAATGTAAATTCGGGGGATAATTTTTTCGGTCTGAAAATATCAAAAGGCCCTAACAGGTCGAATTCCGCTTCGAATGAGTCCTCATTCACCCGGATCCGTTCCCAACTGTGGCCTGTAGGCGTGGCTGATAAAAAAAAAAAGAGAAATGAACATTAAGTGGCTAAATTTGTTTTTTGGAAAACAGGGAAGGAGTGATCGGATTGAGCTGAAATTTCGAGGATAAGCTCCCGGGCCCTAGGAAAGCTTAACCACTAAATTTCAGCCCAATCGGACAACGTTAAAGGGGGGCTGTGGTGGGGGGGTCGAAACTTCTGGCCCACTTTTACCCATGAAGATAAAGTCGGAGGGGGGGGTGAAATTTTGCACGTTTCTTAGTTGGAGCTTGGGCTACAAAATGCGATCACCGCTGTCACTCTGCGATCGCTAGGACCGGAAATCGCTTAACATTGTGGTGGGTCGCCTCTTTAAAGAGGCACAAGTGTGCCTCCTTGATTAAAATACAAGATATTTTTTTTTGCCTAAAAATACCCCATTTTTGCATTTGTTTTGTTGTCCTTGCAAAAACAAGCCCTTGGGCTATATATTCTTTGGCCTTACCATCCATCGGAAATATAACTTGTGTCATTTTCCTTAGATTAGTTTCTCTGACATTTAGAGTATGCCAATACAATGTCTATCTGAAACCAATTCCAGATCTGGGTATTAGACCTAAAACAAAACTGAATAGTCCTAGAAAGTGATACAACTTTGCCCGAAAATGTAAAGCCTGTAAAGCATATGGAACAAATTTCAGAAAAATTGAAATATATTGTGTCTTACCCCCACTATTTCCTTCTTTAATGGAGGATTGGGTTATTATTTTAGGCTTAATGAGGTCTCGCTACATACTTAGGTGAAATCCTTAGAAGTAAGGGGGATTGTATCAGATTCTTTTGGGGAGGGAGTTACATAAAAAAAAATCAATTTTATATGACACCTTTTTTAGGGGAAGGAGCTCAACAACGAAGCATGTGGGGGTAGTCCTCTGCTCCTCCCCCACCGAAATTTGAGACAAACATACTTGAAAATGCATTAAAAACTTGGATTACGTATGTTTACTTGTACTTGCTAGACCTTACCCTCCCCCTCCCTTTGTAAACTCTCTGATCCCTCTCAAATTTCGGCACAATATACGTTTTCCTGTCTTAAATCAGCTGGACTATTCTGTTCTTGACTATTAATTAGCAAGTAATTAATTCTTTGCATTTACAGAGGCTATCAAAGAAGTATCGAAATCAAAAGTTCAAATGCGGGGAAGACAACGAGGGTTATAGCGTGAAAATGAAAATGAAGTATTATATTCAGTATATGACCACAACTGATGATGATAGCCCGCTTTACGTTTTTGATAGTAGTTATGGAGAGGTGAGTAACCTACCTTTTTTTAAGAGGGGAGACATTCAAACGATAAATTTCATTTGTCAGAAGTGTCTGTAAGATGATTTATTAACCATCCACTTAATTTTACCAATTAAAACCGTTTCTTGTTTACTTATAATTATTTTGATGGTATGCATTGCTGTATGAACACCAAACCTTGGGGAGGGGTGCCGTAATCAGAAAAATGCTATTTTCGGTGGCTATTTTTGAATTTTCTGGAGTATTTGGGCCAGTTTCAAAATAGCATAACCCCCATAACAAAAAAAAAAAACAAGTCATATAGAATAGAGTACATTTGTGAAGAGAGTTACTACAATAAAGCCTAATTGAATCTTTAATATTCGACAGCCGTCTTCAGAGACGGCGTAAAACTAAAGGAAAAATAGAACGGACTTGCACTTAAAGAGAACCGTTCAAAGTAACCAATGTCTAAGTGTGAACTAAATCCTGATGCATTCTTTTGTAAGCTTCAAGAGGAATGACATTTTTTTTTTTTTTTTTTTTTTTTTTTTGTCTTAAAACTATTTTTGACACAGTTTATTTTATAAATAAATCCTGTATATATATCCTAAAATCAATCAGTTTCATAAATCCAGAAAACATTAAGGATTGTAAAGAATTAAAGCCTTTATATACCTATTATACCCTTTTGAAAATCTTGGCATTTTGGAACATTCAGTTCACTTTGAAATTTAAGATCTGAACTAATTTAAAACCTTAACCAAAATCTGAATTTTGATAAATTTAACTTAGACCTAGTTGAAGCTTTTGTTGAATTTATGTAGTTCTGTTTGATAGTGTTAAAGTGTTGGGGGCACTTATTTGTATTTTTTTTAATTTTGCTTCAGGTCAGGCTAAGGATAAAAGATCTTTTCGTAACAAAACGGTATTAACAGGCATATTTGTTGACCCTTTTTTTTTACTAGCCTGTGTTAAACACACTAATTTTGTCCTAGCTGTTTTATTATTCAGAAAAAAGAGATACCAAATAAAGATCGACATAAATTCCGAAAATCTGCCTAAATTGAGTGCAAAGAAACTTAGATCTTTGCTAAGATCTAAATTTTAATTAATTGAATTCATATGGAATTTTTTTGAATTTGTTATCCTTACCATTAGTAACATTTCTAAAGCCAAGCTAGGTTGTTTCTCACTAAAACTTTGATTTCCTTGCAGATATAGGCTGCATTCACTCTGTGTTGTCTTAGGTAGTGATTCTTGCAATAAAACTTTTAACCTTGAATTTGTAAGAGAGCAAAGTTATAATCGTTTAACCAAGTCTCAGTAAGAATTGAATAAAAAGTTTTTTTTAAGTGAAAGTAAGGAGCAAAATTAAAACTCAAAAGGAAGAGAAATTATTCCGTTTATAAAGAGGTTCCCCCCTCCACAATACCTTGCTCTTTGCGCTAAAACTTCTATCACTTTTTAAAAAAAACTTCCTATTCTAATTAAACGGCCCCTGTGTTTCAATAGCCGTTCTTCAAAAAATGGGACAAACAGTCAAAACTTAAACATCACTATACTGAACAAAATGGCTATCTCAAAATTTTGATCAGATAAATTGGGGGAAAAAGAGGCGTGGGAGGGGGGCTAGTTGCCCTCCAATTTTTTTTGTCACTTATAAAAGGGTACTAGAACTTTTAATTTCCGTTCGAATGCACCTTCTCACGATCTTCTAGAACCATTAGTTCGATACAATCCGCTTAATCATAAAGGCCGTTAATTAGAATAAATAGCTCTTATGAAAGTACTAAAAAATCTTTGGCTTAAAGAGCGAGGTATTGACTACGGGGTGAACCCAATCATTGTTGGGGTTCCACCCCCGTTTCTTTTCCTTTCAGATAAATGACCTATTTTCGTTTTTTTTAATTACATTTGCTTATAGTATAATTTCAAAAGACAGGTTAAATTCCCGTTACTAAGCGATAGTGGTTTTGCAATAGGTAAGCTGTGAAGCAAGTTTATTTTTACTTCCTGGTTTGGGAGTCATTGAAAGATAAATCTAAGAGGTAAAATTGGGTTTGAATGAGGAGGTAGCTGATTGGCTGGGCCAAGTGACGGTCCACCCATACAAACAGTGCTGTACAAATTATTATTATGTTTTAGTCTGCGTTTGGACCCCAGTCGGGGATATATATATTTTTGTGGTATTTGTGACCCTTTTGGAAGAATACAAGTAAGGTATTTTCTACAAACTGTGTACTATTTTCCGTAACCCAGGCAGGGTAGGAATAGAGCTACAAGGTACCGTCATTATTATATTGACAGGGAGGGTTGTTACCTCCAAGGAGAGAGTAGAGATTTTCTAGCCGTAACTCAAGGCGGGTACATTTGGCTTTAGAAAGTGGCCATTTGACCACTCGATCGCGTTATCATACCCTGGGACAGGGGATACTGTAAATAGGGTAGTACCAAACCCGATATTTGCAGAACCGTTGGGGTAAGAGCGGGAACCTCACTAACATTTGGGCCGACAAGGGGTTCTCCCCTTCGAGTAAGTGGCATAGCAACCTTTTTGCGCCATTTTTGCCTTTAAAAGTGGTGACCCCGTATGTACACCCCAATAATCATATATGTAATATTTTCTGTTCGTTTAAAGTTTCGATGTTGCTGCTGTTGCAGTTGAAATAACCCCCGACCACCCACCCACCCCCCCCCCCCCCCCCCCCTCCCCCACTACCAGGAAAAATCTCCCCTGAAAACGTTTGTATACTTCCAAATAACCAATACTATATGTTAACATTGGGTAAAGTTCATAACTTTCACCCCTCCTCCCGGGAACTTCGGGGGATTAAGTCATCCTAAAAGACATACTTATAATATTTTCGAACATGCTGAACAAAATGGCTATCTCAAAATGTTGATCAGGTGACTTTGGGAAAAAATGAGCGTGGGAGGGGGCCTAGTTGCCCTCCATTCTTTTGGTCACTTAAAAAGGGCACTAGAACTTTTAATTTCCATTCCAATGAGCCCTCCTACAATATTCTAGGACAACTGGGTCGATACGATCACCCCTGGGAAAAACAAACAAATACACAAATAAACACGCACCCGTGATCTTTCTTCTGGCAAAAAATGCAAAATTCCACATTTTTGTAGATGGGAGCTTGAAACCTCTACAGTAGGGTTCTCTGATACGCGGAATATGATGGTGTGATTTTCATTAAGGTTCTATAACTTTTAGGGGGTCTTTCCCCCTTTTTTCGAAAATCAGCCAAATTTTCTCAGGCGCCTAACTTTTGATGGGTAGGATTAAACTGGATGAAACTTATATATTTGAAATCATCATTAAAATCTGATTCTTTTGATGTATCTATTTGTATCAAAATACCGTTTTCTAGAGTTTCGGTTACCATTGAGCCGGGTTGCTCCTTACTTACAGTGTTACCACGAACTGTTTGAAAAGTAAAGATCGGTGTCTAGAGTTGATTTGAGTTTGAAATGTTGGAAGGGTTACTGGCTTCCAGGTTTGTATGGTTTTCGTAGAATTCTAGACTCTTTGGTTTACAGAATTTGGTGTTCGTAGAATTCCAGGTTTTATGGTGTTTGCTCAATTCCAGATTCTAGGGAGAATATAAGAGAAAGTTTCAAAGATTAGTTGCAAATGAAACTGGAAAGTTTTATTTGGGGAAACTACCGATGCTGTATCCAACTGATTTGTGGATTCAGGAACAGTGAGGAGCTGGATACTCTCTACAGCAACAGAAAAACAAAAGAATGCAAAAACAAAATCTTGAGTAATTAAAACTGCGAATATTAAGCAAAAAAAAGAAAACAGACTGTAAAAATTTAGTCTTTATTATACGTGTTTGTCAGGCATATACAACAACAGCTATTAATTATTATATTGAAACAAGACTTTGCAATTACTGACAAAAATCAAGCAAAAATATAAAGTAAAAATAACTTAGTGTAAGAAAAGGAAGATAATTTCTTAAACCACATTGGCCTGACATCACATAAAGAAAGAAAAACGAGCAAAAATGAGGTTTTTATAGGCCAAATGAAACTACTGAAAAAACAAAGCGAATATTTCGAGAGGACAAACGCCTCTCTTCTTCAGCGCGAAACGAAACGATGTATCCAAGGAAAGTGCCGAAGAGAAAAAAACAACAACAAAAAACAAACGCGGAAAGTCAATGTGAAAAGAACCAAAAAAACAAAGAAAAAACCAAAAACTTAAAAGATGAATAAAATTCAATAAAAACCAAAAATTAAAAGAAATTAAAACCAAATACCTAACAACCATAAAAGCGAGTTATTCGCCAATATCCGCGATTTGCACAAAATCCAAAAAAATATGAACTGCCATCGACGGATACTAGCGAACAACTGACAAAGAAAAGGAAACAATTCATTCACTAAAAAAAAAACGAATAGTTTTATAGTTTTTCTGGACCGAAATGATTCATGTTTCGAGTTTAGTGTCTATAGAAAACCCACACATAATGACCGTTACTTAAGTTATTCCTCTAATCATTCTCCTGCTGTGAAAAGAGGAGTTGTCACTTCTCTAGTTGATAGAGCATTGAAAGTTTGTTCAACACGTTTCTTGGATTTAGAGCTCAACCACCTTAGAGATATTTTATTTGGGAATGGTTATCCAATTAGTTTAATAAATTCTGTAATTGCAAAACGCATTAAAAGATTATCAGATAGTTCCACAGAAAACACAAATCAAAGGGAAAATTCAGTTTATCTTGGTCTCCCATACGTTAAAGGGGTTTCAGACCATATTTCAAAAAATCTAAGGAAAAATAACATTTACACTTATTATAGACCCAGAACAACTATCAGGTCCCAAATTTATCAAGGTAAAAACCCTATCCCGATAGGTGAAAACTCCGGTGTCTACAGAATTCCTTGTTCGTGTTGTCTTTGGTATATCGGAAGAACTGATCAGCGACTAACGGATAGATTAACTCAGCACTCTAGTTCAAATAATAATACACTTAAAAAGCGGAAAAAACTGAAAAATTTGACTCTGCCCTTGCAGAGCACATTTTTGAAAAACGAGACCATACTGTTTTGTTTAATCAAGCTATTCTTATTTCGCATGACAAAGGTATTGTCCAGCACTACAGAGAAGCTGTTGAAATTTATAAATACCAACATTTAGGTCTAGCTTTAAACAGAGATTCCGGTGATTTAAGAATAAACGAGTCATATTTTGGTTTTCTCAAAAGAGAAGCCGATACTTTAGTAATCCCTGAAATTAACCTTGAACCACTTTCCCAGTCATCTAATCAAACACCTGAACAGCCCCCTAGGTCTCAAAGGGTGTCTGCAAGAAATGCATTAATTAAAATCCGAAATCAAATGACATAGTTCTCCAACTTATTTAATTGCTGGTTCGTTTTTTTTTGAGTGAATGAATTGTTTCCTTTTCTTTGTCAGTTGTTCGCTAGTATCCGTCGATGGCAGTTCATATTTTTTTGGATTTTGTGCAAATCGCGGATATTGGCGAATAACTCGCTTTTATGGTTGTTAGGTATTTGGTTTTAATTCTTTTAATTTTTGGTTTTTATTGAATTTTATTCGTCTTTTAAGTTTTTGATTTTTTCTTTGGTTTTTTGGTTCTTTTCACATTGACTTTCCGCGTTTGTTTTTTGTTGTTGTTTTTTTCTCTTCGGCACTTTCCTTGGATACATCGTTTCGTTTCGCGCTGAAGAAGAGAGGCGTTTGTCCTCTCGAAATATTCGCTTTGATTTTTCAGTATTTTCATTTGGCCTATAAAAACTCCATTTTTGCTCGTTTTTCTTTCTTTATAAGAAAAGGAAACTATCAAAAATGGGGTTTTTAAGGCCAAACTGGAATACTGAATAAACAAACAAAGCTAATATTTCGAAAGGACAACCGTCTCTTTTCTTCAGCGTGAAATGAAATAATATATTCAAGGAAAGTGCCGAAGAAAAAACCAACAAAATAAAACGCGGAAAGTTTCTTCGTTGGTCTTGTGTTTTTTTGTTGTTTTTTTTTACATTGACTTTCTGCGTTTGTTTTGTTGGATTTTTCTTCGGCACTTTCCTTGAATATATTATTTCTTTTTTCACTGAAGAAGAGAGGCGGTTGTCCTTTCGAAATATTCGCTTTGTTTGTTTATTCAGTATTCCAGTTTGGCCTTAAAAACCCCATTTTTGATAGTTTCCTTTTCTTACATTATGGCAGGCCAATGTGGTTTAAGAAATTATCTTTAAATAACTTAACATATTACTAGAAACTTGCCTTGCAAAAAAATGCACAACTTGTAGCATCAATAAACCCTTTGAATTGTACCAAGGCACTTTTGTATACTATAGTCCTTTTGTTTCTGCACTGATAAAGGGGGTAGGTTAGGCGTACCAAGCCATCTTCTCCTTCTTCCACTAAACATTTACAGATACCGTGGTGTTCGTGTTGCAGAATTTGCACCTTAATCATGTTTGCAGCGACAGCTGCAGGCTAGCAAAGAACGAACTACGGACCATAGTAGCCAAGAATTTTAAAATGGTTTAAGAATTAACTCTTAAGACTTTATTTTGGCGCATCTTAACGTTCGTATTAATAGATCCAACCAGTTCAAGAATCTTGACAATATTCTTTGTATTTGACCTCTGACAATTGGCGAATACACTTTGAACTGCGTTCAATAAAGGACTCGAAAACATGAGCCACATTCAGTAAAAGACGAAACACTTAAAATTTAGAAACGTATTAAAAAAAACTGTCTAGTTAAAAAAAAATTGCCATTTTTAGCTGAGTCAAGAATGGTAACGATTATTTCAATTGACCTTATAGTAAAGGTTTGTTGGGGAAACAAATTTATGTGAATTTCGAAAAAAGGCCTTAAACCGCTCGAAAATGGTATCGGATCGAAGTGAAAAGTACGCCATTGGAATCGTCATTGCCGAAAATTGCTCGTAGAGCTTATCTATTGGTTAGGGAGTTCCGTATCAGATTGAATAGGTTTGCCTCCTCTGTCAACAATAAAGTCAGGATAATTTTAAAAAATAATCATTTTAAATAGTTTAATTTAGATATGCCGTTAAAAGGCGGGGTAAGCAACCACTGTATGCTCGGTCGTATCCAACAGTCAATTGTATTGTTTCAGGATCATCCAAGTATGTTAACAAAACATCTTCATATTACATAGCAGTTACGGGGCTAGGGCAAAGGATCAAATAAGTTCACTTATTGACTGCTAGATTCAGACTGAAATTATTCACTGTTTTATTAGTCAGAAAAAATAATAAAACAACAAAATACCTGCATGGGTTGAAGTTGTGCTAACGTTTTTAATTTATACTGCATCCATGGTAAAAAGCGCCAATGTTTGGCTTTTTTTTCGTTTTCTTTGCAATTGTTCTATCGTTTTGAACTATTTTTTTCATTTTTTTATGTGAAATGAATTATTATTCGTGTCATTTCATTTTTAATTCGATTCAGTTTCTGTTCAGCCTTTTAGATGTTTAGATTATTATTTTTAGCATCCAAAAAGAAACCGCTTGTTAGAAGACTATGATGTGCCTGTATACTTTCGAGATGACCTTTTCAAATATGCTGGAGAGAAGAGGAGACCTCCCTATCGGTGGTTTGTTGTGGGTCCAGCACGAAGTGGCACAGGAATTCACATTGATCCCTTAGGAACCAGTGCGTGGAATGCCTTAGTTTTTGGACATAAAAGGTGAACTTGTTTGCCAGTTATAATTCGATATTAAGAAATTTAAATTTCCGATAATATTTGACCATACTGAAGATCATTTGATGTTGAATGATCTTTTTTATATACATTTTTATGTTTTTAAAACTTTTTTAATAACTTTTTCGTAATAGAGTTATAAGCCTTGCTAGCAAAATAAAATATCTAATTACAGATGGAATTATATTCCATAGATATAACAAATGTCAATTTTGGTGTGTCATTTTATTTACCCGCCTAACGTGAAATTGGCTACTTATTAGTACAATTTTTTGGTACCAGTACATTAAACGGACACTTTTATATACTGTACATGGAATGTCAAACGGGAGATGATACAGATACCGGGACGGATACCCGGTACTAAAACAGTTGTTAGAGTGGAATTGAGTGAAACGGGTGATCTAATATGAATTTTAAAATTACAATTTGGGATTTGCCATTTATGTAATTCATACAATTTTGTTCATAAACCATTATAACCGGGTATCTGCCTCTGGTTAGGTTAGGTTACGTATGTAATATATGGTATGCTTAACCCCCCACCCTCCCTAGTGTGCAAATATATAGCCCAAATTTGTTTATAAACTATTATATATTCACCCTATTTTATTTTATTTCATTAGCATTAACCAAACTTGACTTCTTTAGCAGTATATAGAAGTGTCCATATAATGCACCAGTACCAATTTTTGCTCAAGCGTGTATCCATTTTGCACAATGGATACATGTGGAGTATCCATTATTTCACTAATTTCATCTGTTACCCTAGTTATGGAATAGCATCATGGCGAATGTTTTTATTGTCAAAATAAATATTTATGACGATATTTTTCTTGAAAATACGTATTCCCAGGGAAAGTTGCTTGTAAAGTTGAATTCCTTTTTCCAAATATCAACTATTAATATTTTGCTCTGTACTCCACAGCTTCTACTTCATATTAATTGTATTACTGTTGATCATTGGTTATGACTAAGATGTCAAATCCTCTGTGTTTGCTTGCAGATTATTTTATTTAAAGAGTCATTGTTTTGCTTGTTTTTGAGAAAAGTCAGGCTTTATTTAAGAGATATGAAGCTCCATAAAACTGGTAGGGTCCTATAGCCTTGTCATAAAGTGTGGTAATTATTGAGGCATTAGTCTGCTCTCTTTAGGTAGCAAATTACTTAGTAATATGATACTTTTTAGACTGAGAGATGCCGTAGACAAAGTTTTAAGAGAAGAGCAGTGCGGTTTTAGAAAAGGTAGAGGATGTGTCGACCAAATTTTTACTCTTAGGTTAATGATTGAGAAGTGCCTGAGTTTTCAAACACCTTTGGTCCTCAGTTTTATAGGTTAGGAGCAAGCATTCGATTCTGTTGATAGAAGAGTTTTAGCAAAGATTTTATCCTTGTATGGTATACCAGACAAATAAATTAAAGGGATTAGTGTTGTGTACTAGAATAACACTACTGTGGTTAAGGTAGGAAATGATGTTAGCAGCTGGTTTCGTATTAAATCAGGAGTTAAGCAGGGTTGTGTTCTATCCCCATTTATATGGGTCATTTTGATGGATTTTCTCTTAAGGAGCACAGGATAGCCAATGGGACACCACGGAATCAAATGGGGAGAAAAAAATCTCCTGGACTTAGATTATGCTGATGATTCAAGCATCCTAGATGAAAGTGCGAGCAAAATGAATAAACTGTTAGAGGTTTTGTGAGTTCACGGAGACAGAATAGGTTTAAAAATTAATGTCAAGAAGACTAAGTCACTAAGGCTAGGAAATAAGTGAAGGTGAAAGGATGACGCTGAGTAACGAAAAGATTGATCATGTGGACTGCTTCACTTACCTTGGTAGTATTATTAGTAAAGATGGTGGGAGCAGTGAAGATAGAATAGCCAAGGCTCAGGGTGTTTTTGCGCAGTTTAAAAAAAGTTTGGAAGAACAGGAAGATAAGTCTGCAAGCCAAGATTAAAATTTTGGAAGCTACAGTGTTGACAAATGAAAAAAAACCAACAAAGAGAAAAATCTCTAAAAAAAACAAACAAACGAGACTGTGGCCAGTGGAGAGAAAAGGAAAACAACAGAAACAAAACAACGCGGATATTTCGCCTGTATACAAACAAGGCGTCTTCAGCACGAAAGACACAAAAAAAAAAAAAAAAAAAAAACAAGATAAACAAGAAAAAAAAAAAAATGTACGGGCAACAATTAGCCGCTTCTGTCAATTATTATTTGTCTTTAGTTAAAAAACATGCAAATCTATTAAATCAACAAATTTTCTTAAAAAATTGCAAGAAGGAATCAGTGATTCCGAAATCTTTTAAAATATGTACCCATTTTGGAACTGAAAATGAAACAAAATTAAAAAATAAATTAAGCCTAATAGCTTTAAATCACGTAATTTATGAACAAAAACAGAGACGTTTTCAACTGTCTAAGGACTTAAATTCTGTTGAAAACTTTTTAAGAAATAACCTTCCATCTGATATTTTTATACGAATTAAGGAAATGGCCATTAGATCTTTTCGCCATGATTTTCATTTGTCCAAGGTTCGTTTGGTTGACAAGTTTAATAAACTTTTGTTTGAGAATTTCCAAGATTCAGATGTTTTTTATCCTCGTCATTGTCTGGGTCCAGCAATTAAGAATTTGTCTTCTAAGCCTCTTAATATTCAACAGGAAGCCGTTTTGTTGAAAGGTTCAAAGTTCTGTTTTCCAACACCAGTCTCCTATTCAAAAATAATTTCAAAGGTGGAATCAGGAATTATGGCTTCTATAGATAAGGTTGATACTCCTCAAGAACTCAGAGCTGAGATCGTAAGAAAACTAAACACCTTTAATATGAACTTCATTGGTAAAGACATTTCACAAAAAAATGACATTAAAATCCTTTCTGATTTGAAAAAGGATAAATTCCTTACTATCACCAGAGCCGATAAGGGAAACACGATCGTAATTATGAACACTGAAGATTATAATAATCAAATGAAATCCATTATTTTGGACACTATTACATACAAAAAACTTGATTTTGATCCTACAGATAAATATGTAAAATCAACAAGAAAGGAATTAGAGTCAATGAAAAATAATTTTCACATTACCCCACAGTTTTATAACAAATATTATCCTAGGGGTTGTTCGGCACCCAAGATCTATGGTCTACCTAAGATTCATAAGACTGGATCCCCCCTCCGCCCCATTGTGTCAACTTGTCTGTCACCTGTTTCAAAATTAGGAAAATGGTTGTCGGTAGCTTTACGTCCACTTTTGGTAACACAAAAATCATATTTAAGAAATTCGACTGATCTTACTAATAAATTGAGAAATTTCACGTTGGAGGAGAGTTCAATTCTTTGCAGTTTTGATGTTGTGTCCATGTATTCAAATTGTGATTTAAAAAGGTGCGAGGATATTTTAAAAAGTAAATTAGAAAAACACTTTGATTTAATACAGGATGTGACGTTAGCCAGTTTGGATATTGATGTCATTATGAAACTAATTATGCTGGTAAATGAATTTTCTTTTTATTTTGGTTTTCGAGGGGAGTTTTATAGACAAATTTTTGGGTTACCTATGGGGGCTTCTCTTTCTCCTTTATTGGCAAATCTATTCATAGATGCCATTGAAACCTCCGCTATAAACAGTTTTAGAATCTCCCCTTGCTTCTGGGGTAGGTTCATGGATGATGTGGTCTGCGTTTGGAAACATGGGTTGGACTCCTTAGACCTTTTTTGTAAGCATTTAAATAGTTTTGATAATAATATTAAATTTACAGTTGAATTTGAGGATAATAATAAATTACCTTTTCTGGATATTTTATTAATTAAAAGGGATTTCCATTTACTTTTCTCGATTTACAGAAAACCTACGCACAATGATAGGTATTTAAATTTTCATTCTTGCCACCCTATGTCGGTGAAAAGGGGGGTTGTAATTTCACTAGTGGATAGAGCCTTTAAAATCTGTTCCCAGGAATTTCTGGATTCAGAATTGTTATACTTGAGGGATATTTTATTTTGTAATAGTTATCCAATTAAGTTCATTGATAAAATAATTGAAAATAGACGGGCCAAACATAGTAGTAGGGTTATTGAGGTTTCTCAGTCTTTAGATTTAGTTGTATCAAAAAGCTTCATTTCATTACCATATGTACCTGGTTTGGGGGAGAAACTTTCACGGGTTTTACGTAAATTTGGTATTGATACATGTTTCCAATCGCTGAGGCCAATGAGTAGTTTTTTTAGTTCTGGTAAGGATTTAACTCGGGGAAATTTAGTAAGTGGGGTGTATAAAATTCCGTGTTCTTGTGGGAAGTTCTATATTGGTAGGACTCACCAACAATTTGTTGAAAGGTTTATTGAACACCGTAATTCAATAGAAAAAACCCTACAATTAAGCAAGCCTCCAGAAACTTTCGTTTCAGCTTTAGCAGAGCATATTTGGCTTCAACCAGACCATTTTGTAAAATTTGATGAAGCCTTGGCTATTTCTAATGATAAGGGGTACACCCAATGGGCCAGGGAAGCCATAGAAATTAAAAAACATATGTTTGCTAACCTTTCCATAAATAGGGACACGGGTAATTTAAATATTGACCCAATTTATGATAACCTTCTAAAGAGTGAATCAATTGTCAATAAGGGAGTAAAGATTTTAAATAATCACCAGGGGACTATTTTACCTGTTAGACCAAAACGATTTGCTTCAGTAATAGCTAACAAAAGGATTATTTCGCAACTGAATAATTAAAGTAATTTACAGTTTTTTTTATTTTTCCTCAGTTACTCTGGTGTCCTCACTGAAGTAACTCTATTTTAGCATCTTTTCCCTACGTGGATTAGTTTGCGCAGATTGTACATTTTTGTTTTTTTTTTTTGGTGGTGGTTTTATTGGTTTTTAGTTTTATCTTGTTTTTTTTTTTTTTTTGTGTCTTTCGTGCTGAAGACGCCTTGTTTGTATACAGGCGAAATATCCGCGTTGTTTTGTTTCTGTTGTTTTCCTTTTCTCTCCACTGGCCACAGTCTCGTTTGTTTGTTTTTTTTTTTTAGAGATTTTTCTCTTTGTTGGTTTTTTGACAGTGTTGACAGTGGTCAGATATGGCTCGGAAGCATGGGCCCTCCGAAAAGCGGATGCAGATTTACTAGATGTTTTCCAGAGAAACTGCCTACGGATTGTTCTGGGTACCCGGCTGGCTGATCGTATTCCAAACAGTAAGCTCTACGAAAAGTGTGGTTCAATCCTGCTTTCTAGGTCTATAATGAGAGAAAGTTTGAGATGGCTAGGGCACGTTTTGCGGATGAAGGATGACAGATTGCCGAAGATTTTTCTTTTCTGTCAACTGTCTAGGGGTAAACGGAAAGCAGGTCGTCCGCGTTTGGGGTGGGTGGATGTCATAAAGAAAGATTTAAAGGAAATGGAAATTTCCTGGGGGGGGGGGTGTAAAGAAGGAAGCTTTGAATAGATTAGGATGGATGAGAAGCGTGCGTAGCTGTGTTGGCCTCAGGCGGCTTGGTGCTGCGGTGAGTTGTTAGTAGTAGTAGTAGTAGATAAGGTCCTATAGCTTTGTTGTCCGGGTTGCAGCGGTAGCTAGTAACCTAGTAAGAGACGGTCAAGTCCAATAGTAAGAAATATGATAACCCATAACTCCTAAAAATAGAATCAGATCAAAACATGAATTACACTGTTAGAACTGTCTTGTCCGATATCTCTATAGAGGAGACATACTGTCCCTTGGGTTGAACAACAAGGGAAATATATTGGCTTGAAAATCAAGAAAAGTGGCTGCAACCACGATATTCTGCATATACGGCTTTTTTTCTCTCCTCAGATAGCTTGACACTGGAACATCTTAGGGAGTTGTTTAATGGCTCATTGTAAAGGAAATTGATGTGGTTAAAAACGTTTTGTAAATACAAAATCATAATTTTTAAAATGACGAAAAGTGATGTCAAATTTTAAGTAATTAATTTTGCTGGTTCAACATGGCAACGCTCAATGTTGGACTGCCTTGAAAACTTCATAATTTTGAAACAATCATAAGGAAGGTAAAGGGAAAAAAAAGGTAAAGAATACGGCATTGACTTTACAGTCCCTACCGGCGGTGCTGATCTCTGTAGCTTGTCATGTATTAATAGACATAAGATGGGTCAGAGGGGGGGAAAACTTGTTTTTTTGTTGTCCTTGGTACACCAAAGGAACATTCGGGACTTGCCGTTTAAATAAAGTTTATACATTTCAATTTGGAATCCAATCACTTGCTCTCTGGTGTTCAATTTTGATAATATTCTTTTTTACTCACTATAGATGGTGCTTATTTCCGACCACAACTCCCAAAGAGTTATTGAGAGTGCCTACTGGTGTAGCGAGGAAGCAGCATGATGAAGCTATAACCTGGTTCAGATATGTTTATCCCAAGGTTAAACAACCAGACTGGCCTCGTGAATATTCACCAGTAAGTTTCATTTTTATTTAGGTTATGTTTTTAAACTTTTATCTTTATTTTTAGTTGCCTGAAATAAAAATAAATTGCTTATTAATAGGTTTTATGAGAAACTGAAAAACAAATGTATATTTGAACTATGTAACATTGCCTTGGTCATCATTTACACTGTCTGTACTTTTTGGAGAGGGGGGGGGGGTCTTTGTTGTCTAAATATTAAAAAAAAAACAGTGCAACTTAATCCCATCTATTACTACTGCTAGGAAATCATCATAGCACAAAACTGCTTTAGTGAGACACCGTTGGGTAAGTTCATCCGCCACCCTACTCTCTCAAGAGCGTTGCCGTTTGCTCCCTTCCATGGCAATCACGCTTCATTGAAGTCTTTTCATATAACGATTTCCCATCATATCCGAGAAAAATGATGGCATTCACTTCTCAAGTTACCAAGTGCTAGAAAATCAAGCATCTGACAGATTTGATTTGGTGCCGCCGGGTAGCTTAAGGAGAGAAGGTATCTTCGAATGGGTTGACTTGCAACTGCTCGGCTGCGACCACCCAAAGGATCCCCTTGTTTTTTTTTTGTGGAAGGGAGGGGGGTCGCCAGTGAATTTGGCTTCATTGAGAAGGGTTCCTCTGGTTAAGTGATGTTTTGCTGCAATATTAGTCTAGGTCTACGTTTTCGTGATAATTCTTCTGCCCTATTGCACTTTTCTCATTTTGCCTCAAATCTGTTTCGAAGAACACTTATGATCAATGACCCCGAGCGCAGGACGAAACGATCTTGAGCGGTAACAAATTTTGTTTTGTGGGTGAAGATATTATTTCACCCAGTGTTGTTTACTGAGCAGTGATCAAGTAGGGGGGGGGGAGAGGGCACAAAAAAGATAATCGTGTTTTTTGTTCGCCGTTTAGATGCGATAACGATGATAACGTTATCGTTATTGAAATCGAGTTATCATTATCGAGAGCCCTTGATAACGAGGGCTCTGGCCCCTATAACTATTTGGGGTTTATCCAAAAGTGAAGAGCCTTATCTTTGATATAGTGCGATCTGGAGGTGGCAATTAGGAGTATGTTCGTAAAGTAATAGTTCTAGCTGAATTTTTAAAGATTGGCTAATTTATTGATTCCTTGCCAGTAAGAGAAATTTTTCGCTATAATTTCTAAAGAAAATAACTGCTGCTGACAGTTAAGTCATTATGGTTATCTTTGTGTACCTTTATGGTATATTGGTATCTGCATGTTGTCTGGTATCTTTATGGTACCTTTTTATTCTTTGTGTGTTAATATTTTGTCGGGTTTGTTGTTAGTTATGTCTGTTTGTCTAAAAATCGTTGCAATACTGCTAATAGCCTGTCGCCTTTGATAGGGTCACCTACAAATATAGTAAAAATTAACCATTGAATTCCTAAGAAGTAAGTAAAGAATTTTACACAATGTCAATTCAACATTTTTAAGCATTGCATAATTTTATTTCTAGTTATTAATGTCTTGGAGAATTATTTAAAATTTCGACTTTGCGAAATTTCGACTGTTGCTAATGACAGCACAGAAAGGCCACATTGTGGCATATGCAATGCTGTTCTTAGTGTTGTATGAAACCCTCAAACCTCAAATGTCGCTTAGTAAGAAAGTATTATGGAAATATTAGAAGAAAGCAACATAGGGCAGCCTTGAAAAAAACAAAATTTAGAAAAAAAAACAAAATTAACTGGCACGTTTTAACACTAAAAACTAGATGTAATATAGAATCTTATGAAATTGCTCTGGAAGTTGCAAAAAATAGAAATAAATTTTATAGAAAAAAAATATTTTACAAAATTTTATAGAAAAAAAGAAGTAAAAATCCCAGTACATTTGCAGGAATCCTCATAAAATCTTGTTTATTCAACTAGTTCTTGGATAAGCGAATGAAACTAAAATCCGTAACATATATTTGTCCAAAAACGCAGTTCAAAGACGTGTTTCCGACATATCAAGGGATGTCATGTAGTATTTGTTTTTTAAATAATCTCATCTTTTCCCTTCAGCTTGTTCTGGCCATTGATCTTGGCTTATTACTCATTTTCGTCAGACATGTTCGCTTTAGAGGGTATCAAAGAAGAAGTTCTGTTTTACAGAGAACTAGAAACTGCTACGAAATGTCAAAAGGTCATTGAGATAATAAGTTTTTATTCTTAGATATTGTTGACACTCCCGATGAAGTAAAAGATGAATTTTGAGGGCTACAAAATGATTCCTCGGGGTGTAATATATCTACAAAAACCGATATCTCGGTTTTGTTCGGTATCACAGTTCTGTTGCTCAATGCGTCATTCACATCATAAATAATATTGGTGCCATTTGTATCTACTTAACTCTGCGACATTGGACTTTCAACTCTTGTGCAGATAAACCAGGAAAAAGTGCATGTTCCAGACGACATGAGATTGGCCTTGACTAAAACACTAGCCGAGTAGGTGCAAGCTCAGTCACCACATTTATAATAACTAATGCTGAATAAATAAAAGATCATCACTTTTGTTTAGTTTGCACATATTCGCACATCACATTGTCAAGATATTGTCAAACTCTTTATTTTGTGGTTTGTTTATCAAATATTGCGGGTAAGAAAGTGGCTCATGAACACCTTTCAAAAATCACAGTTATAATAACTAATGCTGAATAAATAAAAGATCATCACTTTTGTTTAGTTTGCACATATTCGCACATCACATTGTCAAGATATTTTCAAACTCTTTATTTTGTGGTTTGTTTATCAAATATTGCGGGTAAGAAAGTGGCTCATGAACACCTTTCAAAAATCACAGTTATAATAACTAATGCTGAATAAATAAAAGATCATCACTTTTGTTTAGTTTGCACATATTCGCACATCACATTGTCAAGATATTGTCAAACTCTTTATTTTGTGGTTTGTTTATCAAATATTGCGGGTAAGAAAGTGGCTCATGAACACCTTTCAAAAATCACAGTTATAATAACTAATGCTGAATAAATAAAAGATCATCACTTTTGTTTAGTTTGCACATATTCGCACATCACATTGTCAAGATATTGTCAAACTCTTTATTTTGTGGTTTATTTATCAAATATTGCGGGTAAGAAAGTGGCTCATGAACACCTTTCAAAAATCACAGTTATAATAACTAATGCTGAATAAATAAAAGATCATCACTTTTGTTTAGTTTGCACATATTCGCACATCACATTGTCAAGATATTGTCAAACTCTTTATTTTGTGGTTTGTTTATCAAATATTGCGGGTAAGAAAGTGGCTCATGAACACCTTTCAAAAATCACAGTTATAATAACTAATGCTGAATAAATAAAAGATCATCACTTTTGTTTAGTTTGCACATATTCGCACATCACATTGTCAAGATATTGTCAAACTCTTTATTTTGTGGTTTGTTTATCAAATATTGCGGGTAAGAAAGTGGCTCATGAACACCTTTCAAAAATCACAGTTATAATAACTAATGCTGAATAAATAAAAGATCATCACTTTTGTTTAGTTTGCACATATTCGCACATCACATTGTCAAGATATTGTCAAACTCTTTATTTTGTGGTTTGTTTATCAAATATTGCGGGTAAGAAAGTGGCTCATGAACACCTTTCAAAAATCACAGTTATAATAACTAATGCTGAATAAACAAAAGATCATCACTTTTGTTTAGTTTGCACATATTCGCACATCACATTGTCAAGATATTGTCAAACTCTTTATTTTGTGGTTTATTTATCAAATATTGCGGGTAAGCAAGTGGCTCATGAACACCTTTCAAAAATCACAGTTATAATAACTAATGCTGAATAAATAAAAGATCATCACTTTTGTTTAGTTTGCACATATTCGCACATCACATTGTCAAGATATTGTCAAACTCTTTATTTTGTGGTTTGTTTATCAAATATTGCGGGTAAGAAAGTGGCTCATGAACACCTTTCAAAAATCACAGTTATAATAACTAATGCTGAATAAATATAAGATCATCACTTTTGTTTAGTTTGCACATATTCGCACATCACATTGTCAAGATATTGTCAAACTCTTTATTTTGTGGTTTGTTTATAAAATATTGCGGGTAAGAAAGTGGCTCATGAACACCTTTCAAAAATCACAGTTATAATAACTAATGCTGAATAAATAAAAGATCATCACTTTTGTTTAGTTTGCACATATTCGCACATCACATTGTCAAGATATTGTCAAACTCTTTATTTTGTGGTTTATTTATCAAATATTGCGGGTAAGAAAGTGGCTCATGAACACCTTTCAAAAATCACAGTTATAATAACTAATGCTGAATAAATAAAAGATCATCACTTTTGTTTAGTTTGCACATATTCGCACATCACATTGTCAAGATATTGTCAAACTCTTTATTTTGTGGTTTGTTTATCAAATATTGCGGGTAAGAAAGTGGCTCATGAACACCTTTCAAAAATCACAGTTATAATAACTAATGCTGAATAAATAAAAGATCATCACTTTTGTTTAGTTTGCACATATTCGCACATCACATTGTCAAGATATTGTCAAACTCTTTATTTTGTGGTTTGTTTATCAAATATTGCGGGTAAGAAAGTGGCTCATGAACACCTTTCAAAAATCACAGTTATAATAACTAATGCTGAATAAACAAAAGATCATCACTTTTGTTTAGTTTTCACATATTCGCACATCACATTGTCAAGATATTGTCAAACTTTATTTTGTGGTTTATTTATCAAATATTGCGGGTAAGAAAGTGGCTCATGAACACCTTTCAAAAATCACAGTTATAATAACTAATGCTGAATAAATAAAAGATCATCACTTTTGTTTAGTTTGCACATATTCGCACATCACATTGTCAAGATATTGTCAAACTCTTTATTTTGTGGTTTGTTTATCAAATATTGCGGGTAAGAAAGTGGCTCATGAACACCTTTCAAAAATCACAGTTATAATAACTAATGCTGAATAAATAAAAGATCATCACTTTTGTTTAGTTTGCACATATTCGCACATCACATTGTCAAGATATTGTCAAACTCTTTATTTTGTGGTTTGTTTATCAAATATTGCGGGTAAGAAAGTGGCTCATGAACACCTTTCAAAAATCACAGTTATAATAACTAATGCTGAATAAATAAAAGATCATCACTTTTGTTTAGTTTGCACATATTCGCACATCACATTGTCAAGATATTGTCAAACTCTTTATTTTGTGGTTTGTTTATCAAATATTGCGGGTAAGAAAGTGGCTCATGAACACCTTTCAAAAATCACAGTTATAATAACTAATGCTGAATAAATAAAAGATCATCACTTTTGTTTAGTTTGCACATATTCGCACATCACATTGTCAAGATATTGTCAAACTCTTTATTTTGTGGTTTGTTTATCAAATATTGCGGGTAAGAAAGTGGCTCATGAACACCTTTCAAAAATCTGAAAAGGGTTGCAATTGAGGAAAGGGCTGGGAACCACACTGGTAAATATAATTTCAAGTCTCTGTAGTTGCATTAGGGGGTTAGAGGATCCTACTGTCAAGAACTAGACATGAAACATGACTAAAATTATATGACGATGAATATCACGAAGCGATGATTGTTTATTGAAACTTACAAAGATGTGTCCTAAATATTACAGGAAACACGGTATGTTGCGAATTCTAATTCTCTATTTCGATTTTTAATTATCAAATTACCAGAAATTGTGTAATTGATTTTTTTTTTTGTTTTTTTTTTTTTTTCTCAAGAAATTTGTGCGAAAGTGAATGACCACTCTATGAAAATACGCAAAGAAAAATAACATAAAGCTAAAATAATTGGCGAACGTAAAGGCACGACAAAGTCATGAAAAAAATATAACTAAAAAGTTAGGAGTGATATTCCTCCAGAAACACGGAACAAAAGAGCTTAGAAACCTATCATTCATAGCTGGCTAGTATCATTGTAGGTTCTAGCGCCCCTTGTGCGTTGAGTATACTATCACGAATAATCTTATAAGTTTAACATGTTGTGTGTGGGGGAGGATTTGTCGATATAAGCCGAAGTAAGACAGTTTAATTCTAAGTCCTTAATCAGTAGATGACGTTTTGTCTCTCAGGTAGTCCTAATATTTCATGGTGCTATCCTACTGTGTAAAGAAAATGGGTTATAAAAATGATTCTCATTCTCTGTTACTCTCATATACCCATTTAATTCTCCTCTCCCCTCTACCTTATTGTTATTTTCCTCCTTTTTTTCTTTTTGTATTGGGATTTATTGGAATGAAAATGCACATCTCATTTCACAAACTCCGTGTTTATCCAGGGTTGCCGGCCGGTGAAAAAAAAATCCCTAGATTTTAGTGATTTTGTGGTTGTTTAGGGATTTTCTTAAATAATCTAGTGATTTATATGCTGATTTAGTTATTTATTTCTTTAGGTAATATGAAAATTCACTAGAAATAGCGATAAATCACTAGGAGTAGTAATCCTGGGTGTATTGCGAAAAGAAATTTCCAGATTTTCTGACCTTTCCATCGAAATTTGCCAAGAGCAACCTCACATCAAAGCAACTTCTGTTTTTACGCGAAAGAGACTTTTGCCGTCTGTATCAGGTTTCGTCCGTCTGTGTCGCAAGTTCATACTGCATAGCGGTTAAACAGCTGTGTTCGAATTTTAAAATCAAATTTTAAAGTGGTCCAGTTCTTAAACACACAAAAAAAAATCAATTTAATTCTTAGAATGTCTTTTTGTGACAAACAGACAAATGATCTTACTATTCCAGTGACAAAATGGATTTGATATTCACCAGAGAACGAAAGCGTTAGTTATGGCTCCAGATGAACCAGCCAGGCTATTAAAGAATCGAGTTCTAAAATTTACACATATATGAATGAATATAAAAATATCTTTAAATATAGACAATAAAACATCTGTTAAGGATACGTGAATGAGTAAATCTAACCTGTCTTTATTTTTGCCAGCTTGAGATTATTCAGAAACCTGGCGAAACCGTCTTTGTTCCTGGTGGTTGGTGGCATGTTGTGATAAACTTGGATAACACTGTTGCCGTGACTCAGAATTTTTGTTCAAGAACTAACTTCCCAATTTGTTGGCACAAAACAGTTCGTGGTCGGCCAAAATTGTCAAAAAAATGGTATCACGCCCTTAAAGAGCATGAACCAGAGCTTGCCAGCATAGCAGACACAGTGAATTTAAATGAAAATAGTGGTTTAGCCTCAGATAGCTCTAGTGATTCGAGTTCAAGTTCGAGTAGCTCGAGTTCAGAGGATGAAAGTTCTGCTAGTAATAGAGATAGCAATGAAGAGGAAAGAATGATACCAAAGAAGAAAAGGTTGGTTGCTTTTGTTTCTTTTGGGAAAATATTATGTGGAACGTCCCTTCTCACTCATTTGTGTAGATATTTTTCAAATTTTCCTTTTTCTCATTTGTGGGCATATGATCAAGTATACCCGAGTATGATATGGCCGAAAGCGCATTTTTAGCAGTTGGCCTTAAATCTAGGATTCTATTAAAGAAAAGTTCCCCAATTAGGAAGGAGTTTCGTGCTGACGAATGCATAAAATGTGTTTCCAAAAATAACTAGTTTTTCTCTTTTGTTTTGTTATAACAGCGCACGCCATTGTAAATGTTAAGCTTATAACTCTTAAAACTCTAAAATTTCAATTGCACATTGGTCTTGCAACTGTTCCTTAATCTTGATAAATTATTAAGCACACAAGAATTTTTGTCGCATTGAATCAGTAAGACTAGAATTTATTGGGGGGGGGGGGGTAAGTGGATGTACCCAAATACCCCTTTCTACTTGTGCACTTACCATCTATGTGTACACTTTTTCCAGCTTTATTCGCCTTTCTAATTTCTTCAAGTTAAGTCGCTAAGCTAGCATTTTACAACTTTGCAACTTTAGCTACATTTGTCCAATTTAGCACGACGTCGCTGTCACCCCCAAAGCTATTGTCTGACATTTCCACATTTCTCAGATAATTGCCTAAAACAGTTTGCAAAACTTTTCTCAAAGGGAAGGTCAACACGGCAGCATATATGTTCACTGAAATTTTGATTTGTTAGATGTGTTTCAGAGGAATTGTCTATGGATAGTTTCGGGTACCCATCTGACTGGCCGTATTTTATTCAATAAGTTGCACGAAAAATGTTAAATTCAATATGTTAATCAAGCTTAAAACGAACAAAAGTCTCTACAAACAAGAGTTTGCATGCTGCCCCCTTTCCTAACTGTAAAAGTATATAGCCTTCTGCGTCGTTGGCGCTTTACTGAAAGTGAACTATTACAAATATTTTCTTTTGTACCTATTACAACATTGAAAATAAAATGAAAATTGCAGTGAAATAAAATCCTGAACTATTGAGCTTTCAGCAATTAAAATAATTGAATATCAAATATTCATTTTAATTTTTTTAGTTCTTTCCAAGGCTGGTCAAGGCACATATGGTTTTCACTACAAACAAGAGTTTGGCTACTGTCCAGTTCCCTAGCTATAAAATTCTAAAGCCCACTGCGTATTTGGTGCTTTACTAAAAACGAATTATTGCAAATATATTTCTTTTTTCTTATTACAACATTGAAAATAAAATGAAAATTACAGTGAAAGAAAATCCTGAACTATTGAGCTTTCAGCAATTAAAATAATTAAATATCAAATATTCATTTTAATTTTTTTAGTTCTTTCCAAGGCTGGTCAAGGCACATATGGTTTTCACTACAAACAAGAGTTTGTCTACTGTCCGGTTCCCTAGCTATAAAATTCTAAAGTCTACTGCGTCATTGGTGCTTTACTAAAAACGAATTATTACAAATATGTTTCTTTTTTCTTATTACAACATTGAAAATAAAATGAAAATTACAGTGAAATAAAATCTTGAACTATTGAGCTTCCAGCAATTAAAATAATTAAATATCAAATATTCATTTTAATTTTTTTAGTTCTTTCCAAGGCTGGTCAAGGCACATATGGTTTTCACTACACACAAGAGTTTGGCTACTGTCTGGTTCCCTAGCTATAAACTCTAAAGTCTACTGCGTCATTAGTGCTTTACTAAAAACGAATTATTACAAATATGTTTCTTTTTTCTTATTACAACATTGAAAATAAAATGAAAATTGCAGTGAAAGAAAATCCTGAACTATTGAGCTTTCAGCAATTAATATCATTATATATCAAACGTTCAGTTTAATTTCATTAGTTCTTTCCAGGACTGTTCAAGGTACATATAGTGTTTGGCACAGAGGCAACGATATAGTGTTGCCTCTTATTGATAAATTTGTTTGTCTGACCCTCAAAATTCCTTGAAAATAAATAAAATGATTTTATTCTTAGGACATATTATAGAACGTGCAATACCTAGTTTTAGTAACATAAGATCTGGTAGCCAACGCGAGATTTGAATCCCATAAGAACCTATCTTAACTACGGATCTGAACGGGCTTATGTTCTGCCTCCAAGCATGCAGATTGAAGATTATTATACGATTCCGTCCAAGACGACGCTCTAGCGTTGCATGTGGCAAAGACCCGTAAGGCTTTAATGTATTTTTTTTCCGAGAGCCAATTCATATGGAAGGAGTGGTTGTAGAGACTTCGAAGGTGGTTCATTCGACCGGAAATATAAAGTTCTTGTTCCCCTTTTAAAAGTTAAAGAGTCAATTTCTGTTAAATAAAATCTTGAACACTGAATTTTTGAGATTTGCGAGAAATAATATCATTGTTTATTAAATTCAGTTTATTTGCATTAGTTCTTTCACTTTCTGCCTCTGATCACGCAGATTAAAGATGATTCCAATTCCAAATCAAAGGCCACATGCCTATATTTATACTAAAAATTGGCAGATGGAGATGACCCAACTAGCTCAAAACGACCCTGGATAGCAGAAACTTCATTATTGAAACTTCGGAGCCATCTATAGCCTTTAAATGCATTACTGTCTGGTTTCTCTTAGCAATTAGTTATTAGTTAAATAAAATTAATTAATTAGTTAAAATTAATTACCGTTATTAAACCAATATTTCCCCATAGCAATTAGGGCTTGTGCTGATTTATTGGTTCAATTTCGGCGACTTAACTTCGGTAACCATCAGTTTATACCTTAACCTTACCAAGGTTTAGGAAATAAGCGTTGGTTCACATTACCACGAACTTACCTTACGCCACGTTTGCCGTTATTAAAATTACCGTTATTAAGCAAATATATTCCCATAGCAGTTAGGGCTTGTGTTGACTTATTGGTTCAATTTCGGCGACTTAAATTTGGTAACCTGTGCATCAAAAGTTAAATTACCAGGACTGAGCTCAGTTTATACTTTACCAAGGTTCAGGAAATGAGCGTTGGTTCACATTACCACGAGCTTACCTTACGCCAGTTTTTCTCATAAAATTACCGTTATTAAGCAAATATTTTCCCATAGCAATTAGGGCTTTTATTGATTTATTTGTTTAATTTTGGTGACTTAAATTCGGTAACCTGTGCATCAAAAGTTAAATTACCAGGACTTAGCTCAGTATATACCTTACCAAGGTTCAGAAAATGAGCGTTGGCTTACATTACCACGAACTTACCTTACGCCAGGATTTCTCATAAAATTACCGTTATTAAGCAAATATATTCCCGTAGCAATTAGGGCTTGTGTTGACTTATTGGTTCAATTTCGGCGACTTAAATTTGGTAACCTGTGCATCAAAAGTTAAATTACCAGGACTTAGCTCAGTTTATACTTTACCAAGGCTCAGGGAATGAGCGTTGGTTCACATTACCATGAACTTACCTTACGCCAGTATTTCTCATAAAATTGCCGTTATTAAGCAAATATTTTCCCATAGCAATTAGGGCTTTTATTGATTTATTTGTTTAATTTTGGTGACTTAAATTCGGTAACCTGTGCATCAAAAGTTAAATTACCAGGACTTAGCTCAGTATATACCTTACCAAGGTTCAGGAAATGAGCGTTGGCTTACATTACCACGAACTTCCCTTACACTGGTATTTCTCATAAAATTACCGTTATTAAGCAAATATATTCCCATAGCAATTAGGGCTTGTGTTGACTTATTGGTTCAATTTCGGCGACTTAAATTTGGTAACCGGTGCATCAAAAGTTAAATTACCAGGACTTAGCTCAGTTTATACCTTACCAAGGTTCAGGAAATGAGCGTTGGTTCACATTACCATGAACTTACCTTACGCCAGTATTTCTCATAAAATTGACGTTATTAAGCAAATATTTTCCCATAGCAATTAGGGCTTGTGTTGATTTATTGGTTCAATTCCGGCGACTTGAATTCGGTGACCTGTGCATCAAAAGTTGAATTAACAGGACTTAGCTCAGTTTATACCTTACCAAGGTTCCGGAAATGAGCGTTGGTTCACATTACCCCGAACTTACCTTACGCCAGTTTTTCTCATAAACTTACCGGTATTAAGCAAATATTTTCCCATAGCAATTAGGGCTTTTGTTGATTTATTGGTTTAGTTTCGGCCACTTAAAATCGGTAACCTGTGCATCATAAGTAAAATTACCAGGACTTAGCTCAGGGTATACCTTACCAAGGCTCAGGAAATGAGTGTTGGCTTACATTACCACGAACTTACCTTACACCAATTTTTCTCCTAAAATTACCGTTATTAAGCAAATATTCTCCCATAGCAATTAGGGCTTGTGTTGACTTATTGGTTCAATTTTGGCGACTTAAATTTGGTAACCTGTGTATCAAAAGTTAAATTACCAGGACCTTGCTCAGTTTATACCTTACCAAGGTTCAGGGAATGAGCGTTGGTTCACATTACCATGAACTTACCTTACGCCAGTATTTCTCATAAAATTGACGTTATTAAGCAAATATTTTCCCATAGCAATTAGGGCTTTTGTTGATTTATTTGTTTAATTTAGGCGACTTAAATTCGGTAACCTGTGCATCATAAGTAAAATTACCAGGACTTAGCTCAGTTTATACCTTACCAAGGTTCAGGAAATGAGCGTTGGCTTACATTACCACGAACTTCCCTTACACTGGTATTTCTCATAAAATCACCGTTATTATGCAAATATTTTCTCATAACAATTAGGGCTTGTGTTGATTTATTGGTTCAATTTCGGCGACTTAAGTTCGGTAACCTGTGCATCAAAAGTTAAATTACCAGGACTTAGCTCAGTTTATACCTTACCAAGGTTCAGGAAATGAGCGTTGGTTCACATTACCTCGAACTTACCTTACGCCAGTTTTTCTCATAAAATTTCCGTTACCAAGGTTCAGGAAATGAGCGTTGGTTCACATTACCATGAACTTACCTTACGCCAGTATTTCTCATAAAATTGACGTTATTAAGCAAATATTTTCCCATAGCAATTAGGGCTTGTGTTGATTTATTGGTTCAATTCCGGCGACTTGAATTCGGTGACCTGTGCATCAAAAGTTGAATTAACAGGACTTAGCTCAGTTTATACCTTACCAAGGTTCCGGAAATGAGCGTTGGTTCACATTACGCCGAACTTACCTTACGCCAGTTTTTCTCATAAACTTACCGTTATTAAGCAAATATTTTCCCATAGCAATTAGGGCTTTTGTTGATTTATTGGTTTAGTTTCGGCAACTTAAAATCGGTAACCTGTGCATCAAAAGTAAAATTACCAGGACTTAGCTCAGTGTATACCTTACCAAGGCTCAGGAAATGAGTGTTGGCTTACATTACCACGAACTTACCTTACACCAATTTTTCTCCTAAAATTACCGTTATTAAGCAAATATTCTCCTATAGCAATTAGGGCTTGTGTTGACTTATTGGTTCAATTTTGGCGACTTAAATTTGGTAACCTGTGTATCAAAAGTTAAATTACCAGGACCCTGCTCAGTTTATACCTTACCAAGGTTCAGGGAATGAGCGTTGGTTCACATTACCATGAACTTACCTTACGCCAGTATTTCTCATAAAATTGACGTTATTAAGCAAATATTTTCCCATAGCAATTAGGGCTTTTGTTGATTTATTTGTTTAATTTCGGCGACTTAAATTCGGTAAGCTGTGCATCAAAAGTTAAATTACCAGGACTTAGCTCAGTTTATACCTTACCAAGGTTCAGGAAATGAGCGTTGGCTTACATTACCACGAACTTCCCTTACACTGGTATTTCTCATAAAATTACCGTTATTATGCAAATATTTTCCCATAACAATTAGGGCTTGTGTTGATTTATTGGTTCAATTTCGGTGACTTAAGTTCGGTAACCTGTGCATCAAAAGTTAAATTACCAGGACTTAGCTCAGTTTATACCTTACCAAGGTTCCGGAAATGAGCGTTGGTTCACATTACCCCGAACTTACCTTACGCCAGTTTTTCTCATAAAATTACCGTTACTAAGCAAATATTTTCCCATAGCAATTAGGGCTTTTGTTGATTTATTGATTTAATTTCGGTGACTTAAGTTCGGTAACCTGTGCATCAAAAGTTAAATTACCAGGACTAAGCTCAGTTTATACCTTACCAAGGTTCAGGGAATGAGCGTTGGTTCACATTACCATGAACTTACCTTACGTCAGTTTTTCTCATAAAATTACCGTCAATAAGCCAGAGTTGGTTTTGAAAGATCAGTTACTACACGACCACGCTTCTTTTGTATCGTGGTTCTTATTTAAAATAGTATAACTGTAAGAAATGAGGAATTTTCTCTCCCAAGTTTGTTTAGCTTTTACGTAAAGTGGCATTGAAGGAGTCTTAGCAGGCTGTACAGTGACGTTGAGTTTCTATTAGGGTCGTTTTTATGTTGTTCCTTTCAATATTGAGTTTTTTTTTCTGTAGTTTTGTTTAGTCAGGTGTTCCTTGTTCATGCTGAGGACGGTGATTGACACTAAGCATTGAGTGTTTGGTATAAATCTTACTTTCGTAGAATATTCTTAATAGCAGAGTTAAAGGGTCAATTAGGGTCGCTGATGCTAAAATATAACTTTAAAAAACAGGAAAATTTTGAAACAAATTTTTCGTGCAAAGAAATTTAATTTCTCGCAAGATATTGTAAGTAATAAAACAACCTTGCATTAAAAAACAGAAAATAAAAATAACTAAAAACTAGAGCTTTCGTTTGTCAGAAAAAAAAGCCAAAAAAATCAAATAGAAATCCATCATCATTTTTTACGTCTTTGCTCTTCGAAATTTTCTTGGTTCGTTTGCATTATCCAAAGAAGTTGCCAAGGATTTTAACCGTTTATTTAAATTTGGGGGCTCAAATTTTTAGAATTGTTTTGCTTGAGTACTCAATGATCCAATTCGAGGGCCATTTCCGAATTATCTGTTTATTTTTAATTTATTTTTAGGAGAAAGTTTACTCGGACTCCGCCGCGAGAAATGAAATAAGCACTGCCTTGTAGTAAATTCGATGTTTTGCCACGATCCTTTGAGAAGTCGAATGATTGGAATTCTTCAACAAATTAATTCTGGAATTAAAACTATATTCAACTTTAGTGTTAATTCTGTTTTACTTTTCCATCCCATTACATGTAATTGTTTTCACTAAATAATCAAAAATATGTACTCGTATTAGACGAGTTTTCCTCTTCATTTTTTGCTGTTTTTACGCCTGAAGAAAAGTGGGTTTTATTGAGGGGAGTACTTCGATATAATTTTGGGGAGGATAGTGATGGATCGATCGTAATAGTCGCAAATCGCTAATCAGTTATGCAGTCCGTTTTGCTTTTTGGGCAAGTGGAATGCTTTTCAAAGCATTTTAAAGCATATTTCGTGATATGGGAATTACAATGTCTGGGTTTTATGCTGACTAGCTTTATTGTTTCAAGTGATGCCAATACCAAAACTTAACTTTACAAAAGGGGAACTTTACATAAAACTTAACTTTACATAAAACTTAAGAGTACTTTGAAGCAATTTTGGGGATAATAGTGATAGGTCGGTCTAGTAGTTCCAAACTGCTAATCTTAATTCTGAGACGGTTTTGCTTGTTGGGAAAGTAGAATAATTTTTACTAAAATTTTAGAATCGAGGAGGGTATTTCGATTAATTTTAGGGAGAATAGGGATTGATCGAGCATAATAGTTCCAAATTGCTACTCAGTTATGTAGCCCTTTTTGCTTATTGGGAAAGTACAATAATTCTTACGAAAATATCAAAATCGAGGAGGGTACCTCGATTAATTTTTGGGAGAATAGGGATTGATCGAGCGTAATAGTTCCAAATCGCTACTCAGTTATGTAGCCCTTTTTGCTTATTGGGAAAGTACAATAATTCATAGGAAAATTATAAAATCGAGGAGGGTACTTCGATTAATTTTTGAGAGAATAGGGATTGATCGAGCGTAATAGTTCCAAATCGCTACTCAGTTATGTAGCCCTTTTTGCTTATTGGGAAAGTACAATAATTCTTACGAAAATTTTAAAATCGAGGAGGGGACTTTGATTAATTTTTGGGAGAATAGGGATTGATCGAGCATAATAGTTCCAAATTGCTACTCAATTATGTAGCCCTTTTTGCTTATTGGGAAAGTAGAATAATCCTTACGAAAATATCAAAATCGAGGAGGGTACTTCGATTTAGTCTTGGGGAGAATGGTGATTGATCGAGCGTAATAGTTCCAAATTGCTACTCAGTTATGTAGCGCTTTTTGCTTATTGGGAAAGTAGAATAATTCTTACGAAAATTTCAAAATCGAGGACGGTACTTCGATTTAGTCTTGGGGAGAATGGTGATTGATCGAGCGTAATAGTTCCAAATTGCTACTCAGTTATGTAGCGCTTTTTGCTTATCGGGAAAGTAGAATAATCCTTACGAAAATATCAAAATCGAGGAGGGTACTTCGATTTAGTCTTGGGGAGAATGGTGATTGATCGAGCGTAATAGTTCCAAATCGCTACTCAGTTATGTAGTCCTTTTTGCTTAGTGGGAAAGTAGAATGAGTTTAATAGGATTTTCAAAACATGTTTCATGATAGGGAAATTAGAATGTCTGGGCTTTATGCTGACTCGTTTTATTATTTCAAAGGATACCAACAAAAATGTATTGCGAAGATGAACTTGGTCTATCTGTTTTTATAAATGTAACAATTATTCTTCTCAGTTAATTTTATGACGGTTCATTGTTGATGTAAGTGCATTGTAAAGGAGTGGTAACAGGGAGCTTATTATTAGTCATTAGTTTCAAATATGTCTCAATTTTAAAACAGAAGCCTTTCGTTATCCAGCAGGGGTTTTCAGAGCTATTTACCAGTGTTGTCATATAAGATTTTTCGTTAACTATTACGGCTTTGTTCTGAGAAATGTACAGATATTAAGTTTCGTAGTTGTTGTAATAAGTCTTAGTACAAAAAGAAAGTGGAATTCAAAAACTTTTCCACAAAGTGTTCGACTTTTTATTTGAGCGTGCTCAGTCTTGATGTTCAGATTCTGAAGCTGGTATTGTGCAGCAGTGATATCAAGCGTGCTCAGTCTTGATGTTCAGATTCTGAAGCTGGTATTGTGCAGCAGTGATATTAAATACATAACCTTATTAAAATGTTTACAAAGGGCTATCTTCGTATTTAAAAAGATGCAGAAACAGGTAAAACACTTATTTACACATTTTTTCTCTTTACTTACTTACTTTGTCCATCTTCTTTTTGGTTTTCTCTTCCGCTTCAGGAGTTTCTATTTGCAAGAATTTAGGGGAGGAAGAGTCGCCATCTTTTTTTCATTTTTTAATGAAAATAAAAAAAAGACTGTTTTTCAAAATCTAGGAGGGGATGGTACTTTTCAGTGAAAATACAAAAAGAATGTATTTTTCAAAGTCAAAATCCAATTGTTGCCCCTGCACTTCAAAGTCTTATTAAATGCCATTTTGGATAAGGAGCGAAGGGAGAGCTTAATTCGTAGCTTTGTTGGCTGAATCATTTTTGGCAACAATTGGTCAAAATCCAATTGTTGCCCCTGCACTTCAAAGTCTTATTAAATGCCATTTTGGATAAGGACCGAAGGGAGAGCTTAATTCGTAGCTTTGTTGGCTGAATCATTTTTGGCAGGCCCTATATAATCGCCATGAAGATAACTTTGGTTCCTTTGTTTAATGTCATGTTGCGTGTTGATTTTTTCTTTGTTGTTAATAGTAATGATGTTAAAATGGAAATTTGAGTACTATGCATACCATCAGTGCCTACTTGTTTTCATTTTACTGAAGAGAAAGAAAAATAATATTTATTATAGAGGTTCCGTATGAGTTCTCATTGTAACCACCTAAACTATCATACTACCTAAACCCTTCCCCCTGGATACGGCCTTGCCCTTTGCTGTAAAACTCCCATTGTTTCCGCAATAATTTCATGCAATTCTCAAGTAAATCCCATGTTCTTCAGCATTTTGTGAATTCAGCTTTTTTCGAGATCTAAACGACATACGGCTTTTTTATTCAAGATTCTCATTTTTTTTTACTTTCGTCAGTATTAAAAAATCTGTACTATTAAATCCCATATTTTGCGATAAATAATAATAAGATTCAATTTTTTTTTTCAATATTTTTTGTCTCTTGTATTTCTTCCTAAATCAAAGATGTTAATTGAAAGGTATTCTGATTGTCCGATTTAAGAAAATGTTGTTTTATTTTAAAATAAATATTATTTTTACTCTTAAATCGCCTTTACAAATAATTTTCGTTGAGACAACTTATTGAACAGTGTTTTAAGCAATGGTATGATGCAAAAATTGGGAAATATGAAATTACTCTGGCTTTTAAATTTGATTAAAAAAGAAAAAGCGGTCTAAGAAGTAATTAGTTTGATATTTTCCCAATATACAGCTGTATATATTTTTTCTTTTGTTTTTTTTGGAGGGGGGGGGGTGGGTAATTAGTCAATTAGTGGTTTAAAAAAGGTCGCTTTTCTGAAAAATTTTATACTAGTACATGTTGCAAGGTGTTTATATTTTTATAGATTTTCTGTCTTGTTAGGCAGGGACAATCTCAGCTCTTTTAGTATTTTGCTTGAGAGATCTCTGTTTGGGGGAAAAGAAAAGGATATGGCCTAACACTACTCCTGTTACTGCCTAAAAAGCCCTTTTCCAGGGGCTTTCCTGTCTTTCTGAAGTACAAAAGGGGCCTTGACACCTCTCAATCGATGTCCTTGCCACAATAACCATTTAATTCTTTATTTCCTCTAAGTTTGTTAATTTGGTCGTCCAAATTCGAAACATCCTGGGCAAAAAAAGTTGCATGTTTTAGTTACTTAGTTAAATTGTAAATTATGGATGATGAGTTTTGTGTCAATGGCAGTTGGTAGCAATATATACTGCTTTTAACTCAATGATGTGATAACATACATAATGTGTTTCGCTTCTGAATGGTCAACTTAATCCCTCATAGTGGAGTTAACTAATATGAATGAAGTTTTTTTTTTGTCATGAAATCTCAAGGTCGCCACATTTCGCAAGCGAGACTGAATTGTCACAAATGTTTTGGCTGTCAGATATTGCCCTAAATATGATTCTCCGCCACCTAGCTGAAATTTTGTTGAAACTTGGTGAAAAGATCACAGATAAAGAAAAGAGAATAGCGGCGGGATTGTGGACCATTTCGGCGGTCAGATTTCGCCGTTACCACGGAGTCAGACTAAATTTTAGAATGAAATTTCCTTAATGGAGGAAGGGAATAATTAGACATCAACTAGCGAAAATAAGACTTTCTATTTCCGGTTTATCGTCTGTTTTTGACGCAAATACGTTGATTAGAATTCCTAACTGTGGCAACATGGTGAGGCCCTCAATTTTCTCACGTTCTATCTTTAAAGAGTCTTTCCATATTAAATCACTGAATCATGTAACGACGGTACCTTTGCTTAATATTTGAATTTCCGAATGATCTATCCCTTTTTTGTTTCATGACAAGCATCTGGATGAAACCAACGTTTTTTAAACATTTTCTTTGTATGTCTTGCTTTTCAAGCACGCTCTCGCAGGTAAAAACAAATTTTCTTACCGAATATGGCATTTCATTTACCCTGCTAGTCTGGGCATGAGTCTTGATTCCGCCTACGGAAGAACTAGGGCCTAAGTTATCCAAACATATTCATTATTGAGGTCATTCCAGAAGTCGCTTAGCTAAATGTAAGTTTGGCTATAGAAATTGTCCCAGGTGCAAACCTGGATAGATTTTGTGATAAGGTGTTTTCCTCAGACAAATAAAGGATCCTTTATTTCAGAAAGTAGATAACAAAAAGGGACGTATTTTGTTAAGCATTTTTTTTTATTTTATTGTTTAAAAGATGTATTGGCATTGTCATGTCCAAAGATCGTATCTGACATTTTGTCGCATCTGATATAATTGCAAAAACTGTTTACTAAGCTATTCTCAAAGAGAGGATTAGTAGAGTATTTATAGATTAGAGAGGTCAAAGCATGATCGAGCCTTAAGCTACCCTGCTTCTCTTCCCTTGAGAGCAGCTTAGCACGCGACTTTTTTCAAGTTATCTCTTAAGTGTCGAAATGGCAGATACAACCATAGGCGTAACACTTATCACTGTTATGTTTTTAGAATTGTAGAAATGTTTGTGCAATTCTAAATGTTTAATTTCCTGTTTCCGGGAATAGCACTGTAGTTACAGTTTTAAGCTTGGGGGAGGGGCTGTTTACTTCGGGGAGGTCGTTTACTTTACGTTTGGGGAGGGGGTAATTTTAAGTATCTTTAATTTTACTGTCGTTACAGTTTTTTGATGTGTGTGTGTGTGGGGGAGGGGGGGTATGCCCAAAACTTTTGTTGTTTTCAGGAATGGCACTGTCGTTACAGTTTTAATCAGATAAGTGTTTTTAAGGTAATTTATGTTGTATGTTTGCTAATCTAAGATACTATTTATTCCGTCAGTGACAATTGTATTCATGCTGAAGTTTTTTTTTTAATAAAAGAGTTTACAGTTCTCCTCTTAGTTCGTTCTTATTTGGAGTGTCTCCTATTTATATCTCCTTCTCCGTGTTCGCGTTTAAAACTAGAAAAAAAACGCAAGCGAACAAAATATCAAAACTAGAAGCAAAAGCAAGTTATTGGATCGTCTTATGAGTTTAATTATGATTGAGCATTGTATCGCAACTCGACGTTAGGTATCTGACCAACTTTCACAGGGTAGAAATTAGCGGCGTCAATTCAAGTGTAGGGGCGGGGGCAAAGCGTATTTTTTTCAAAGTATAGGTGGGGGTGTGTGTAGATTTGTGTTTATTAAGTATTTTTTAATGAAGAAACAAAAAAGGCATTTTGAATGACCCCCCCCCCTCCCAAGAAAAAAGAATCTTTCTAAATCTAAGGCGGGATGCCCCTTTCCGAACTGATGTTGCTAGTAGAAATTAGATAAGCGGGAAAAAACGTAATTATCCCTGTTTTCAAGTTAATGCAGTATATAAGACTTCCCGTTTCACACGCTTTGGTTTTTCGTCACGTTTGGCAGCTCTGGCCTTCAGCTAGATTTCTTTGTGCTTACAAAAAAAACGGTATTGACGGCAGCTGCTTTAGAACTTTCATCGCGTAAGTTAAGATTATTAACTTACCTGTGAGGTGTTGTTGGATAATTAATATCCAGAAAATGTGAACAAAAGTAACTGTCAAGTATTCGTATTCATGGACCTCTGATTTCAGTCAGGGCAAAAAGTATTCGTAAGATTAAGACGGTCTGGGACGGGGGGGGAGGGGGGGGGGGGATTTTATACCTAAAACTCATGCAACAGTGTACTCAACAGCTTCTTAAAGTTTCTTGATGATCACATTAACAGTTTAGTAATGTACATAAGACACAAAGGCACGCATTCAATTTTACATGTATAGATAAGTTGAGATCTGCTCTCCGTTGGCTAGGGTTACAATTTTTGGGGGATTATGTTTTATTGATAAATATTTCGTCTTCCAAATAAATGACTTACAAAGCGCAATTGTTTTCTAAAGATGGACTTGGCCGACTTTAGCACCGGATCTCACAAGTATAAATAGAGGAAGTCAATGACAGGGGTGCCAACTCGGTGAAGAGGGGGGGATTGACCACCCTGATTTTTTTCTCCCGTGCCTACCCTGTATTTTGGAAAGCATATTTTGACTCTCCCCTCCCGTACATCTTCTTGAATTGGCTCCCTGGTCAATGAATGGGACAGAACACTCTATTTGTGAACGAAAGCCTGGTTTCTCGGTAATATTTTTTTTTTACTGGGACTATGAAATTTTCCAGGCTAGGACTGTATTATTTTGATCTGGATTTTATTTTTGGAATCTTGCAATCACCTGGTGATAATTTAATATGTTTATGTAGTATATGGCCTTGTCCAAAAATCCATGGTCTGTATAGGTGTAAAAGTTCAACACCGATTTTAGGTTGAATAATAATATATAGGTTGCGTAGCAAGGATTGTATTTTGGAAGAATCTGAACTTTAAATATCCATTAAATATTCTTTTAATTACTTAAAATAAAAACTCGCCTTAAAAAGATAAAAGTTTGCAAAAAATGAAAAAAAAATTATTTATAATCTGGCTTATTACTTAATGTCCCTGTTTTTCCTCACAATCGTCACTGGACGCGCAGTTTTATAGTTAATTTATTTGATCAAAGACAATTTTTGGCGTGTATAACAGGCTTATTGATTGTAATTGAGAGAAAAAAAATTCCATAATTTTGCTACAAAAAGCCGAATAAATATAAAATAAGCTTGATTTGAAAATGTTGACAATGGGAATGAAATGGGAGATACGACTAATGGTACGGGACACACATGTTCATCCAGTGCTTTAAAAGCGTATGCTTGCAAGTGGTAACCTAGTTTTCTTTCATGGAAAAGTCAGGATAATCTTGGTAAATGTTTTAAATTTGTAAAAATATGAACACTCATCAATGGAAATTCCTCTTGCCAAGCCATCATGTGACAGGTGTTAAGTAAGGTTGTGTGAGGTTGAGGCTCTATTGTAAGTAACTACAAAACCTGCTTTAAAAATATTCCAAGTTTTAGAGGGAATCTTTTAATTTGAACAAGTTCGCGTAAAAAACTAAAAATGAGCTTCATCCCAGTCCAAAAGCTAGTATTGACTGCAGCCATCTTTCAGTTAAAACGTCACGTCCGTCCACCCCTTAGTCTGCCAGAGGCAAAAGTCTTGAAAGGGCTCAGGACAGAAACAGAGGTCAGGTTCTTGACAGCTTTCACTGCACTATTACATAAATTGGCTTGCCTCCGGGTTAACAGCGAAATCCGGATGCGGAATAAGTTTTTCCTGAAATTGTAGATTTGGCCGTTGTTTTCAAGAAGAATCATAAATTGTTTGAAATTTTGCTAGGAAACCCCTGGTTAAAATCAAGCTAGGAAACGGCCAAGATGTAAATTTGGCCTTTGTTTTCAAGAAGAATCACAAATCTTTGTAAAATTGAGCTAGAAAATACTTTGAAAATTCCTTCTAACATTGGGTTTAATTAAATTGTATGGTATTGAAATGAATTTGGTATTTTTTTTAAGAATAGAAGTCAAATTACTGAAGCATAATGCATGCCGATAGCCTAAAAAATTAGCATTAAAAATTATGATTCTTCTTAAAGACTTATATAAATTTCAAAAGTCTTCGTGGATCTATTGAAAGGTGTATTTCAGGATCTGACATGGGACTTTTTCGATTCAAACTATGTATTTAATTTACAAAAAAAAAAAATGAAAAAACATGGTTCGAAAATCGCGGGCGTGTTGTAAAAAAAATTACATCTACCCTTGCCTTAACTTACAGAACATGAGTTTTAATCCATTTGCTGCTGTTGCACTTCTATTATTGTTACGAAATAATCAGTGAAATTTTACGAATTACTAACAAATCTAACAGCCATTCTCTGTTTTTCTATGCAATCTATATTTAACAGTTTAACAGTAGCCCCGTTTTTTAGCACTAAGATCTTAAATCTAAGATCTAACATCTTTCTGCAAAGATTTCCGTTCTTTTAACTCATCTTAGTTCTAAGATCTTACAGCCCACTGATGTTGGCAAAAAGTGTGAAGACCATCACTGTTCTGCCATTTAGAACAATGATGAGAGAACTTTCATGATCTACTCATCATTGTTCTCAGACCGCTGATCAGAGCAGAATGATTAAAGACGTTTGCAGAAAAACGACCAAAGATGTCAATCCCTCAGGCGTCTTCTCAGAACTCTCCTGTCAATCCCTCAGGCGTCTGAACCTGGCTACAGAAGTTCAAATTTATATCTTTGATCAACGTTACCATGTTTTTGGGGACTCCATAATGCAGAAGTATGTGCCAAAGCCCGTTGCGCTATATTAAAGCGAAGGCCTATTTAAAGTCAATAAAAAGTAAGAGCAGTTCTTTCGCAATTTCTATATGTTTCTCCATCAGTTGCCGGGTGGAAAATATATGATCTATAGTCGATCGATCTCTTCGGAAGCCGGCCTGATATTTCTCTAAAATTAGATCTGTCGGGGATTTTAGTCGGTCAGGTAGGATTTTCGTGAGGATCTTTGCCGGGTGGCTTGTCATGCTAATTGGTCTGTAGTTATTAGAGTCGCCTTTTTCACCCTTTTTTGTAAAGGGGACAATCATGGATTTCGCCTAAGATCTGGGGAAGTGGCCTGTTTCCCAGATGCCTACTGTGACTTTATGATAGATGTCTACCAGTTCTTCTGGACCCGACATAAGTAGCTCTGACTGCATGCCATCTGGGCTAGGAGCTTTATTTGTTTTCAGGGATTGTATAGCAGCAACTCCTCTTCTCGTAATGGTAGTGGACTTGGATCTACTGGGTACTCTGGTAGTTGAAAAGACAGTAGGATAGATGGGTCAGGGTTTATTGTGGGGTTCAGTTTCTGGCAAAAGTGTTCGTTCTAGCGTTCTCACGTCTCCTCAGAATCTGTGATAAATTGTCCATGTTTATCTAACAGGGTTGTTGCTGCCGCGGGTTTATTTTTTGACAGCTCCCGTACTTTTTTGTACATGTAGTGGCTGTCATTTTTTTGAAGGCGTCTTCGCATTCATGGCACTTGTCGTTGACGTATTGGCGCAGAGCCTGCCGTATTTTTTTCTCTACTAGACATTTTAACCTCTTGTATTAATCCTAGCTTTGTCGGTCTTGTTTGTTGGCGTGAACACGTTTTTCAGCACAGATATCGATGATTTCGGGTGTGATCCATGGTTTATCAGAGCGGGACTGTACTCCTAAGATTTCATTAGCCGTTTCTCTGATGATTGAGGCACTTATATCAACCAGACGATCGACTTCCTCAGTGGTTGGGACTCCAGTGAGTTGGATGCTTGACAGCTTATTCGAGAGAGTAGTTTTATATTTGTTTCTTGTTTCGATGTTTTTTAGGAGATTGACAAGGTATTTTGGGTAGCTTTTCTTGGGTGGTTGGGATTTTCGGAGGCGCATACGGAGTTCTAACATGACTAGAGCATGGTCTGAGTTAAAATCACCAGCCAAAGATACTGTATTCAGCACTGACGACTTCCAACGCCTGCGGACCAATATGAGGTCAATCATATTTGAGGTTCGGCCGTCTGGAGATCTCCCTGTGACTTTTCTGCGTTCTCTATGTTTAAACATTGTGTTGGTAATGAAAAGCTCGTTATCACGACCGAAATATATGAGCATTCCCCCCCTAAGGTTTTGTCGCCCATGTCCGAACTTGCTCATTACGTCTTCGAAACCTGCATTTGATTGTCTGACGATAGCGTTAAAGTCCCCAATGACGAACAGAACATCCTTCTTGGGCACCTGGTCTATGGTGTGTTGGAGCTAGACGTAGAAGTCTTCTTCATCTTGATCACTCTGGGAAGAGTCGGCGGCATAAACTTGGATGTTGGAAATGTTAGTGATGGATCCTTTAAAACGGGCGGTAATGATACGCTCTGAGAGTGGATTTATGGTAAGTAGAGATTTTTTTAGCACGTTTTGATTGTAGAAAGCCAACACCTTGACGGTGAACACCATCGCTTCGTCCTGAGGCGATGAGGGTGCACCCGTTTATGGTTTCTATTCCATTTAAAGGAAGGTGGGTCTCTGATACCCAATGGTAGCGGTCGATTTCATTTAAAATTAATTCCTTTTTTCTCGGTTCAGCAAGTGTTTGTATGTTAAGCGTTCCAAGTGAAAGTGATATCTTTGGGGTAGATATTGGTGTCTTCTCTGATTGGAGAGTCGTCAAATCGGTTTATTTAAAAAACGATCAGAAATTAATTAAAAAAATAAGCTTTTTCAACTGAAAGTAAGGAGCAACATTAAAACTTCAAACAAACAGAAATTATTACATGTATGAGGGGGTTCACCCCCTAGTCAATACCTCACCCTTTTCGCTAAAGTTTTTTTTTAGTACTTTCAAAAGAGCTATCTATTCTAATTAACCGGCCTTCGTGATTCAGGGGTTTGTGATTCGAACAAAATTTGAACTTTCCTCTGTCATACAACTTTATTTTTTAAAACAACAAAAAGGTTTAGCGTAAAGAGCGAGGCGTTGATGAGGGGACAGCCTCTTTCATATACGGAATAGTTTCTGTTCCTTTTAAGTTTTAATGTCGCTCCTTACTTTCAGTTAAAAAAACTAATGTTTTTTTATTTAATCAGAACAAAGACTGGGTTGACTGTAGATAACCCCTCGTTCAGTATAGTTTATTACATGGATTTTTGTCATTGCAACCCAATAAAAACATTCTCTTCGAAACGGAAGAGGTCAGCAATCGTAGTTTAGTTCCCGAACATGCTCTGGGGGTATGCCATCTAAGCCATGTGGTTTATTTATATCTTTTATAGGTGACACTGTAAAATAAAAATACAATAGCCAATCAGGAAAGGCAAAGTGTTAAGTGTCATTGGTACACATCTGCAAATTCTAGAATTGTCTACTCAGCCAATTTTTATCAATAGCCTACCTAAAGCTAAAAGATTGTGTTGAACTCATAAGCGAATTGCACATTGGAACAGTTTAAAGCAGCTTTGCCTGCCACCATGTGTGTCAAATACACAATTGTTTTGGTCTTCTTAGGGCTCTTGGCTCTGACAGGTAAGAAATGTTTCACTCCAGTTAAAAAAAATTTTCTCAGGGAACCTTTTTTACTATGAATATCTCAAGAATAGCCTAGTAAGATAATTTTAAGACAAAGGTCTATCAAGAATTTATTCCATAATTTCCTAGCCTAGATAGATCACAAGGAACTGGACTAATTTAGCCTAGCCTACAATAGGCCTCACCAATTTACATCGGCCATGCTACAACAGCCTATGCCTATTGTAAATTAATGCAGTTCCTTGTGATCTATCTAGGACACTGTGGGAGAAATCCAAAATAAGCTCTACTCAGTTACCCAAAGAAAGACAAACATGAGGTCACATTAAGAAGCTTCATAGGCTATGCCCAGAGTTAACTGCAGAACCAGACAAGACTTTTTTTAGCCAAAAGGTCATCAGTGATTGGAACTGTTTAAGTAAGAAGACCATGTCTTTGACATCAGCCAAAGGTTTCTAAAGGAGACATGACAAAGAATAGGAAGCCAAACTTCCAAGATACAACTAAAGCTGCCCACCCTCTGTGTCTCATAAATAGTGATTAGTATGTATATTTATAAAGAAGTTAGGCTAGGACACTTATAGGTATGGTAAAATTCTACTTTAGCTACTTTTAGCTATCTTGGAAAAGAGTGAGGTTAGGAAAATGAAACTTCTAGGGTTGAGTCTACAGGCTAAAGTATGGGTAAAGTTCTACCAAATCATATTATTGAGTTAGGAATAAAGTGAATACACTATTTGATGCCTTTTTTACACTGATTACAAATATAATAATCATTTCTATTGGAAATGAATTTCAGCCCCCCCCCCTATATATGCCAATTCAGGGTATATATTTCTACATTAGGGGGGGGGGCAAATTTTGTTTCTGATGTAAATGGGAGATAAGTTTAAACTTTACCCCCACCCCCCTAATGTAGAAATATATATCCTGAATTGGCATATATAGGGGGGGGGGCTGAAATTCATTTCTGATAGAAATGATTATTATATTTGTAATCAGTATAGAAAAGGCATCAAGTGATATATTCACTTTATGTGTAAGTCAATAATATGATTGGTAGAACTTTACCAAAGTATGTCATGGGAAGGTATTTTGAAGTACCTACATCCATTCCCTTTCTCTCTAGACGGTCCTGACCTTTTATGACCTTTAAAAATCTGTGGAAACCTTACAAAATAGATCTTTTGCTTAAATGAAGCACAACAAAATTGTTTTCAGCTTCACAACTTTGCTCAATCTCAATTTATAAGGTTTTAAAGATATGCAAATATATTTCCTAAATTTTGAAAAACTAACCTTGATATGGCTGAAAATTCTACTCAAATAACAGGAATAACATTTTCAGAATGAAAGCCAGAGAAAAAGAAACTGATAACTGAAAATTAAGGTAAAATATTTGTTTCTGTTAAAATTTCAATATGTATAGACCTGTCATGTAGGCAAATGTCAGGACCCTCTAGAGAGAGAAAATAGAGATAGGTACTTCAAAATAACTTCCCAGGCCATGCTTTAGCCTTTAGACCCATCCCTGAAAGTTTCATTTTCTTTACCTAACCCCTTTTCAAGATATCCAAAAGTAGAATTTTACCTGCTGATACTGCTTGTCATACCCAACCAAGTAGTATACTCTATCAGAAGTTAATGTTGTGCAGCAGTATCTACTCTAAACCACAGAAGAATGGTTCCCTTGCTCATACCTATCTGTGGTCACTGTTACCACATGGGCTTAAATTGCATCTATCCTAGCACTTTCCTAGGTGGAAGGCTTTTCACTGGGCCATAAGCACAGTCACTAAAACCTTTTATAGTTTGTGGAGTTTAACTGCTAATCTCAACAACAGATTTGACATTAGACCTTATTTTGTTCTGAAATGCAAATTAACATAAAACAATCTTTTGCTCATATTGGTACTTGTCTATTATATAAGTTACACTTGACAAGTGAAGTTTGGTTAATGCTAATAAAAAAAAAATGTGATGAAAATAGAATACTTTATTAGCAAAATTGTGAAAACTATAAGTTGGAAATATGCTCCCAGAATGCAGAAATGTCCTTGAGAATCATGTTAAAATGAACTTGGCCTTCTGCCTTTACTGCTGCCTGCCCCATGTACTCTACAAAGTATGAATGTAAATTATGGCACAATGTACCCTGGTGCCATTTGTTCCTCCACTTTGCAGAATCACACATTCTCTCTACTTTTTGGGTAGAGGTGCCAGTTTCTGGGTCAACAAAATTATTTTTGTGGTTCACTTTCAAATGAGTGAAACCTGCTTGTTCCAGATCAGTTATTTTCTAGCCCTTCCAACAATCTGAAATGATTCTTAATCCTGGCTCTATGTTAATCTTAATTTCTTGGAGTAAAGTTTCTGCTTATTAGTTGGGGACATCCACTCAAAATCTTTCATTGGTTTCCCAGCACACTCCACCAAACACCCACTGTTGTGGTAAGATTCTTCCTGTATTATTTTTCCTTTTTGTAAACAAGGATTCATCTATTTCCCCTATATGACCAATTCATCGAATTTTCCCACAGTTTTTCTGTTGCAAAGAAAACATGCACACTTCATGGAGGTAGTTATTCCAATCAACTACCATTTGTTTAGAAATGCCCTAGCTATTGTTGACACCAGGCCACAGTTGACAATTTATTAGCCCAGAAATAAATGAAACAAACTACAGTAACAAATGGTATTTTACTTTTAGAAAACCACATATTGACATGCAAATTGATGGTTTTCAAACATGGCCCATTGTTATACTTCCAAAAATGTTTGTACATTTTCCTACATAAATGTTTGTACAATGTTTTCTACATTTTTCTACAATAATTACACATTATTCTACAAAGTAGAATAAAATATATAGTCCAAATTTCTTTATAAACTATTATATATTCATCCTATTTTATTTCATCAGCATTAACCAAACTTGACTTTTTAGAAATGCCCATATAATGCCCAAGTACCCAAAATATGATGAAAATATAATACTTTATTAGTAAAACTGTGAAAACTACAACTTAGAATTATGTGCCTAGAATGCAAAAATGTCCTTAAGAATCGTGTTGAAATAAGTTCTAGTTATACACTTCCAATAATGTTGCTTCTTCTCATAAGAGTACAAAGTCCTGGTGTGTCCATTGACGCACTCTTTTGTTTTGGACAAAAACCCCTTATCCTGGAAAAAAAACAATTGCCTGTTCTTCAGTCCATGGCAAACCCCAAATCTTAGTTTGAACATCCATGGTGAGACACTATATTATATCACTAGTCAAAGCAAACTAACTGGTGTCCTCAAGAATTGTGTTATGAACTAAAATGAACTAGATCAAGAATTGAATTAATAATGAACTTTTCTTTGTATTTGAAATGGTCAGCTGATACCAAAGCTCCCAATTTAATAATTCACAAATGACCTTCACAATTTTGCTTATCTATTTTCATAATATTTTATTGTCACCAAACTTCACTTCTTGAGTGTGTTTTATATAATAGACAAGTACCCTTATATCTGTAAAAGATGTCCTAACCATCTCAAAATTCTATAAGTAAATAAATTTTCCATTGGCTAACAAAAAAATCTTGATAAATAAAAAAATAGTGACATTACCTTAACTCACACTTGCCAGCAATAAGGATGAATCCTGTAGACGCTGGTCAATGATGATGGTGATGCAGCTCATCAGGTGCATCCCAAACTGCGCCATGGCTTGCTGCACCAATCTCTGTCAACAGCTGACTTGAAGGCTTCGGTATTAGGGGACATGACTGCATTCTGGCTAAGGGAATTCCATAGGCCAACCACACAGTTAGAGAAAAATTTGTTTTGCATCCTGGTATTAGTACATTTCTGGTAGAGCTTCAGGGGGTGCCCTCTTGTTCTTGATGAACTATCTAACTGGAATAAGTATGATATTGTGGTCGCAGATCAATTTGTATGTCATCAATACATCCCCTTGCTTACATTGGTATGTGAGAGATGGTATATTGAGCCTCTGGAGTCTGGTAGAATATGGCCAATTTTGAAAACCCCTTATGCATTTTGTTGTTTGCTGCTGTACCAATTCCAGAATTGATTGGTCAAGCTTGTTAACTGGCGTGGCAATGGACATCCCAAATTCTAATTTTGGTTGGATCAGGCCCTTTAGGAGCTTAGTAATCACTGCTGGAGATCTACTGCAGAACGTTCTCTTTATTATACTGAGAGTTTGGTTGGCTTTGGCTACTGCAGACTGCATGTGTAAGTTGAATTTAAGCTTGTTATCAACCAAGACTCCCAGATCTTTTTTGCAGTGAGTGGCTGTTTTGAACCACCATTGGATTCCATAAAATACTGGCTGAGAGGGTTGTTTGCTCCAAAGTGTATGACCTTGCATTTCTGGATATTAAATTCTAGTCACCAGGTTTTTGCCCACATTGAGAGTGCATTGAGATCTGCTTGGATGTCTTTGGTACTTTGGGGGTCATAAATTGGACCAATTATTTTGGAATCATCAGCATATAAGCATATCTTATTCTTTATGATTGAAGATGCATCATTAATATAGATGTTGAATAGAGTTGGGCCCAAAACTGTGCCTTGGGGCACTCCGCTTTCTACATCTGCTGATTCTGAGAAGAAAATTGATCTACTGTCCCCAAATACTCTTACCACCTGCTTCCTGTTGGTATAATATTGCATCATCCAATTTATGACTTCATTGTGGAGGCCTATTGGGTGGAGTTTAGGATTTAGTCTCCTGTGACATACTGTGTCAAATGCTTTTGCTGAGTCTAGTAATATCATATCAACTGGGGATCCCATGTCCATAAGTTCTGTGACATGCTCATAAGCATCAATGAGGTTAGTATCAACTGATTGACTGGGGCGGAAGCCATGTTGGCTAGCTTGTTCACATTTAGGTGTTCAATAATGGCTGAGTTAACTATGCCTTCAAGAAGTTTTCCCACTCCCGAGGTGAGACTAATTGGTCAATAGTTGCTGACTTCATCTCTGCTGCTTCCTTTATGAACAGGTGTAATGTAAGCTTCCTTCCAATCTTGTGGAATAGATTTAGTATTTAGGGACTTTTGGAATAGTAGGGTGAGAGGATGTGATAGTACTGCATACATCTCCTTTAGAAGCCAAGGGGGCACTCCATCAGGTCCTGTTGATTTATTTGGGTTAATCTTCTTTAGTCGAGTCTCTACATCTACTTTAGTAATATTGATGGGTGGCATACTTTTATGAATTTTGTAGTATGGGGGGTCTGGAAGTGGGGCATTATCTGCAACTGTATATACTGAAATGAACTGTTTATTTAGTGCATTAGCTATCTCCCTTGGGTTGCAGATTTTTGATCCATCTTGTACAAGTTGAGTGACAGAATGCCTTCCTGGCTTACCCAATGACACATACCTCCAAAATTTCTTAGGGTTAGTTTTTGTTGCAGCTGCCACTGATTCCTCATACTTCTTGGTGGTATTTCTGGTGAGACTACTCAGCTGGTTACGCGCCTGTTTATATTTTGTGTAATAGTCAGCCTGGTTTTGATTCTTTGTGTACATCTTCCAGTATTTCTTTTTTCTGTCCCTAGCCTTTTTAATTTCTTTTGTGATATACAGGAGGGTTTTTGGTTTTCTTTTCCATTTTGTAGAAGAGTGATTTTCAATAGCCTTCAATGATATTCTTTTCATAGTTGTCCATGGCTCTTCCACATCTGTATTCTCAATGAAAGACCAATCACATTCAGTCAGTTCCTGACGAATTAGACTGTAATCAGTGTATACGTGCTTTTTAAATTCTAGTCTTTGAGGATACAGTCTAAAACTGCAACTTATGACAATGTGGTCACTAGCTCCAAATGGTGGTAGGGGCTTGATGCTTATTATAGACTCTTGGTCTTTTGCTAGTAGAAGATCAAGTAGTGAAGGGTTCTGACCATTTCTATATCTTGTTGGGAAGTTAACTGCCTGGTACAAAGAGTGATTAAATAGGCACTCCAGGAATGGTCTTATTAAACTATTTTCAGAAAAACCGAATCGGTTGACCCATTGAATATTTGGGAGATTAAAATCACCAACAATAATCATGTTTCCTCGCAGCTTCATTTTAGTATCAATTGAAGTACTCATAGCAAGTAGGGAGGATTCAAGGCTAGGGGAACTGGGGCTTCTATACATGCAACCAATGTAAAATGACCCACAATGTAAGAGGACAGATATCCACACTTGTTCAATATATGGCTCATAATCTGAATTAATATCTATGCTTCCTACCTTCAGAGAGCTTCAGATGTACACAGCTATTCCTCTTCCTCCTTCTCTAGGTAAGTTGGTGACCAGGATATAATTGGGTATCTGAATCTGGGTATCTCCAACAGGAGTATTGGTCCATTTAGGTTTAATCTTGCAGAAAGTGTAAACATCTGTTTTTTCTGTCAAAATGGCATATTTTATCTCATGGAGCTTTGACGTTAAAGAATCTACATTACTGAAGACGACCTCCAGACCATTGTTCATCCAATGCATGCAACTTTTATTTGGGCTGTGTGCATTATTATCCATATCATTACATTCCCCACACTCTATGCTGCTGTGGTTTGAATCATCACTCATGAAAACATTCTGCTTGGAAAGAATACAGCTTACTGATCTCACACTGTAAAATGATTCACTTGATTCATCAATAGTACTAATTTCAACATTAGAAGACACAGGGCTATTTACACTACTATCTATATTTCTTTGAAAATCACCTAGTTTGTGTCCATTGCAGCTGGTGCTGCAGAGGTGGGCACGTTTTTTAGAACAATTCTGTTGCCTCGAATGACTAGGTTTTCTTCACCATTAGCTCGTCGCGCATGAAGTACTTCATACAGTTTTGTCCTCTTTATATGGTCGGCTATTGAAACATCATTTCTAAACTGAATTTGGCTGGTTCCTTTTCTCTCATACGACTTTTGCAGGATCACTTTCTTAATTTTTAATTCATCAACTGAAAAAATAATGGGGCTCGCCTTACGCAAATCATTTTCATTCCCAGAGTTATTGGGACTGATGAGGCGGCAAACATTTTTTACAGCTATCTGTTGTAGGCCATATTTGTTACACAAGAAGTCATGAATGAATGTCTCATCATTGGGTTGCGGCAATACTCTGAATGCTAGGATATTTAATTTGCGTCTTTGTTTGTCTCTATCTTCAGCAATCAATATTCTCACGTGGCTCTCAAGTTGCTGGTTCATATCATTTTTAAGAGATTCTACTTGAGATTTGATTAGCTTTTGTAACAGATCAGGATTACTAGCAGCCCCCAGAGCTTGCTCAAGCAAAGTAATACGAGTCTCCACATCCTTGAACTTGGCATCAATGTCTTTCTCAAACTGTTCTTTGAATTCACTAAATGACTGTTTAACTGCATTCTTGATTTTAATATCTAGGTCCTGTACAGCAGTTATTGCAGGTTCAAGTGGTTCAAGCGTTTTGTTAACTATGGCTTGTATTTCAGCTGCACTAGTGCCACTATGGGTGTTACCCTTACAAACAGGACATTTCCATTTGCAACCTAATCTCCTTGTCATTTTCGTCAGAAGATTATACTCGGGTTTGCTAATTTCAAGGCAATTGATGCAAAGCCATTTTTACAAATGTCACAGTTCATTGCACTAGATTCTTCATCCAGATTCTCATCATAAGCAGCACAAATGTCTTTGCCTTTTTTTGGGCTTTCTTGATGCCTTTTTTATGGCATTCTGCAGCTTTCAGGCACTGATATCAAGGCAACACCAAATAAAACACAACTCAGGTAACAGAACGCAACTTGGATAACAGAACGCAACCAGGAACACAAGAACGCAGTGCTGCTAGGTAGCGTTAGTGTAAAGTCTAAACGTTAGGATAAATTCTTGGAAAAAACCAGCTAAGTCTATAAGAATCACACTATTCCAGCATGATACACATATTTTTCTTTTATTAGTTCAATATCATCACAACAAATTAATCACTTGTAGCCACAGTTTTTACAATTTTTTCACAGACAAGCTAAACTAGGTGTATTAGGCATTTCCAAAAACAGATCCACTTTCCAACCATTATAATTCAATTCCTTTATTTTATGCTCCTTTTCAATATAATAGTTGGTGCTGACATTTTACCCCCCCCCCACAATGATGGCCCTACATAGCCCTAATAATGTATATCTCCATTGCTGCAATCTAGTCATATGTCATAGCATGTATGTTAAACTGGTTATCTTTTTGATTGATTACATAATTTACCAAAATATTTTTTTTTTAAATGATTAAAAATGTGGATAGTAATGGAAGAAGGAAACATGATAATCTGGTTAATAAACTTTCTGCATGTGGTAAAGTTTGAATTTTCATACATTCATAGGGATATATATGTATGGCCATCAGGGATGTGTCTGCATGAAATTGGTTACCTAGAGAATCTGTGGATTATGTTTTGTGAATATTGTAAAGTAAGATTTGGTTATTTAACATGTTTCCTTCTGGAGAATGGGAATCCTATACTGGTGCCCTAATAATTCTACCCAGGCAAGTCAAGTTATTGATCTTCTTGTTACCCAATATTGCCTCTTCACCTTGGTGAAGACCAAAGTACCCACATTGGTGATCTACTATCTTTATTAGATGTCTGAATAACTTTGAATTTCTGTAATTAATATTGTAATTTGTTTCATCATCTCCAGCAGCTTGTTCACAGATGCAAATACTCAAACTTTTAGGGTGATATCAAGTGGTATCTTCATGGAGATTTGAAATCTAATAAAAATGTATTTGAGGGCCAAATTGTTGTTAGGCTGAATTTAGAGGGAATTCCCTCTGCACCCCCCCCCCCCCCCCCCCCTACTTGAGAAGTTGACTTGGACTCCTGCATCAGATCTATGATGAACAATCTTTTAAGGGTAACATCCTTATAAACTCTTTGGCCCCACATATACCAACACAGCAAGTGATTTAAAACAGCCAATGTCCTCTAATTAGTATAAGCCCCCTGCCCTGTAAAGCCTATTTGTATTTTTCCTATCTGTTTCATGCCTTCTTTTTGCTTTTTCATGCTTCTCACTCAAAAATCTATGACAAAATTTAATTCAACCTCTGCAATTAAAATACATAGCCTACTTTGATATATATATATATATATATATATATATATATATATATATATATATATATATATATATATATATATATATATGTATATATATATATATATATATATATATATATATATATATATATATATATATATATATATATATATATATATATATATATATATATATATATATATATATATTTCCTGAGGCTAATTTTATTGGGGGGGGGGGGCGATCTTCATAAATTTTACCGAATTCCTACCTGATTTAGGCTGAATTTTCTGCAGAAATCAAGAATTCTGCTAAATTTCAGCTTATATTGCAAAAGTTCTGCGCCCCTCCCCCCTCAGGACGCCCCTGTATATACCTTAAAAAATGAAAAATCAGGAGTTTCATTACTAATGGAAAAGACATCCATATGCAGTTGTGCAGTTTTTGGTTGTTGTAAGTGCAAAAAAAAAAAAAACATGAATGAAAATTTAGCAAAATTTGTCTTTTGGGAAAATGGAAATTTGTCTCTGGGAATCAGCAAACTTCTAATGTTCACATTTTTACAAATGACAATGGTTGTCAAATTTGGCTAGTTGGTTTTACTTACTTATTTTCATGGTTTTAACATGGCAACACTGACAAAAAAGTGACACTGCCCAGAAAACTTCATAATTTTGAGCAACCAAGAGTTGAGAAAATTGCAGTTTTCAAGCATGAACAGATGTAAGATGAATCTAGGGGGGAAAATGTTTTCGTTTTGATGTCCTTGGGTATTAAATAAAGCTCTATTCTTTCATGTATTCATTCAAATTCAGGTATTATGTGAAAAGAATTTGTTATCAGCTATACAGTTAATGAGTTTATTTGGATTTTAATTTTAGGCTCTGTCAGAGCTGATGAAATTGATGACACTCTACCTACTGTTGAGGCAGACCTAGGTGCATCTAGAGAAGGATCTCGGACTGGTAAGAACACAACAATGATTTGGGGTTTAATTCACTTCTTACTTACTGCTATTAGTGTCAGAGTTGTTAGAAATTAAGACTTTGGAATTGGTGAAAATAATCAAGCTCCAACTTCTGTAGTGTTTTTAGCCTTTTATTTTCAATACTTTTGAATTTTGCATCATGTTGGAATTTATACTTTCTTTCAGGACACATAGGTGTTTTCAGACTTCAAACAAACACTTAAAAATGGAAGTATAAAAAAAGGTATTTTTATCATCTGGGGTAAAACAATGTTTTTATTAATGTTTAGAACCTCTGTAGTGAAATTGCAATCAAATTAGGATTAAGAAATCCAGTTAAAGTTTATATTCAGGTATATTGAAGAATGCTGCAATTACTAGTATTGCTGTCATTTTGAAACAAGAGCCATGTATGTTTAACTGTAATCATTAAGACCTACACTGTGAGAACTAAAACTTTTGAAGCAGGGCTCCAAGCTTTATGCCTAAGTCTATGAGAGTTGGAAGTTGGGTTGTGAAAATTAATTTGAAAATTAATATTTCAAATTAAATTTGAAAATTAAAGAAGCCAATTTGAAATTTAAAAGCCAATTTTGAAATTTTAATTTGAAAGTTTGCATGATTAGCAATAAAAAATGTTAAAATTTTCAAAAACGCTGAAAAAAAAATTTGTCAAATTCTTGGATATTGGAAAATGTATTTTTTTTTCTAAATACATTTTTAATACATATTTAAAAAATAAAAATTTAAATATATAAAATATATTGTTAATGCTTTCAATGCTGTTGAAACCAATTCCAATATATATAAAATATGTTGTTATATTTGTTAAGAATCCAGAAACCCCGCAATGAACCGCATCTAGAATCTAATGAAATCCTAATGAAAAAACTAGTTTCTGCTGCTTGTGAGGTATTGCTCACTCAGGGAACTATGTTTAAACTTTAGTTTTTTGGGGTTGAAGGGGCAAAAAAAGTACCTAGGTTATGTTAGGTTACGTATTTAATATATGCTATGCTTTACCCCACCCCCCTAATTTATTTTCAAATATGTATTTTGTATATTTGAAAAGAGCCAAGTTTGCATGATCAGGAATAAAATAAGTTAAGTAAAAAATGTTAAAATTTCAAAAATGCTGAAAAAAGAATTTGTCAAAATCTTGGATATTGGAAAAAATGTATTTTTACTTTCTGCCAAAGTAATAATAGTATATTGTTGTACAGAAGTTAATATATTTCCGAAAGTGTTTATTTAAGCTACTATCTAGTTTAAGACTATTACAATAAACAATAGTTTGAATAGGGACAAAGCCTTTTATTAGGCAGTGAACAAAACAGTAAAAAAAATATACTGGATATTTTGATTAGATGTAGGCCTGCAGTGATTGTCTTGCTGATGATGATCACTACATGTGATCAAAGTATCCAATTTGTGATCAAAGTATCCAATTGTGATCAAAGTATCCGTGTGATCAAAGTATATATTTTTTTATTGTTTTGTTCACTGTCTAATAAAAGGATCCATTCCTTTTGTTGAAACATCTATTAAATTCAGTTTCATTGATATTTTTGGATATATTTGAAAATTTAAAGTTCTTTTAAAGATCTTTTAAAAGTCGAAAAAACGACCTTTTTCTCTTTTTTGCAGCCATGGAAAATGATTTGTTGGCACAGGCCTTCTTTGTTTTGCAGTTATAATGCTAGTTTAAATATCTATTAAAATAAATTTCAATTTTTGTTTTTTTGTCTTTGATATGTCATTAAGAAATGTACTCTATCAAATGTAAGATGTTCTTTTGCACATCAGCTTCTTAAAGTTCAGGATTTATTTAAGCCTGATAAGGATACTTTCATGGGGGTTTAATGTCTTTGTTCACGGTATAATTGATTATTAAAACAAAATGAGTAATTTTAAAGAGTAAAATATGATTGTTGATACATTAATATTCATTATTTCTCATCTGATCCTTCATTTGCCTCCATTTTTTTTAGGGTGACTTTTATTTTTAACAAATTATAAACACTGTTAATCAACGAAAATGCAATTGCCTTATGGCATAATTAGGCGCATTACCTGTTACAAAGAAAAAGAAAAACCGTCATGCAGAATACATTTTGAATCGTTTAAACGGCTACATCTTACCAAAATAAAACGAAAAACAAAAACAACCTGACACTATAAAGTCGCTAAGTGTCTCTGTATTGCATTAAAAAACTGAACCCTATCACTGCACCTTTCAATGATGATTATGATGATGTATGTGCAGAAGCTAATACACTGAGGATGCTATTTAACCATATTTGCAGAAATTTATTAAAAAATTTATTTTTTAATAATTTAATTTATTATTTAATTTATTATTTATTATTATTAATAAAAATATAATTTTCGATTATTTCAGCTGTTAGTTTGCTCTCACCTGGAACGAAAATTTAATTTTTATTGAATGCTATTAACTTTTCGTCAAACCTGGAAAAAACTCCAAGTTACCCTAATTAGAATTATTATTGCTGTTCTTCTTGTTCAGTTTTGTATATGAGCCAATATAAAGGTCCTTTCACTGCTTTGGAATGGACTTTAGGACAGCTATTGTGGTTGGTCTGAAGTAAATAAGGTCTATGAGGCCGTCTTCTTCCTTAGGATATTCACAGTGGTGGCCAGTGCTTACCCCCTTCCCCCGGAAAATAACCCCGTGGAAAATATCCCGGTCAATATATACGAAATCATATTATTCAGTTAGGACTAAAGTGAATACACCATTCGATACCTTTTTTTATGCTGATTACGAATATAATAATCATTCCTATCGGAAATTCAAATTTAAGCCATTTTTGAGCTCTTGAAAATGACAAAAAATAGGCTGTAAAAAGGCTAATATAGCGAGGAAAAAGGCTTAAAACCTTTGTTTTAAACTTACTGTTTCATAATAAATACTTATTTTAATCCATAAGCACTGACTTTCCATGAGTAAGTTGGATAATCACAAGTATATATGTTCCAAGAATTCATTTTGCAAATATTATGTATTTTTTTCTTCCTTAACGCTGAATGTTCAAGAATGCGTTTTTGACAAACCGTCGAAAATATTAAAGGATTAGGTTAGGTTTGGTTAGGTTAGGTTTAATATTTTCGACGTTTCGTCGAAAACGCATTCTTGAACATTCGGCGTTAAGGAAGAAAAAAATACATAATATTTGGAAAATGAATTTTTGGAACTTATATACTTGTTACTCATGGAAAGTCAGTGCTTGTGGATTAAAATAAGGATTTATTATGAAACAGTAAGTTTAAAACAAATGTTTTAAGCATTTTTACACCCTATATTAGCCTTTTTACACCCTATTTTTTGTCATTTTCAAGAGCTCAAAAATGGCTTAAATTTGAATTTCCGATAGGAATGATTATTATATTCGTAATCAGCATAAAAAAAGGCATCGAATGGTGTATTCACTTTAGTCCTAACTCAATAATATGATTTCGTATATATTGACCAATATCCCCCCCCCCCCCGCGGAAACCATCCTTGGAAAATACCCCCCCCCGCGTCTGGCAGGTCTCCAACTACTTTCGGCTTATAAAAAAAAAGACTTGAACTCTCAATTTCTGATCTAATGCGCACTTTCCGAAGTTTCCGCTACCATGAGAAAGAGGTGTGGATGAGGAAGGGACAGTCCCCCTCCCATACGGAATAAATTCTGCTCATTTTGGGGTTCAGTGTTACTCTACTTTCATAATATTAGCGTAGACCCGATATATTCCCAGAAATCATCAGGTAGTAGATATTAATTTCACGTTTTTGATGCGTTTTTTTAGTTTTTTTGTACTAAACTCCCCTGACCCCCCCCCCCCCCACCCCCAACAAAAAAAAATCCTGGTTACAGTCCTGGGGATCATACATCAATTTCTACCTCCGCCCTCCCCTCGTCTCTCCCTTAAAACTAATTTTGTATTTATTTAATGGCTCAATGAGAGCTGGGATGTTTTGGCACTAAAATGCACCCTTTGAGGTATCTTCCCTCCCAAACTACAAAACAATCAGAAAACCCCATTGTAGAACTTTAAGTGCTTTTTTAAATTTGTAATTTGTCTATTGCTTACAGATAGTATTTGTTATTAGGAAACATACGAACATTTTTCGCGGGGGAGTCTTCTGCAGGGGGAGGGGGATTTTCAGTGGGGTGTTAATTTTTGGAAATAATTTTCTTCTAGCGAGGATGTATTTTTCGGGGGGGGGGGGATTAAACGACTAGAACCATTCACACTAAGTTTGAAATTAAAGATGATACCTTTAGTTTTAGGGGAAAATGGGGTAAATAATAGTCCTAAAGTTTTATTGGATTATCTATTCTTATTCTCAGATGATGAACTTTTAAAAAGAGAAGAAGAAGCAATCAAAATAGATGGCCTTAATGTCGCTCAGGTCAAAGAATTACGTGACAAGGCAGAGAAATTTGCTTTTCAGGCTGAAGTGAATAGGATGATGAAGCTGATTATTAATTCACTGTACAGAAATAAAGATGTAAGTGGTTCAAATTTTATCATTTCTTTTATGTTTCTCATATTTCATTACTGTTTGTTTTTCTTTACTATTTCCACTTTTACTGCATTCAATGGTTATCCTGAAGTCTGATTCTTCTTGTTAGCTAACAACTGTAATAACGAAATTATTGCTATATTACATTCAGTTTAGTAGTAAGAATTCTGGTTTTGAAAGCACAATTGAACACGCACCGTCATCAATAGAAAAATTAGAACCAATTAAACTTGACAATAAACTATTGGTTCTGCTTTTTCTTTTGATGGCGATATGCTGTCAGACATCTTGCAAGCACTGTTTTTCTCGCTAGAAGGCATAGCTGCCACATTCAATAATAATTTTGATCTTCAAGGGGCTTGTGATCGTCTGGCTTCAATAGTGGCTGATTCTTGATAAGATATTTTCGAAATCACCATAAGCTTTTTTTTAGTTATAAACGTTTCGTTATCAGTATCAGATGGCGATTTTTCTCATAAGTTAGTTGTTCGTTTTTCTAAACATGTTTTTTAACTTTTTGTTACTATAGTTACTTTTCGTAACTTTTCGTTGCCTCTCACTCACTCGGACTGTCTGTCATACATGCCAGCAGCTACTTGATTTTAATTCGCCTTTTAATAGATTGCAGCTACAGCTGCATCCCTGATAATTGATTTTTGCAGGTCAACATGGGCTCATTGCTAGAAATATCACAATCATAGCTTCCCACAAATTCTTTTTAGTCTATGGGTGCTTTTACGGGGCTCATTTGTTGATACAACTTGACTGAGGCATTGAACGAGGATCTTGCTGCAAAGAGTTTTGCTTAAATTTCCAGTTTTTGCCTACAACAAGTATTTTCTTTTTCGACTATCTCCTTTTTTAGAGTTAGTTGGGTCAGTTCCGATGTAGTTTCTGGTCCTATCTGTGATGTTGTCCTGCAATGTTGCATCATGGTATTTTTTCCTTAAAGTTGGCAACATGCTCTCTAGTAATAATTACTTCAGCCTTGTAGTTCTCTCATTTGTTCACCAACAAATGTGTACTCTTTTGCATTTTCAATTCTTTGTTAAGATCTGTCATTTATTGAATCTACCTTTAAGAGTCTCTCAAATAGTCTGGTTTCTCAAGTCACTGTCCTTGCTATGTCACACCTACATTCAAAAATCCTTTTGAATTTTCTTATTTGGATGTTGTAGACGTATTTACTTTTGAAAGTTTATATTTCTGTAGTTGGTGAAAGAGTGCTAGAACTTCCGATTTTCAAATCGAAGCCCTCACCTAAGCTTCTACAGTAACTGTTTCTACATGGAGAGATCAGAAGAAAAAATCAATACATAGAACCCAAATAATTCTTCAAATAATTCTCAAAATAATAAAAAAAAGATCTTCTTTAATAATGCTGCTCTGCAACAATCTTCCTTTGATTGAATTCCTCCTTTTTTATCCGTTGCTGTGTATCTATTATTTCTATGTCAAATTTTGAGCCAATAGAAACTGTATGAATCAGATTGGTTATTTTTTAATGAAATTTTAAGCCAGTAAAGAACAATATTTCTTCAGCTAAAATCATCATAAGTAAATTCTGTTCTCTGTTCTTGCACCGTAAATTCATCTCTGTTCTTGCACCGTAAATTATATCTTTTTGCATAGTGTAAAATTGACTTTGGATTTTTTTTGGGGGGGGGGGTGGATGAGGGGTGTATTTAAGATAGATTTGAAAGCAGTGTTATAACTGCAAAAGTGGTTTTTGGTTTTTTGTAAATAAATTAAACATAATCGATAAATACACTACATCATATAAATAAATACATACATCATAAGTAAATTTTCTGTTTCTCTGTTCTTGCACTGTAAATTATATACCGTAATCCTTGTCACTATCATAAACGTTTTTACTAGTAAACTCTCTGTCCCTTTGCTGGTGTATTGTAAACCGTATACCGTAATCCTTGTCTTTGCCATGTGGTCAAATATGGTTCTGAAGCATGGGCCCTCTGAAAATCGGATGAAGATTGCTAGATGTCTTTCACAGAAATTGCCTACGGATTGTTCTGGGTACATATTTGACTGACCGCATGTCAAACAGTAAGCTGTACGAAAAGTGTGGTTCAATCTTTCTTTTCTAGGGCTATAATAAGAGAAAGGTTGAGATGGCTAGGGCGCGTTCTGCGGATGAAGGATGACAGATTGCCGAAGATTGTCCTTATCGGGCAACTGTCTAGGGCAAATCGGAAAACAGGTCGTCCGCGGTTGGGGTGGGGGGAAGTCATAAAGAAAGATTTAAGGGAAATGAAAAGTTCCTGGTAGGGTGTAAAGAGGGAATATATTGGGATGGAGGAGGAGCGTGCGTAGCTGTGTTGCCTCAGGCGGCCTAGTGCTGCGGTGAGTTGTTAGTAGTAGTAGTATTAGTAGAAATACCTCTCCTCTCTTGATTTTTGCTCTCAGTGGCTCCTTATCTCTTCTAAATTTGTGTTTAAGGTGGAGCATAAGTAGAGGCAATATGCAATTTGACATTGAATTTTATTTCAGATATTTTTGCGTGAATTGATCTCAAATGCTTCAGACGCACTTGACAAGATCCGTCTTTTGTCTCTGACAGACAAATCTGTACTATCAGCCACAGAAGAATTAAGTATTAGAATCAAGGTAATTTCTAATTTTTTTTTTATTTGACGTTGTTTTCGCTTTTCTTTACTTTTTAATTGCATTCAAAATTGTGTTTAGTGTATATGATATATTTCTGGTAGATTAAAATTTTCTAATAAATAGTGCTTATCTAAGGATTTTCTGAGAATAATTTGTTACAAATGTGTGCTATTATTCCAGTGACTTCCGTTGTAGCAGTGGCGTCAATTCACGAAATTTAGGGGGATGGGTATAATATATTTTTTATTATCCAGGGGGGGGGGGGAGTAAATCTGTGTTGTTGTTTTTTTTTACCTTTTTAGTGAAGATACCAAAAAAGGGCATTTTAATGAAAAAACCACAAGAAAGGTGTTTTTTGAAAATCTTAGGGGGGCACAGGCTCCCCCTGCCCCTCCCCTAATTGACGCCACTTTGGACTAGTTGTGACCCAGTTATTCTAGATCAATGGAAATTACAGAATGGATCTACGGATGAAACTAATACTAGTAAGGTGTTTTCTAGTTTACTCCACTAATCATAAGAATTAGAGAAGGTTCTGTGGGCATAGGTCTATCACCTGTGTTGGTTTTGACAAATGTTCGCTTCCGTCCTGCTTCCCCAAGAGGCTTTGGCGTGGTGGCTCCAAAGACTTGAGCCTTCTCTGCTAGGCTTGTCTTTTTATTTTCAAATTTGCTGAAAAAAAAATGTAGTTTTTTGGGGGAAAATTGCATCTTTTTTAGTCTAATTACTTAGAAAAGACATTACTACTTTCAGTTTCCAACTCAATGAGCCCCTTCCTAAGTTTCTATGACCACCCTTTCTATACTAAGTGGCCGGAGGGAGGGGGAGGGGAATAATAAAAAAAAAATGCATGAAGATGCTTCGCTCTTCACGAAATCCTCCCCAACAGAGTTCATACTTATAGATTTAGCTTTTAGGAAACGGGTGAAATTGGGAACTTTAAAAAAAAAAAAAAAAAAAAAAAAACGGATTCGAATTTGAACTGGAATTTCTTGAAAAGTTGAATTATATACGGGAAGTTTTCGAAGTTCATCTTGACTATTCTGAGGGGAGGTTAGGAAGTTGAAAGTTGAAAGTTGTAAAAAAAAAAAAAAAAAAAAAAAAAAAAAAAAAAAAAAAAAAAAAAAAAAAAAAAAAAAAAAAAAAAAAACGGATCTAGGAAAGATCCGTTCCTAGTATCATTTGTGTAGAACAAATCGAGTACAGCATACTAAAAGGCTGATTATTAAGTACGGGTCTTAATGCATGGATCTGAAAAGATGCAAGTTCGACGAAGTCCATAGAAAACTCGGGGGCAAAAATTGAAAGGAAGGTTTCGGTTGGTTTTAATTTTAATGCACTAATTTTAATACACCTTGTGGATAGTTTCTGTATTTTTATTAAATAAAAAAAACAAGTTTTTTAAACTGAAAGTAAGGAGCGACATTAAAACTTAAAACGAACAGAAATTATTCCGTATATGAAAGGGGCTGTCCCCTCCTCAACGCTTCGCTCTTTACGCTAAAGTTTTTTATTGTTTTAAAAAATAAAGTTGTGAGACAGAGTCAAACTTTAGCGTAAAGAGCGAGGCGTTGAGGAGGGGACAGCCCCTTTCATATACGGAATGATTTCTGTTCGTTTTAAGCTTTAATGTCGCTCCTTACTTTCAGTTTAAAAAACTTGTTTTTTTATTTAATTTCTGATCGTTTTTTAGTTAATGCAGCTTTTGTTTTGGCTCGCCGTCATTGAATAAGTAAACAAAATTTACATAAAAATTTTACTTTTCTTTTGCAAAATGGCTGTCTCTAAATTTGGTTCTGACGTAATTTACAAATTAACTTACGTAACGAACTTCTATATTCGTATATTTTTCGTCTGGCAAAAAATACAAAGTTGCAGATTTTTGCAGATATGAGCTTGAAACCTATGTTGTAGGGATTTCTGATACGCTGAATCTGACGGTGTGATTTTTATTAAAATTCTTTCACTTTTAGGGGATGTTTCCCCCCTCTTTAGAAAATCAGGTAAATTTTCTCAGGCGTGTAGCCTTTGATGAGTAATACTAAACTTAATAAAATTCATATATTTAGAATCAGCATTATAAGCCCATTCTTTTGATACATTTATTGACATCAAAGTTCCGTTTTTAAAATTTTCGATTACTATTGAGCCGTATCGCTTGTTTCTTTTATTGTTTTTTTTTTTTTATTACGTATATGTTATTAAGTATATGATGGGGTTCTCCCCTTATTCAATACCACGCTCTTTACGTTAAAAGTTAAAAAAAATTTTAATTCACAAACCCCTGAATCACAAAGGCCGTTTAATTAGAATAGATAGCTCTTTTGAAAGCACTAAAAAAAACTGTAGCGTAAAGAGCGAGGTATTGACTTGGGGGAGAACCCCCTCATATACGTATTAATTTCTGTTCATTTTAAGTTCTAATGTTGCTTCTTACTTTCAGTTGAAAAAACTTGTTTTTTTTAAATTTAATTTCTGATCGTTTTTTGAATAATGCTTGGAAATATGGCGCCCCCTTCATAGAAATGTCCCTTACCCCAAAGAAACATCCTCCACGGAAAGATTCTCCCGAGTAACCCCCTCCTCCAGCCCCCCCCCCACCAGAAAAAAATCTTCCTGAAAATGTCTGTATGCTTCCCAATAACCAATACAATATTCCCAATAGCAATGGGCAAAGTTCATAACTTGCAGCCCTTCCCCTGGGAACTGTGGGGGATTAAGTCATCGTAAAATACATATTTATTAGATTTTCGACTATGCTGAACAAAATGGCTATCTCAAAATTTTAATTGGGTGACTTTGAGAAAAAAATGAGCGTGGGAGGGGGCCTAGTTGCCCTCCATTTTTTTTGGTCACTTAAAAAGGGCACTAGAACTTTTAATTTCCGTTCCAATGAGCCCTCTTACGATATTCTAGGACCACTGGGTCAATACGATTACCCCTGGGAAAAAAAAAAACAAACAAACAAATAAACACGCACCCGTGATCTTTCTTCTGGCAAAAAATGCAAAATTCCACATTTTTGTAGATAGGAGCTTGAAACCTCTACAGTAGGGTTCTCTGATACGCTGAATATAATGGTGTGAATTTCATTAAGGTTCTATAACTTTTAGGGGGTCTTTCCCCCTTTTTTCGAAAATCAGCCAAATTTTCTCAGGCGCGTAACTTTTGATGGGTAAGATTAAACTTGATGAAACTTATATATTTGAAATCAGAATTAAAATCTAATTCTTTTGATGTATCTATTGGTATCAAAATTCCGTTTTTAGAGTTTCGGTTACCATTGAGCCGGGTCGCTCCTTACTTACAGTTCGTTACCACGAACTGTTTGATATATATTACATTTTTTTTCTTATACCTATATTAATCATAGATGTATCTTCTTATATAGAAAGAGTAATGTAGATTGAAGTGAGACTTAATGACACAAGTCTAATACAGTTTTTAATAAAATTTTAATGTAACAAAAAAAATGCAAGGAAATTTTAGAATGTGAGGTTTCTCAATTCCAGTTCTTTTCAAGTTAAGACTCTGATTAAGAAAGAGAAGAGAAATGAAAGAATAAATATTTAGCCAGGAACAGTACTAATAACTGAAAAATAGTCTTTGAATGTGGAAGCTTTAAACTCTATTCGATGGGATAAAAGTCCCAGCCCACATCCGAGAGTTTTTCTTAAAATACAAAAAAAAAGAAAAAAAAAACTACATAACCTATAGAGTGTATACCGTATAAGCAGAATTTGTAAAATGCTTCATTAAATTCATGCTGGAATGTGACGGTTTCTCTCTCGCTGTGCATTTATTGTTATTATTATTATTTTTTTGTAAATTACAACATTACGGAGATCGGAAAAAATTTATTTTAGTTTTTTATAGGTTGCATAGGCAAGCTGTGGTTCTAACTTGTATCGTGGATATTTTAGTAGCTTTTCTTCTGTATTTCAGCTTTCTTCTTATTCCTCTTTAAAAGAAAAAAAAATAATCAGATATGCTTCAAAATTCTTAAATTATTTTATGCCAGAAACAGGTCTTCGGATATTTTTGTGTCACGTGTTTATAATTATTTTTGTTGTTGTTATCAGCGATTTTATTTCTACGGTTTTGGTCTTATTTATTACAACCCCCTATTTGTTATAGTTACTCAAATTTTGTATATTTTAGGCTGACAAAGATAATCACATTCTCCATATAACTGACACAGGTATTGGAATGACAAAAACCGATCTAGTTAACAATTTGGGTACTATAGCTAAATCAGGAACTGCCGAATTTTTAAGCAAGTTAGCCTCGGGTGAAAATAATGCCGAAGCAAGTGATTTGATCGGTCAGTTTGGCGTTGGATTCTACTCAGCTTTCTTAGGTGAAATATCTCTTTATTTTTAATTTATTTTGTCATTACCCAAGTTAGAGACATTTACTATTAGAATATATGTCAGATTGGGGCATTAGGATATTTTCTGAATTATCCTGAAAATTAGCTTGGCCAGAAAATTAAGTCGATATCTTGGCTATATATGCAACCGTCATCAGCGAAATACAATATAAACAAATAAAAAGGCAGCAAACTTACTTAAAAAAAACCTCATTGACAAAATAAATTTAAAAACTATAATCATAAAATAAATCTTGAAAGAGTCTCATCTTCATCCCCTCACATAGGTTCAGTCAAGACTCAGAGAGTGGTTGACGTGGAATCGAGACGGAGAGTGGTCTTTGTCAGCATTCACGACAGTAATTGTTGCTAATGGAGCTCTGTTTGCGCAGTGAGGATCCGGGGGGGCGAGGGGTGCCCCCTCCTAACGTAGTCTAAAGTAGTGTAATTTACTTAATTAACGCAAGATTGCGTTAATTAAACTTTCTCCTAACGGTTCAACCTATTTTGCCCCCCCCCCCCCCTAAAAAAAAAATCCTGGATCCGCCCCTGTGTTGGCGTGTGTTCGGACAGCTTTGAAGCAGTTTTCTTATTCAGGAAAAATCACAAAGGGTCGATTTTACAACAAAAAAAGGCAGTAGCAAAAAGCGAAACAGTTTAATTCTGTTACGGCTTTTAATTAATTAATTAGGAATCGTGCCTTACTTGACAATTATCATTTAAAAGGCGAGAAAAAAGTGACTGCAAAATAGTGACTGCAGGAGATAGGTTATTTAGAATGTTTAGTTCCTAAACATTAAACGTCTCTAAAGTACACTCTTTAGGTTCAGAAAGTCAATCAAGCTCTAAATCGATATCTAATTAATAATATCTAAATCGATATTATATCTTTAAAAAAAAACATCACTGTTCACATGAAAATGGCCCCAAAAAGAAAAAAAACTAAATTTCAAATCACATTTGGTTAAAAAGAAAAAAAACCTTAGGCTAGACGGTGGTATAGTCCATTAAAGCTTCCGAAAACGGATTAATTTTCTGAAAAAAAATCGGCAAAATCTATACAATATGGACTTTTTGGGAGGTGGGGGGGTGGTAGAACAGGATATAGCCCCATATCCTACGTACGTACCTGATCCGCAGGATACTCTTGAGTGTAATCTCTAGTTAACAATTTCACTCTAGCTATCGATTTGAATGAAACAAGTTACATTTTTTATTGATATACTTTTTATGATCCCTTTAGCGCAAGATAAGGATTTTATTTTCGAAAACTTTGCTAAAATCCTATGTAAAATGGCAGAAAGGAAAGGAAAGATCTAAAATGGCAGAAAGGAAAGGCATTACTTAAAATAAACAAATTGGGGCTATGAGTTTCCTAAGATGCACTAAAAGAGTCTCATAGGAAGAGAAACAATAAGAGAAAAACTACATTGTATTGTAGAAAGTGTGATGCTAATTTTTCAATTTAAGATGAAATAATTCTAAATCCGAATGACCTGCCTTTACAGGAACACATTCAGGTATTGCATATCTTTAGAAATTTTCAAAATTTGGGCAATTTGGGCCCTGGGGTTCGATCCTATCTGCCGAACGGTTTCAGTGGCACACTTGCTACCTGTCCCTGTAGAAAAGACACAGCAATTGGCAACGCCCTTTAGAAGATTTAGAGGCTCGAGAGGATTTTATTAGATGGCTCTTCAAACTTTTATTTTAAAATTGGATGATATGTTGAATAGCGGAAACAGTCGTCTATCGTCGTCTACAACACCTTTCGTCCTCGAAAATGATAAGTTTGGATATCTAGGTTTAGTTACGTTTGTAGGACAAGCAGTAGCCTTGGAATTCTTGGTTGAATACAGTTCAACTAGCCAAGAGCTTGTCTGACGACGGGCTGACATGATGTGAAAAAAGAAAATATAGTGTATGCTCTTTTTTGAATACCTGAGAAAAAATGGCTTGTCCTCCTCCCCCAAGCATAAAAACTATAAGTCTCCTTGTGTCACAACTAAGCAATTTTAAACCAAATTTCAAGGATCTGAAGTGAGAGAAGGGGATGCATTCACTAAAATGTCCATTATCCTAAGTTAAGGCCAGTTTTCATTTGGTGTTGTAGGGGCAAAACTGAAAGAAAGTGGCCAATGAACCCGGGAACACGTGTTTTCAAAAAAATGCGAAAAAACTCGTGTTTCCATTTACTAATTAAATTGGTGTTGAAGAACCCCAAGTAAAAAAGATGCTTTTCGGTTTCTTTAGAGGCCTATATGCTTAGTAGCCTTTGGTCTGCAAAAAAGTTGGTGTATCATAGACTGTTGAATTCTTCTCTAGTGTTTGTTCAAAAATCAGCCTTTCAGTTTGATTTTTAAAGAATTAAGCCTCAAAAATGAATTTTCTTTATGTATTCAAAGACAGATGGTGCCTACTCTACCATATGGGGCTTTATCAAGACATCCGGAGTTGAAGAAGAAGAATAAAGAAACATCATTAGGAGGTCTGCTCTCCAAACCTTCTACTACCCTATAGATGCTACTATACCATACGCGGCTCCACCAAGAGATTTAGAGTTGAAGAAGGAAAAGGAAGAAGCACCATGAGAAGCTCTGATCTCCAGGCCTTCTACTACCCTATAGATACTACTCTACCTGTACTACCCAAATTTCTACCGCTTTATAGATACTACTCTGCTGTACGCGGCTCTATCAAGAGATCTAGTGTCGAAGAAGAAGAAGGAAGAAACATCAGGAGGAACTGTGATCTTCAAGCCCTCTACTACTCTATAGATACTACTCTACCATACGGGGCTCCATCAAGAGATCTAGAGTTGAAGAAGAAGGAAGAAACATAGTGAGGAGCTCCTCCACACCTTCTACTACCCCATAGATACAAGTTTCTGAAATACGCGTGATGTCAGTGTTGTAATTATTTCCTAATATTGTTAATTATTCTAGTCGCTGATCGAGTTGTTGTAACAACAAAGAATAACGATGACAAACAATATATATGGGAATCGGATTCGAACCAGTATTCCATTGTGGAAGACCCTCGTGGCCCTACTCTGAAGCGTGGCACTCAAATCAGCCTTCATTTGAAAGAAGAGGCGTGGGATTTCCTTGAAATAGACACAATTAGGAATCTAGTTCAAAAATACTCTCAGTTTATCAACTTCAATATCTATTTGTGGAGCAGCAAAACAGAACAGGTACTCTTGCTTTTACTTTTCTTTATTGTGTATCCCCCTAAAATTGTATCTCTCTCTCTCTCTCTCTCTCTCTCTCTTTCTCTACCTCTCTCTATCTCTCTCTCTCTTTCTCTTTCTGTCTCTTTCTCGCACCCATTAGAATATATTCGTAATCCTGTAGACACTGCAACCCCTAAAGTAGTTTGAGAATTGCTTCGCAACTTAATAAACGTATCTGTGCATGAAAAAAAAATCTACCAATTTTTAGACATTTGAAGAAGAAGAAATCATTTGGTCATGAAGGGAGCAGCAAAATGGAGCAGAATCTCTTTTCGGGCTTTTTTTTCTGAAAATGGATTGGGCTTTGCATAACTTTTTCTTTTTAACTCGTTTTGCTCAACTCATCGTCTTTTTCATTTATGTATTTATAACTTATATCAATTTGATATCTATGTTATGCTAAGTTCAATCCCTCTTTTCTCCCCTCGTTTTCACTTATATTCATAGGTTCTCGCGTTTTTTTTTTACTTTTTAGTCCATTTTAAAAACATGCTTCTTTTTTTTCATTATTTTTAGACCGCCATCTTTTGGATAATTCAGACAGTTTAAACGGTCTTTCATTCTGAAAAGGGGCCATAAAACGGTGTAGTTTCCTGCTTTATGGTAAGTTTAGAGGGTAATTTCCTTAGTGAATTTTCTATGTAAATTCGTTCTAAATGATAAGTATAAAATATATTCAGGATTAATGCAAAAAGAAATTATTTAAGAAAACCAACACTTGAAATCAAAATTTTTATTTTAGGTAAATCTAATTTAAAACTTGTTTGTCGGTTGATTTCTGTATTCATGCTTCGACCCATGCTCTGACCATTAGAGCTAAAATGGGTAATCATTTCCTGGCTTGTCAGTGGTTGTCGCAAAAACCGTCTTATCTTTTGGCCCCCCCCCTCCCTGTCCCATGACAAATCACGGGCCTGGATTCATGTTTTTGGGATATTTGGTGACTCAGAGCCATGGGTATCTATGGCTTTCCAGTTAGAGCCTTAAAAGGTTACTGGTGCCAAGTATTACCTGTTACTGATGGACAATTTCCGGGTCAAGGCGACTTGATACATTTTACCGTCCATGTGCATTCTGAACGTTCTACTCATGGAACATCTAAATCCGTGATTCCCAGCGTGGGGTGCAGACCCCACCGATGGGGTATGGCAGTACTTTTGTAGGGCATGGGCATGATGTGCACCCTTTGGCTGACTAAACTTTAGAGACGTTATTTTGAAAAAAAATTCAGTTGAATGACGTCACACTCAAATGCATTTCAAGAGCAGAAAAGATACATGATAGTACTGCAATGACTTCATATCTTGTATAAAAGGTGTTGTTTTCAGACAATATTTTTCATGAGTATAACATTTGCCTAGAGGACGACCCAAAAAAGATACAAAGTTAATGCCCTTCTAAGCTTTCTTCAGGTGGATACACGTAAAGTTTTGAATAACAAAATTTGTATATCACGAGAAGGTCATCGGTATTTTAGAAATGCCTAGAAGGGGCATGGCCCAAAATCAGCCGGGAACCACTGATTTAAATCTTGTTGGGTTTTTCAACATAATTTTACTGGTTATTTGAGTGTGGCCTTGGGTGAATGTGGCCTTGGGTGTGTAAGGCCTTGGGTGAAAAAATATTCAGTCTGTTGGTTGTTTCAGGTTGAAGAGCCGATAGATGAAGATGAAGAAGTTCCTGCTGAAGAAAAGAAAGAGGAAGATGAAGAAGGTGCTGTTGAAGAAGAAAAGGAAGAAAAGGAGCCAAAAACAAGAAAGGTCGAGAAGACAACCTGGGACTGGGAACTGTTGAATGATGCCAAACCAATCTGGACTAGAAAGTACGTGTTTTTAGCAAGTCTTTTTTTTCCAATTGATATTTGTATTTTTCTTTTATTAACAGCGAACCCTGTCATAAGACAGGCATAAAAAAGAAAAATAGTCTAAAAAAGAAAAAAAAGTGTACTCTTTTATAGGATCGGAAAAAATTATTTTGCTCCCTTTCCCAGCACATATTTTGAAGTCGTTCTCCTCCTCTCCAACAAAAATGTCACTGTAAGTTTCAACTCGACCCCCCTAACTGTGAGACATAACAGGGTAAGCTTAACATAGTGTTGACTTCGGAGATAATCATTTATTGGGAGAAAAATAGCAAGTATGCGTGATAGATCCGTACGCGTGAAATAATCTCAGTGTCGGGCTTTTTTCCAAAATGGCAGTTTTTGCCAAAATAATAATAATTAATATATTCTTAATATGAAAATTAATAATTAGTAATATTTAATAAAAATTCATTTATTCTAAAAACAAATATTCAAAAAAAGATATTTGTTTTAAATTATTCTATTTTGAGAGAGAAATTCATTTTTATTAAAGACCAATATTCACAAAAAAATCATATCAAACAGACCTACCACGATAAAATCTATACAGATTTGTTTATGGCAGGACTCACTTACTAAATGCAATCATATAAGTAAATAAGAAATAAACCTCATGGGAACCGCGAACCAATACTTACACAAAATAGAAGACAGAATACAGCCCCCCCCCCCTCACCCATCCTTATTCATTAAGAAATTCTTTAACCTATTTTTAAAAGAGGACAGACTCTCAGTCATCCTAGTGCTTTCTGGAAGACTGTTCCATACCGAAACACCTACATGCCTAAATACAAAACTAGACCTAGCAGTGTGTCGTCTCTCGTGTACTAGGTCCGCAGAATTCCTTGTATCATAAGAATGGTACGCAGAATTCGATGATAAAACATCACAATAATAATTAGGTGCTAATTTATTTAAACACTGATACACGAAAATATCGGTCTGATAATCCCTCAACTGCCCAACATTTAAAATATTAAAATGGCGATAACAATCCATTGTACGTTAACAATTTTTAAAATCACCGAGCAGGCGCAGTGCTGTATTCTGCATAATTTGTATCCGTTTAAAATTTACAACAAAATTACTAGCCCACACAGAACAACCGTATACAATGTAAGGATGAATAAGTGAATTATATAAAATTTTCAAAACTGAAACAGGAAAAACATGTTTAAATTAAATATCTGCTTAATTCCCGTACCATTAAAATTAACTAAACCGAAAACATTATCAATTACTCCAGTACGACTAAAAATCATGTAATTAGTTTTACTTGCATTCACTGCTAAGCAACTAAAACTAGTTAAAACATGCAGGTTAAGTAGCACTTTATTTGCTTTTGAAACAAGCCCACTCAAAGCCTTTCCAGCAATTGTTATAGCTGTGTCAACGTAAATTAAATATAAAAGCGGACCTAACACAGAACCTTGCGGTACTCCACATAGTACCGGACGAGGTGAACTGACAATATCCCCCACTACTACACGCATTGATCTACCATACAAATACGAACGAAACCAATCAATCGAATTTCCTTTTATCCCTAAATGTGACATCCTATCTAACAACAGCTCAAAAGCTTTCTTAAATTCAATAAAAATAGTTAAAGGAGTAGAGCCGCTCTCGAATACATTGTTTAAAACATCAAGAAGACGGTGCACTGCATGACTAGTAGAATGAGATTTTCGGAATCCAAATTCCGCGTCACATAAAAACCAAAGAGAATTAAGGTAGGAATATAGTTTCTTATGAACAACCTTTTCAAATATTTTTGAGAACAGTGGCAGAATCGATATAGGTCTCCAGTTTGACATTTCTCTTTTGTCACCACCTTTATGTAAAGGTATAATTTTTGTTTGTTTTAAAGCATCTGGGAACTTACCTTTTTCCATAGATAGGTTCACCAAGTATAGAAGACAAGGCAAAAGGTAAGCGGCGACAGCCTTAAATGCCTTAGGGCTAAGACCGTCAATTCCTGCTGAATTCGATTTTATTGTTTCCAGTGCGTCATTGAGATCAGACTGAGTGCACTTTACGAATTTCATGGAACGACCTTCCCAGTGGTCATTAATAAACAGCTCATTTTCATACCCATGGTCAGCAACATCGTTTTTAACATCAATTCCAACATTAGAAAAATATTTACAAAACTCATAACTAACACCTATCTTACCTATAACTTGTTTTTCACCGACTACAAGTTCATCCACTAGGTCTATAATGTTATTACCACGTAGTGCCTCATTTATCACTTGCCAAGTTCCCTTAACATTATATATTATTAAAATAATATATCACAAAAATAAAAGATGGGATCAAAACATCAGGATAGGACAGATTCCATGACCTAGAGACAGGGAGTCTGCTGTTCTACCATCTGAGCCAGTCGAGCTTGATATTTGGCTTTCCTTTGGGGCATTAATACGCACAAATAATCGAATTTTGTAATAATCAATTGTCTTGTATCATTTATTCAATTACTCTAGTGACGGTCGGATCATCCCATTGATGACATAAGCAGCAATTAGGATATCAGAATAAGGCGGCAAAGTTTAAACCTTTGATGTTTTCAGTCCATGCTCATTTATTTCTCTTCAGTCCGTATATTTTCGTATATTTCCCTATATTCACTTTTCAGTGTATGGTCCAATCAAAAAACTGAACAACACCTTCCCAAAAACCAAATAGTTTAAGAGCCATCTAGTGAGATGGCTCTTATTTATATATCTTAACATTGGACGTGATCGTCTCTTACTAGGTTGCTAGCTATCGCTGCAACCCGGATATTTAGTCGTTATTTAATATTTTAGCGTTATTTATATATGTATTAGGGTTATTAATATATATTAGTGTTATTTATATGTATATTTAACGTTATATGTATATATATATATATATATATATATATATATATATATATATATATATATATATATATATATATATATATATATATATATATATATATATACATATATATATATATATAATATTTAGACGTCCAGTGAGTAATGACAAATTTTCTACTTGAGGTGTGTTTGGGGACGAGTTATTATTAGTATAAAGATGTTTTACTGCCTCTACTTCTAAAGCTATCCAAACATACTCAAATGATGCCAGGGAGTTTAAGGCCGTCTGGCAGTTTTATGGCTGCCTATAAAGATTTAAAGGACAGTGTTTAAAACACAGGATAAAGCACCCAGTTTCAAAAATAAAAATAGTTTGTCTTCAGTACACTGGACTGTAAAGCTGTCCCTTTTCACCGAAAGACATACATTTGCATAGTTCGTGTGCTACTATAGATTTGTTCCTACCATGCCAAATTTTTGGTATATTGACCATTTAAAATCCTGCTTAACATTGAGAAAATTCAGTTGCTATTGTTTTTTGTAGTGTGTTAAAATGGTACCAATATCTCAACCAAATATCAAAAATTTTTCTTTTCCACTTCATTCAGGAAAGAAGGTGCCATTAATAACTATATTCCGCAATATATCTATTGGTTAGTGTTACAGAAGTAGACCTACACATGGTGAGGGCCTTTGTGCCTCCCCCCTCGAAATCGTCCCACTCCCCCCCCCCCCCCCCGAAACTGTCCCAAATTATTGGGCACTTCTGATTTAAATAATCATTAAAAAATGTCTTCTTTTATAGAAGATTTTAATATTTCTTTTATAAAATTCGATTTATTATATTTCTTAAACTATATTCTAGAAACGCTATAATATAGCATATTATATATAGTATAGTATAGGTACTGCATAGAAACGCTAGTCTAAAGTAGAAGGACTCATTGTTGAATGTGACTTCAGGCATATACAAATATTGAATATATTTGTAATTATTAGATAATTCGACAAGAGTCAATAGATATTTGAGTAAAACGAAAAGTCTTTTCCTTAAAAGCTATCAGAAAATTACCAGCACAATAAGAATCCACAGGAAAAAAGGATCAAGAGAACATCAATGGAAAAAGAATGAAGCACGAAAAAAAAAAAAAACGACGAACAAATAAAGTTCTTTATGGTTAGGACATGTTATTAAGGGAACTTAAAAACTTAAAACTTAACTTAAAAAGTATAACCATATTGATGCAAATCCTATCTAGATTAAATGGAATATCATCAAGGTAGAATTTCATACAGACACAAGCATAAAAAAGGCTCGTTTTTTTCTGAAAAAGTAGACATTAAATACTTCTTCCATAAAAGAAATTAATGTATCTAAAAGAAGAAAAAACACATAATATATCTTTTTAGTAAAGAAATGTATGGGGAAGAGTGCATTGCTTAATTGTATCGAGTCTTTTAGTTGAGGTGAAATGCATTAAAAATTTGTTAAAAATTAATCGTTTGTGTGTATTATCTATTCTTTTTTAACAAAAATATAATAAATGAAAAAGTGTACCTAGAATTGGTCCTTTGTTAGGCATTATTAGGGAGAAACTATCCATTGCACATAAAATCTAATTTTAAAAAAATGTTCAAAAATAGTTGCTCAGAATCGGTGAAAATCACTGTTGTTGCGGAGACTTTTAATGAGTAGTCGGTCTATGCCTTTATTTTATGTCTAAATTAGGTAACTTATTCAAAACAAATGAAAATATTAATTATGAGAACAGCTTCGAGGTCCCAGCCGAAAAATAAGGAAAATGAATAATATAGGACACTGAAGTTTGTCTCCGCTAAACAAACCACCAGCGCCATCTACCCCTGCCAAAAAATTTACAAAAGTATTTATAAAAATAAATACTAGTTGTATTTGCTTATTCATTTTATTTTTGCTTTACGTTGGTCGGAAGATCTGAATGAGGGCGAGTAGAGGGAGATGGTGAAATCCTGCAAATTTGGGGGGGGGGGAAATTTTGATAATGACAACATGGCACATTCTCTTTCCCTGCATGTTTTGGTGCTTTATAACTAGTATTCTGTAACCAAGCATTGATTGTAACAAGACTTTCCGTTCTTCATTTGTAGCTAGCTACCAGTGACCTATTTCCTCAAGTTTGTTGTCTACTTGCCACTTTTTATTGTAATTTTTTTCCCCAGATAATAAATAAAAGTTGAATTATTCTTTTTTTCACTCAATTGTCTTTGAAAAAGCAATGTAACCTGCAATTTAGCTCTTTTATGGGAGGCATATGATAAATGATATATAAGTTTAGCCTGTAATTTGCTTTCAGAAATGTTTTATTGCTGTGTTTTGCATATCAGGGCCGATGAGCCTCTTTGTCAAATCTATTTTGATTGAATTTATGATTAATTGCGCAAATAAAAACCAATGCTTCAAAATTCAGATGGTATATATTTGTTTCTGCAAAAAATAGATATTATTTTGAACGCCTATTGATGAAGGTCGTGTGCTAAATTTAAGTTTCGTTGTTATTTTAAAGACCCCTTTGGGTCGTGGCCCCAGACTAGTTAACCCTGTGGGTTGTAGTTTACAATAAAGCTTTATCTTTTCTCATAGAAAATCAAAAAAAAACCTGGAAAATAAAACAAAACAAACAGGCTAATACCGGGAGGGGATTTGTTTGGAATTTTAAGATCAGTAAACAAAATTTTACAAAGGATGTATGTTGCTTGTCCCAATGCCAAATAAGTTTAGAGTTCTTACCTGGTATTTTCCTTTGTGTGAAATTTCATTTAATTTGGCGATACGTAGCACCCCCCCCCCTACCATGTTTGTTTCTGAATAAACGTTCTTCTGCAATTTGGATACCATTTTAAACACGTATTACATTTGCAGGCCATCTGAAGTTGACGAGAAGGAATATGAAGAATTTTACAAATCCTTGACCAAAGACACAAGTCCCCCTCTTGCCAAGATCCACTTTGTCGCTGAAGGGGAAGTTACATTCAAATCCATTCTTTACATTCCCAAAGTCCAGCCATCTGAGAGTTTCAACAAGTATGGCACACGTACCGATAACATTAAGGTGAGCCTTAGCATTTTGTGGTAAACCTTCCCATAGACCCAATTTCAACTTAGAGAAGTATGTGAAAAAGACCCTCTATATCCTTTATAAAATAAGATCTACTATGAGACATTTCCTGAAGACAATGATTAAAATATAATCTAAGCAAATATACCGGTCATATGACTAATATCCGTCTTCATTGAAATAGCTAAAAACATGGAACTAAATTAATAATCTGAATAAGCTTTGTCATAAACCCACTCTTGGTTTAACTGAATCGATACACATGTACTATGGCACTGTGGACAATACACTATCTGTATGAATTTACAATTCCTTGAATTATTTTGCTTTTAGCTCCACCCCTGCAAAAGTTCCTGATCCCTTTTTAAGAATCGGCTGAACACCCAACATATTTTAGTATGGGGAGGACACTAAGTGGAGTACGTAGAAAGTTTCTGTATAATCCCTTTATAAAGTCAGATATACTATGAAGCATTTGATGAAACTGAGATTGTTAGTATGGGGAGGGGGAGGGAATAATTGGGGAACAGACTGGAGTATATAAAAAATCCCTGTATACTCTCTTTATAGAATAAGATCTATCAAGGGATTCTCTTTATACAACTGGAGTACATAAAAAGTTTCTGTATAATTCCTTTATAAAATAAAATTTATTGTGAGGGATTTCTGAAGACAGTGATTAAATTTTAACCCAAGCAAATATCTCGGCTATATGACCAAAAGACTTCGTCACCGAAAAGTAATGTAAAACAAAGAAACCAATATGAACTGGTGAAGATGCCAATATGAATTGAATGAAGATCTGCTAGGTTTTCCAGAGAAATTGCCTACGGATTGTTCTGGGTACCCGGCTGACTGACCGTATTTAAAACAGTAGGTTGTATGAAAAGTGTGGTTCAATCTTGCTTTCTATGGCTATAATGAGTGAAAGGTTGAGATGGCTAGGGCATGTTTTGAGGATGAAAGATGACAGATTGCCGAAGATGGTCCTTTTCGACCAACTGTCTAGGGCGAAATGGAAAGCAAGTCGTCCGCAGTTGGGGTGAGAGGATGTAATAAAAAAAGATTTAAGGGGAATGGGAACTTCCTGGGAGGATGTATAAAGGGAGACTTTGAATAGATTGGGATGGAGGAGCGGCGTGTGCAGCTGTGTTAGCCTCAGGCGACTTCTTGCTGTGGTGAATTGTTAGTAGTAGTAGTAATAATATGAATCTAAGTCTGTAAGAAACTTAAATCAAAAACAAAACTAAGGCAATTAAATTTTTTTATATTGATAAATACATCGAAAGTGATCGAAAAATATGCGACGCTTTATTTTTACAAAAATAGTGCTATTATAAACCAAATAAAACTTACGTAGTTATAAAATTATTTTTTTAGAAAATAATTTTTCTAAAGATTAGAAAACAAATTAGAATAAATTTTCTTTAGAAAATTTTTGTACAAGATTTCTCTTTTTCCTAATGTATATAGTTACTCTATTTAATTCTAAAGGCTTGGAACTCCTAATTGGAACAGCCAATTCGGAATTCTAGGAATTAACAAGGATTAAAATGCTTGCAGGAATTCTGGTAGAAATAACTATTCTAATAGGAATAACTTCATAGAACCTCCAAGGTGTAAGAAGAGAACAAAATTATGTTATGTGTTTTTACGCTAAACATAAGAGTTTAGGCCTATTAGCTATTTATGTGTATAATGTATTAAAGGCAATTATTGGGTTAGAAGAAGAAGAAGAAGGAGAAAAGATCTGTCTCCTGGTTTAGCAATTGAGATAAACAAGGTCTTGACCTTACTCACCCATCCATTCTCCTAGGACAAAGCAGTATAACCCAATAGGCAACCAAATAGAAGTGTCCCTATCATAGGGACACTTCTATTAAAGTAAAGAACGATGTTGGCATAATATATTATTTTTTTTCTCTCTTGGTTTTAGACCAGGGCACTTCGTATCGAAGGAGTTGTCGTAGAAACTTCGAAAAGGGCTCATTCGATTCGAAATTGGAGTGGCTAGTGCCCTTTTTAATAGTCGAAAGTGATTGGAGGGCAACTAGCCCCCCCCCCATGTCCATCATTCCCCCAAACACATCCAATCAAAATTTTGAGATAGCCATTTTGTTCAGCGTAGTCGATTTCCAGATAGCAAATATGTTTTTGGGGAGGTCACTCCCCCATAACCCTCAGGGCAAGGGTTTTAAGTTATGCCCTGGGGGCATATAACAACGATGTTGGCACAATGTATTATTATTTATTTTTTTTTTTCTTCAGACCAGGGCACTTCGTATCGAAGAAGTTGTCGTAGAAACTTCGCAAAGGGCTCATTCGATTGGAAATTGGAGTGGCTTGTGCCCTTTTTAATAGTCGAAAGTGATTGGAAGGCAACTAACACCCCTTCCACGCCCACCATTTCCCGAAACACATCCAATCAGAATTTTGAGATAGCCGTTTTATTCAGCGTAGTTGATTTCCAGATAGAAAATATGTTTTTGAGGAGGTCATTCCTCCATAACCTCAGGGCAAGGGTTTGAAGTTATGCCCTGGGGGCATATAACAACGATGTTGGCACAATGTATTATTTATTATTTTTTTTCCTTTAGACCAGGGCACTTCGTATCGAAGAAGTTGTCGTAGAAACTTCGCAAAGGGCTCATTCAATTGGAAATCGGAGTGGCTTGTGCCCTTTTTAATAGTCGAAAGTGAATAGAAGGCAACTAACACCCCGTCCACGCCCACCATTTCCCGAAACACATCCAATCAAAATTTTGAGATAGCCATTTGGGATAGCCTGAGATAGCCTGGGGGTATATAAGGTTTTTATAGAACGTGTTGTCGTGGAAACTTCAAAAAGGGCTCATTCGATTGGTAATCGAAATGGCTAGTGCCCTTTTTAATAGTCGAAAGTGATTGGAAGGCAACTAACACCCCTTCCACGCCCACCATTTCCCCAAACACATCCAATCAGAACTTTGAGATAGCCATTTTGTTCCAGGCAGTTTAAAGTTCAGAAAATTATACCTTTGATTAGAACACTCCCCCAGCAGTCTTCAGGGCAAGTGTTATAAGCTATGCCCCGGGGGCATATAAGTTTTTTACTGAAATCTTTGTCGTAGAAACTTGAAAAAGGGCTCATTCGATTGGAAATTCAAAGGGCTAGTGCTCTTTTTCATAGTATCGAAAGTGATTTGAAGGCAATTAACCCCTCTCTCACGCCCACCTTTTCCCCAAACACATCCAATCAAAATTTTTAGATAGCCATTTTATTCAACGTAGTTGAAAGTTTTGGAAATTTGGTCTTAAAAATGACAACCCCTCCTCCCCCCCCCCCCTCCACAGCCTTCAGGGCAAGGGTTGTAAGTTATGCCCTGGGGACATATAAGCTTTTTATAGAAAGCGATGTTGTAGAAACTTCAAAAAGGGCTCATTCAACTTGGAAATTGAAAGGGCTAGTGCACTTTTAATAGTCGAAAGTGATTGAGGGGCAACTAACCCTCCCTCTCACGCCCACCATTTCCCCAAACATATCCAATCAAAATTTTGAGATATCCATTTAGTTCAACATAGTTGAAAGTTCTGGAAATTAGGTATTTGAGGATGATAACCCCCCTCAGAGCCCTCAGTGCAAGGGTTGTAAGATATGCCCTGGGGGCATATAAGGTTTATATAGAAAGTTGTTGTAGAAATTTTAAAAAGGGCTCATTTGATTGGAAATTGAAATTGCCCTTTTTAATAGTCGAAAGTGAGTGGAGCGTAACTAACCCCCCTCTAACGCTCATCATTTCCCCAAACACATTCAATCAAAGTTTAGAGGTAGCCTTTTTGTTTAACGTTTTTGAAAGTTTTTGAAATTATGTATTTAAGGATGACAAACCCCATAGAGCCCCCAGGGCAAAGGTTGTAAGTTATGCCCTGGGGGCATATAAGGTTTTTATAGATAGAGTTGTCATAAAAACTTCAAAAGGAACACATTCAGTTGGAAATTGAGAGGGCTAGTGCCCGTTTTAATAGTCGAAAGTGATTGGAGGGTAACTAACCCCCCTCGGACACCCACCATTCCCCCAAATACATCCAATCAAAATTTTTAGATAGCCATTTTGTTCAACGTAGCAGAAAGTTCTGGAAATTAGGTCTTTGAGGATGACAACCGCCCAGCGCTCAGGGCAAGGGTTGTAAGTTATGCTCTTGGGGCATATAAGGTTTTTATTGAAAGCGCTGTCGTAGTTTCAAGTTCTGGAAATTAGGTCTTTGAGGATGAACCCCCTCCCCCCTCCTCAAGAAAAAAAAACCTCAGGGCATGGGTTGTAAGTTTTGCCCTGGGGGCATATAAGGTTTTTATTATAAGGTTTAATATTTGTATGCTACCACTGCTATTACAATTACCATTAGTCCTCGGCGTCGCACCCATAAGAGAATCCCACCTATAACTATGTCAATATAAAACGAACAGAAATTAATAAAAAAAACTTTTTTCACAAAATGAGTTTTTCAAAAAAAAGTAAAGAACTCCATTAAACCAAGAATGAGCGAAAATAAAATCAAATAATCTACCAAACGTGAAACCCCCATGAATCAGCATCGATAAATAAATGAAACCTAAAACGAACAGAAACTACAATAAATAACCAAGTCAAACTCAAAACGAGCAGAAATTAACATGAGTAGGGCTCGGAACCCCTATGCCTTCCCAAGGCCATAACGTAATTTGCACTTTACTGAAGAAATACAAATGAATCTGCATTTTCAGTTCAATATACATATACTGATATTTAGTAATCAAAATGTTAATATTATTTGATTTGTTAAAGTTACAAAAGTAAAAACATTTAAATTTTTTCAATAAAGTGCAAATTATGTTCTGGTCTGTTCTGGTCATATGTTCAATCAGTTTTTATTCAGGAGGAATTGAAAACAGGGTGAATTTGGGTTTGCACAGCTGCATTTTTTTTTTATGCAAAATGCCTTGCGCGCAACAGATGCAGAGTTATTTGGATGGACCTGTGTGAAATTAGCCCATTCGGTCTGTTGATGCGCAAATGGTAAAGCTAGAAATTCAGAAACGGTAAAACTAGAACATGGCGTTGGGTATATAGCAAATGGGGTTCGAGTCCTGGTGTTGCTGGTTATTTGGTTTGGAACGGGGGTCAATGGTGTGACTCTGTAAGCTCAGTCAGAGTCGACCCAGCTCTAATAGGGTACCTGGAGAAATTTTTGGGGAAAACATGGGAAGCATGGATGATTTGGCGCCAACCCCGCATTGTACTCCCGGCCGAAGGCAGTGAATTAGGAGATAGGTACCTGTGCAACGCAGACCATTGACCTGATTGACCATTGACCTGATCAGCATGTGAAAAAGTTTTTTGTTTTTCAGCCCGTTGGTTGATATATTTCAACGGTGCTGTTGAACACTCATGGTACATGAACTTGCAGTAAAAACAAATTTAATCTCCTGGAAAACGCTAAAAAGGCTATTTCTCGTGGAAAACAGGAAATCAGCTGTTTTTGCGTGATGCCGCAACCATGTGAATCTAGGAAAAAAAGTTTATAATTTGAGGCTTTTATTTTTAGCTATTTGTGCGCCGTGTCTTCATTACCGATGATTTTCAAGATATGATGCCCAATTATTTAAATTTCATCCGCGGTATAGTGGATTCTGATGATTTGCCACTCAACGTCTCCCGAGAGACTCTTCAACAGCACAAGCTAATCAAAGTTATTAAAAAGAAGCTGATCAGGAAAGCTTTGGATATGATGAAAAAAATGGACAAGGAAGACTATAAGAAGTTTTGGGCTGAATATTCCACCAAGTAAGTCTGAACGCACAATCTCCACTCACAGAACTCCCCCAGCCACGCGACTCATTGCCATACAACTTCCTACTGCTTTTCTCTACTTGAAACTGAAAAAAAATGTTTTTCCTGGTGAAAAACTATTATTAATTATCGAAAGGTCTTTGTGCACATGCCATGAATAGAATGTTTTCTCCTCTTTAAACCCTCCCGAAAGCCTAAAGTGTCATTTGTGCTTTACTGAAAGCTAAATAGACTATTTATGATCATGGAAATGGATGAATATAAGAAATTTTGAGAAGTGTTATCACTTTCCAGCATTGCATTGAAAAAAATATTTTCCAGCATTTCCAGTTGTTTACAACTCAAGATAATGTCCTCCCAGTTTTTTTGCAAATCTTAAATGTGATTTATTAAAGAATATCAACGTTATGATAATAAAAGTACATTAAGAGCCTGTCTGAGCCCCTTAGATAGGCCTGTCTATCCTATTGATATAGTATGTATTGATACATGCTTGTGACGTATCTATTCACTAAAAATTGAGCATCACACCGAACTCACAGAATGTGAATGGATCAAACCACAAATTCTACTACTTAATATCTCTCCCCCTCGAATGTACAGGAAATGATAAAAAAGACAAGACAAAAGGAAGAAATTAAAAAAGAGCATATTTTAAAGCAGAACGACATAATAAAGAAAGGGAAGACAAAAGGCAAGTTCTTCTCTCTTCATAACAACTCAAAAAGAGATTTATCTAGCAAAAATAAGCCTTTGATAGCTTTTTTGCTCTAAATTTCTATCCATGTTATTTAAGTTGCACGGAAAGCCTGACAAGAGGGAGTCGCAGTACAAAAATTGATGTCACGAGGCTAAAGTAAAAGTTGAAAAGCACAGACAAAGTAGTGAAGCAAAAAAAATGTTGTCAATGCAATGCTGGAAAGCAAAAATATATTGCATCGAAAAAAATATTAGCTTTGCTTATTTATTTTCACGATTCGACGCGACAACTCTGGCGAAAAATATGATTCTGCCCTAAAAGTTTTATTTTTGAAACAACTGGAAGAAAAATGTCAGCAAATCGCAGTTTCTAGGTACGAGTAACCGAAGATTTGTCCAGGGGAAATTTTTCTATGCTTTAATGTCTTTGGTACTTTCAAAATGGCATACTTTCAGCATTGCTTTCTCTTTATAAAAGGCTCTAGCCTGTTATCCATTTAGGCTCTAGCTTAGTAGTATCCATCATATGCACTTACGCAATTTTTTTACGGGAGGGGGGTAATACTAATTCAATAATATATCTAATAATTTAAATCGAAGTACTCAAAAGGTCAGCATCATGGGATTTAGGGGGGGGGCTGGACCTTGGACCCCCCCTCCCTTCAAACTATTTCTGGTCTTGCCATACCTAAGAATCCATAAGCTTCCTTATTTGATGTTTCATTGTTTATTTTGGTAGTTCATATTCATTTTCAGTAATGATTCATAATTATGAAAGTTCTTTGTCTCATCTGCATAAGTATGTTCTTTAAACAGAAGTAAACTCCTTTTATGGTGGTTTTTTGACGAAAAATAATTTGATCTAAGAAGCAAAATTTATATTTTCCTGTGCCAGAGTATTTTGCGGCCACAGCAGGGACAGAGAAGGGGCACTTAGAAATATTTAAATTAACTAATTTATTAAAAATGCCTTAATAACCGATTTTATCGTTTATTTAAACATTTTTATTTATTTAAGTATTTAATTTATTTAGATTCAAGATTTAATTAGATGTAAATATAATTTATCTAAAATAGCTGATGAAATCTAATTGTTAATTAATCAATTTATTTTTAGCCTCAAGCTAGGAGTCATCGAAGATTCATCAAACCGTTCTCGTCTTGCCAAGCTCCTTATGTTCCGTTCATCCTCGTCCAAGGGTGAATTTGTTTCACTTGCTGAATATGTTGAAAGAATGAAGGAAAAACAACAAGCTATCTACTACATTGCCGGAGGATCTCTTGATGAGGTATATGCCTTTATTTGTTATTTTGTCGCTAAACTCGTTTCTGAGTTGTTAATAAGCCCTGTGTTTTCTGCTAATGAATCTTCTAAGATTCTTTATCCCTGCTCCTACATTGTTTGGCTAAAAAAAAAAAAAATTGACTTAATTTTAGTGTTAAGATCTTACAACCTAATAATTTCAGCTGGGAGGTGGGGGTCAGGCATTATTTTTTTTCAATAAAGATACAGTAGAATATATTTTTCAACACCAAGGGGGAGACAATTTTATCGTTTGTTCGATATTATTCAATGAAAATACCAAATAAGGCAATTTCAGAATCTAGGGGTGGATTGTCCCCCCTTCTCCCGCTCTTGTCCCTTTTTTCTCTCCCCCCCCCTCTAGTTGGTAGCTCTGTATTGTTTTGGGGAATATAAGACGTGGAGCTCGAATAGGAGTTACGTGAATGGGGGTTTGAATTGGAGCTCAAGTTGACTGAATATGTGTAAGGGAAAAGGAGACTGAAGGATGTCATACTCCTTTAAGAATTTGCATGAAATGTCTCACAAATTTTCAGAGACGCAGTTGAAATTAAACATTATATCTGCCAAAAGTTGCCCTTACAAGAGAGTCGTCCTTAATAAGGGAAATTCCATTTACAAGGTTATTTCTGATTTTTCTTCTTTTCATGTTATCATATTTCACAGCCTAATGACAGTCCCGATCATGCCAAACCTAGACAGAGATTAGCAGTAAGAAAAACCTCATACAAAATAAAATCTCAATTGAAAGTTTAACTGTCATTCAGTATTGCCTTTTAAAAAGATTCAGTTGACCTTTCACTTCAAAAAGTTTTTTTTAGATTCGTTTTAAAATTTGTGTTTTTTTAAGTTTTGTCATTTCATATTATCTTGTAATTTAATCTCCGTTTTATTTTTATTTCTGCCTTATGGACAGTTGGGGAGAGGTCTGGTCCGGAATATTTGCACTTTTCTTCTTTTTTCATTGGCTGTGAATAACCTCGTTTTTCTTTCTTCATTATCCTTCGTTTTCTCGTTTTGTAATAAATAATATACAAAATAGTTCTGTAATCTTAGTTACAAATAATCCCAATAATTACTTTCGTTTCAATTGGATGAGGAAATTGCTCATGGATTTTATTTTAAAATTTATATTTATTCAAAAGTTGAAATAATTGATAGCGAACAGAAAGTCTTGTTTTTCAGTCTTAACTGGAGAAATTCCATATCCTAGAACAACTATTGGATTCCATATCCTAGAACTAATATTGGAAAATTAGAGATCTACTGCGCTTCGATACCCGGGTCGGTACCGACGTGCCGCGTGGGGGTGAAACCGAATCATCGATGTTTTTGTCATCTTACGTTCATCTTAAACTCTGGAATAGGGTTTTACCTTATTCCTCTGACGTTACATTGTCAAGAAACCTCAAGTGATGATACTGGTGAAAAAGAATGTAAAACATACCGTTGGAATTACCGGACTGTGAAGTTTGTTAACAATGTTTTATATCATTCCTTTGGTGCTATTTTATAAAGTTCTTCATTTTATGAGCAACTTTATAAAGTTCACTTATAAGGGGAAAGCAGTAGAAAGTGATGAAGTTGGCAAGAATATTCAGAACTCCTGAATATTAATATTCTGAATTTTCATTCCAGTTCTGATGTTTGGTATTCACAAATAAGTGTTCGTATTTGGGAATGTTGTAACGTTAATTTGAACAGAACTGAGGGTTGGTTTATAAGGTATGATTCTTAAAAACTACCTTCGAGCGTCCTCTCTCTTGTCTTTATGCTTACTCTCAAACAGAAAAAGCTAAACGGATAGCCCCCCTCCCCTGACAAGTACAAGGTGCTCTCTTCTTAGCCGTCTGAGACCCAAAACTCAAAACGCACATTTTAGGTTATTATGCCCCTCTCTTTCCCTGGGAAAGTCAATGCACTATTCCATTAGTAATTTTTGAATCTTTTTTCTCAGCATGAAGTCCATATTAAGTTCCTGCTTCCAAATGTCCTAAAGAGCATATCTCCACAATAAATATGTAAAGAAATAAGGCATCTAGAACTTTTCTGGGTTACTCTACTAATAGGATTGTCAAGTATTTGTAAAGTACTTTTTTCTTTTTTTTTAATCTTAGTTTATTAGTTTGAAAGTTATTCTGTTTTTGGCTCGCGACGATCACTGACATTCGTTTATTTGACCTTATTATGACGTTTATTTGATCTCATTATGACGTTTATTTGACCTTATTTTGTTTGCATTCCCTATTTTTTTCTTCCGTACCAACACAAAAAAATTAAAAAGTTATATGAAACCAGCAGACGAGCAAGCAAAACTGGAGAAATGGTTGCTGAAAAAACAACAAACTAAACAGGAGAATCACGACAATGGAATGAGTCTTTCATTATTATTTTGATTGGTATTAATATCTTATCTAATTCAACGCTTATTCTTGCGTCTTCTAGGTCGAAACAAGTCCGTTCGTTGAGCGACTTATTAAGAAGGGGTATGAAGTTCTGTATTTGACCGAAGCTGTTGATGAATATTGCATTGGTGCATTGCCTGAATTTGAAGGGAAGAAATTTCAGAACGTTGCCAAAGAAGGTGTTGTTCTGGATGATGAATCAGCTGAAAAACAAGAGGCTTTGAAAGCTAAGTTTGAACCGTTGACTAAATGGCTTTCTGATGAAGTACTTAAGGATCATGTAAGTTGTTACGGTTTAATTTTTTTTGTATGTATTGCATTTAGATGCAGACAGTTTGATCCAAAAAATGCTCTCTGATGAAGTACTAAAAGATCTGAAGGCTTTCTGATATATGGCTTTTGATGCGATGATAGCGATGTATATATCAGGTTTTTTTTGAAGGGTGTATAGCCTAAACAAGTTTGCTTCTGGTGGTTGATTCATTTATTTGTTTATTTAAATAAAAAAAAAACCTTATCAGTAATGGCTTTTTGATGAAGTACTTGATGATCATTTAAGTTGTTATGATTTAGCGTTTTTTTTGTTTTTGTTTTTGTTTTTGGTGAAACGGATTTAGATGCAGAGAGTTTAATTAAAAAGCTTATCGGTCATGTCGAGAGAAATCTTGACTGATTGATTGATAAAGCGCATGGTTGTGTTATTTTTAGAATAATAATAATATGATATAATATTCTGTGCATAACAAAAGGCACTATAGAGGAGTATAAAGAAAAATATAACTAGAAAGAGGAAAAGGGAAACTGGCAAAAAAAAAAAACACACCTATAAACAAATCAAATTTTAAATAATTATTCGTATATTCAAAAAAAACTACTGAGAACAAAAAAATGTATACGATGCTGGAAAACATCCTATCTGACAGAAGACCTATGGGGAAACTAAAATTATTTAGTTATTTTAATTATTTAGGTATTTAATTATTTAGTTATTTATATATTTAGTTATTTTAATTATTTAGTTATTTTAGTCATTTAGCTTTTTAATTATTTAGTTATTTATATATTTAGTTATTTTGATTATTAAGTTATTTTAATTATTTAGCTATTTAATTATTTAGTTACTTTAATTATTTAGTTATATATTAATTATTTAGTTATTATATTAAAATTATTTTAAAGACTGGAGCTAATTGTGAAACGTTAGGTGTAAGGTACCTTTTTAAGGATAATTCTGCTTAGAGTTGAACGCATTCGATTCTTAATTAAGCTTTTGGATTTATTCCACTAACCAGTGAAAAAAGAAAGGGTTTTGACAGTTGAAACATTTTGGTAGATTTTCTCTTTATTTTTTGTTAGATTTACTGTTGCGTGTCCATTATAATGGAAATACATAAATAGTGATAACATAACGCAAATAAAGGTGACAAAACCGTCGGAATTTCTTCAATTATTTCCAAGGTAACCCCTTTTATGATGTGTGCTATATCAGATGGGTTGAAACATTCCGACTCAAACGCAACCTCTCACTGTGCAAGATGTTTTTTTTCCAAATAAGGGTTTGGCTGCATGTTTTTCTAGTTTCTTCTTGTAAATAAGTTTAGATAAGACAAATTTTTAGTCAAAAATTATTTATTTCTGTGACTTAATTTGCTATGGGGTAGGGAGGGGGAAAATGTCCCTTCCAGCCCTCGGTTTGCTGCTCCCCAGGCCCAAGTCGTACCCCGTCTCCCCAGCTGAAATTTAGTTTCTTCAAAAATCTTGTCAAAACTAAGATAAGCCTGCATAATTCAAGCATCAACAGACTTTTACTGCCATTTTTACTTGATTTGGGGAAATTGGCTCCAAATTTGCCCCCCCCCCCTCCCCCTCCCAGGATTTTGACGAAATTACGCCACTGTTCTATGATCTGCTCCAGTTGGATACGCAGTGACTGGTAATATTATATGTGCCGCATACAATATCACCCAATACAATATCATTTGCAGCACTCCTGATAAGTGCCGCAGGGAATCTTTTTATCCAGACCCTTTTGAGGGTTATCAAATCCTCTCCTGATGATAATTAATAAAATTTTTGATCACTCTTTATCTCATGAAGCAACGTTGGGAGACAGGCATGTAATCCAGGTTGAAGGGAAGGGGGCAGGGATAATTAAAAAGCAGTACTGAAAAGCAGGTGAATCACATGAAAAATGAAAAGTTACTTCAAAATTGTAATTAAATCTCTGAACTACCTGAGGGGGAGGGGGATAATGGTTCTCAAGCACCTACCTCCTTCCCTCTGGCGTTCTTTCTTGTGTCTTGCATTTTGAATCGTCCATTCAGTTGGTAATTATTTAATTTCCAAAATTAGTGGCAAGCCATTAAGGAAATCCTTGTCCACCATGCTTTAAAAATAAAGGAAAAATTGGAAAATTGAGGTGTGGGATTTTTATAAACCATATAGCTCGTTATTAATAGTAGTCATCTATAATATGTTATTCTCCCGAAACAAATCGTAACTAACGACACTATGAGGGAGGAGGGGGGAGTACAAAAATCAAGGATGTGCTGTAACTCTACTGGATGATCCAGTGCAAGAGAGTAAATCTTTTACTATAAGGCCTATTCTTAGAATAACTGTTCTAATCGACGTCTTTTTCCCTTTCAAAGGCGTGAATAGTTTTCAACTCCCTAAGGGCGTCACGCCTATTTTCTTGTTCCTCTGAACTTGAATGCACCGTGAATAGATAGATAGATAGATCGTGTATTTCCAGAGCCCAAGAGCCATATACACACAAAAATTCATGAAAAATAAAGAATCACAAAAGAACAAATTACAAATGTACCGTGAATAAAGCACAAATGAGTTAACTTTGGTAAACTATAAACGCTTTGAAATAGTTAATATTCTACAAAAGTAGAAAAAAGAAACTTTTATATTTTTCTGTATGTTGACAGAGGAGAAGAAAACGGAGGGGGGGGGTTGAAGGAGTTGTTTTATAATAACTAAATTGTATGAACTAGTTCTTCAAACTCACTTAAGTTATATTGACCTGTATTATTTTTACAAGCGATATGGTACATTGTTTACTAGTAGCCATGTAGAACATGTTTTTTTCTAAGATCTCAACAGGACAAAAAAATGGGGCTTGACTTACTTGACTTGACTTAAGGCTCCTGCCGCGTTGGGGGCGGCGTAGAGAGCGTCGCAACTCTGCTCCTCCAGGCTGACCGGTCTGCTGCTATTAGTGGGGCCTCGTCGACAGCAATGTTAGCTATCTCAAGGAATTTGTTGAGGCTATCCTTCCACCTTGTCTGAGGTCTGCCCCTCGGGCGAGGCCAGCCATGAGCTTTAGCGTCAAAATCGTAGACTATTCGGTCTGGGGTTGTCGTCGGCATACGCAGGAGGTGTCCGAACCATCTGAGAGTACGGTGCGCTATTTGGACGGAGAATGGCACTTGGGAGGTGAGTGCGAGCAACCTTGCGTTGCTTACAAAATCGTCCCATCGAAGTCCCTCAATCCGACGGAGCTGTTTCGTCTGGCAGACGTCGATCATGCTGAGGATTGTTGATTTGAGAGGCCAGGTTTCCGCTGCATAGAGGAGGACCGAGCTGACGGATGCATTATGAATTTGCATCTGGGGGTTAGGGGCGTAACAAACATTCTATAGTAACAAGATTTGTAAATAATTTCTCTTCAAATTTAATCAATAAAATAATGTGTATAATTTTAATTGATTTTATAGCATATTATTTTTAGTAGCTATCCTAGAATTTGTTATTTTCTGATGTTTCTACAGGGCAAAAAAAGAGAGGGGACGGGTTTAGAGGAGCGTCCTATAGTTGGGTCTTATAAATTATGTATTTTCAAATTTAAATCTCTTAATGATATGCTATATGATTTCTATCAATAGTTTGACAGATCATTTTGTCATACCTCTCTAGAGCATGCTGTTTTATGATCTACCTGCCCGAAAAAGAAACATTTGTTTTATTTCATCGGGACAAAAAGTATGGTAAGTATGGCAAAAAAGAGGGGAGGGAGAAGGTAAAAAGTGTTCAACAATTGGGATTAAATCAGAGTTACTTCAACTTTTTAGCAGTAAGATGTGTATGTGTATGATTTCTATAAGCCATATAACATATTGTTTAGTAGTAATTGTCTAGATCATGCTCTTTCTCTGATTTTCAAAAAAAAAAAAAAAATCATGGGATATCAGTACGACAAAAAAAAGAGGGGAATTTTACAGTAGCATAATAACTTTTTTTTTTAAACTTAATCTAGTCGAATTAATTCATTGATTAATGTTTCATAGATATTGAGAGCAACATTATCGAGTGTTCTTAGTGACTCCCCGTGTGCACTTGTTGCGTCCAGATGGGGTTGGACTGGTAACATGGAACGAATTGCCACATCAAACGCGCATCAAAAACAAAACGACGTGCAAAGAGAGTAAGAATCGCTCAGTGGGATTTGATACGCTTGGTTTTGTTTTGTCCTCTCCTCGCTTAGTCCATGAGTTTCGCTGTTTAGCTTGTTCAGCCTTAAATATAAAAAAAGCGAACTACTTGAACAGACATGTGAAGCCAAACAAGGCATAATTTCGTCACTCATACTTTCTTAACTCTTCTGTTTTTTCTCTCAATTATTCTCCTTTCCTTTTGTCCCACATCCCTCCCCCAACCAGGGCGTCCTGAGGCTCATTTTATTGGAGGGGCGATCTTCGTAAATTTTACCGAATCGCTACCTGATTTATGCCGAATTTTTTGCAGAAATCAAGAATTTTGCTAAATTTCGGCCAATTTTGCAAAATTTCTGCGGAAATTTTCGCCTTCGGAGAAAATTTTGCCGAATGCCAAAAAAGTTGGGGGGGCCTCCCCACCCCCCTTAGGGACGCCCCTGCCCCCAACGGCATTTTAAATTTTATTCAATTATTAAAAAGGGTGATAAATTAAAGATGAAATTCACATATACAAGTTATAGACTCTCTTTCAGGACTGATACACAAAGTCTCTGTTTCAATGCAAATTCTTAGCATTCATGTGTTTGGTTTGTCAGTTGTTATGAATTAGTACATTAAACGGATATCCTGGATGGGCTAGCGAGAGTAGTTCTTTAATTACAGCCCTAACTAGTTAAGTTTCAGGAGCTTTGTACAAAATTTGGCCTTTTTTGAGCTGCTGATTGAAAACGCACAAGTCTGGATAATAAATAGAGGGTGGCAGAACAATCCAAAGCATACAGGGTAACAGTGAAAACTATCTTGTCAAAATAGGGCTAAGTTTCTATAATGCTAAACTGGCCTAGTTTGTAATCAGGCAGACTAGAAATTGTCCAAGTCTGTTCATCATCATATCAGATTACTTGTTGCTAAATTTTTCTTATTTATTCATTTGTCTGTTTTCCTAGTTTGTCGTGTTATTTATTTGTTTCTATTCATTGTGTGGGCTTTTGGCTTTACTGTGTTGTCTTTGCTTTAGATCTTAAAAGCTGAAATTGGCGACCGTTTGACCTCTACGCCATGCGCCTTAGTTGCTTCTAAATATGGTTGGACGGCAAATATGCAGAGGATTATTACAGCCCAGACTCATTCGAAAACTAACGACGTTCAGAGAGAGTGAGTTTCAATTTGAGTTGTCTAAAGACCTGTTTTATTAAGAAAGCATCATTCCTCTCTTTGTCAGGGGCGAATCTCCAGCATTTTTATTGGGGGGGGGGGCAAGAGGGGTCCATATCTGGATAGTCAAAGGGCATGGGATGTATAATAATTTTTTTCTCTTCACATTATGGGGGGGGGCAATTGCCCCCCCCCCCCCCCCTGCCACCTCCAAACGACGCCCCTGCTCTTTGTATGTTTTATTAAAAGTTTATATAGTAAAAGTTTATTTCGAAAACAAATATTTCCGAATTTTGAAAAAGTGCCTTAAACCACCTGAAAATGGTGTCAGATCAAAATGAAAGCTACGCCATTGGAATGATCATGGTTGGAAACCCCACATAGGAGAATTACGATCCCCCATTTTGAGCAACAAGGAATATTACTTTCGAATAAGAAGCAGTAGTGTTTCTTTTTTTTGTCTTTTTTTTTGTCTTCAACTTAAAGAATGATAGGGGTTTGCTCCTGTAGCTGTTGTATTTACTACTTTACTACTATCATCTACTATTGTAGGAACTGCCACTTACTAATGCAGGAACTGGTTGTAGGAATGACGCTTTCTTAATATAACCATTTTAATTTTCGTGTGCTATATACTCACAATAGTGAGTGGATTGGAACATCAGATGTCACAGTCAATGCAATATGTTGGCTTAGCAGAAAGCACTATCTCAAGTTTTTTTCGTCTTGTCGTATAGAACGGATGGTTTTAGAAAGTCGGGAAAATATTCATTGAATTGAAATTTTTTTTTTTTTTTTTTTTTTTTATTGCCTTATTTACACTTGCTTTTGATTCACAATAATGTGGATCATATCTTTTTTTTACTATATGTAGTTAAAATTTTTGGTTTTTAATTACTTCAATGTCAATTTCAATCATGGATGTTTTTGCCTCACAATTAACTTTTTTTTTTACCCAAAAATCACATTTACTAACGTAGTCACTAGGCCATATCATTGCCATGTTACGTGGGTTTGGGATTTGTTTATATTTGTTATTTTTTCATTTACTGCGAGACTCGTCCACCTATATTTAACGTGCAAAAACGGACGTTCACTTTTTAATGAAACCTATTGACTGAGCGCAATCTCTGTAATTAGTTATAATGTTTTGCCTTTAGGCAAAATAAAAGAAAAAAGACGGATTTTCTCAAGCTGACGCAAGTTAGCTTTCCTGTTGTACAACTAAAGAAGAGAAAATAAGTACTGCATACTTCTTGAACCGAAAATCTAATTTTTCTTGCATTTTGCTTCAATTTGCAATAGATGCTACTGTTCTCGCGATCTATAGTCATCTATAAAGAAAAGACTTGTCAATATTGGCGCCTAATTGTCAAAAAAATTTGGATCTAACGCATCGTTTTTGGGGTTGGTTCAAATGTTGCAATCCATTTGGCGTAAAACGAAAAGTAGTACATCATGGGAGGAAGTAAAATTTTAAAGTCCTGATCAAATTGGGTGGACGAGTATGCTCAGATGTGCTTGATGCTACGATAATTTATCAGTTGTCTGGTTAAAGTGACTATATAAGGTTTTAGACCTTTTTCGTGGGTCTTAAAAGTTTGCACAGGTGACCAAGGTCGTATCCAGAAGGGGGTTAGGGGGGTTTGACCCCCCCCGAAATGTTTGTTTGACTCGTAAAAACGTAACAAAATGGATATAAAAATATGTTGTATGTTTTTTTGGTTATTTTTTTGTAACCCCCCCCCCCCCCACCACCTTCCCCCCCCCCCCCAAAAAAAAAAAAAAAATTTGAGTAAACCCCCCTCCGAAAAAAAATCCTGGGTACGGCCTTGCCGGTGACTTGGGTCACATATGCATACAGGAGAAGTATGGGTAGTCCACCACCCCACAAGGTTGCTCTTGTGGATATTATGAAACCCAAAACCTAAAAAAATACGCTTTTTAAGGCCCCTCAATTCCTCTGTTCCCTTGAAAGAAAAAAAAAATACTCCTATGTCTTTCTCTATCCAATTCTTTATTTAATTCTTTTGTTTCGTAGCTACTACCTCTCGCAGAAGAAGACATTGGAAATCAATCCTAGACACCCTCTCATCAAAGAGCTTCTCAAACGAGTTGAAGATAACCCAAGTGATCCAGTAGCAAAAGATTCTGCCCTGATGATGTTCAGAACAGGTAAGTTGGCTTCATCTAGTCTTTTTGCATGGGCAAAGATGTCTGAGACGATCTTTTCAAGGTGGAACTTTCCAACTTACTGTGAGAGTCCAAACATATTACGACTAAGTGCAAAACGACGTTAAACTATTGAAAATTACCGATTTTTTTCAGTTAACTCCGTTGATTTTGAATTGAAGTTATCAAGTATTTTGCAGTAGGTTGCATAGGTTGCATCAAGACATAGCTAATTATAGACAGAGAAAAGCCAAGACAGATAGTTCAAGTAATTGAGAGGCAAATGTTTAAATGGCTGAGGCACGGATTGTGATTAAGGTTAAGATAATTAATATTTGGATAAGAATATGATAAAGATTAAGAAAAGATTATGTGCCGATTTTACTGATGAGTTAAAGAAGTTTAAGTATAGAACGAGGTTTGGAAGGGGGGGCGGGGGTATAAGCCTATAAGTGTTATAAGCCTATATAGGGTGACAGGATGATAGCTCCCTTCTTGTTGCAGAAGAAAAAAAAAATCGTGTAACACAAAAGATCACATTTGTATACATTAATGGTACGACTCATTGCTGGGGTAGAAAAACGGGCTGATATGCGACCATTACCACCAACATAGGACATACCCGTGTTATTTTCTGTAAAAATATATTTTAATTCCTTTTTAATGCTACTCTACTTGAAAAATAATGGAGAGGGGGGGTTATGAGTGCAACTAGGAAATTTTCAGGAAGGGCAAGTGCAACAGAAGCTTCCTTTTTTCTGAAAATGGACTAGTAGTTTTTGTGATAGACTTTGAAACGTGTTCGCATTTGTGCACATTTTCGAGAAGATCTAATCAGACTACAGTATGGGTTAGTGCAGAAGAGGGCCAGTTAAATTTGCCACGGTGTCTATCTTTTTCCCTTAGCTGTAAATTGAAGTAAATTTGTTTTACTTCAAACAAATAAGGGATTGGAACAATATATAGTTTGATAGATTGTAAAATAGGCCAATAAGCACATGCATTGTTTTTTATGCCAGACAAGTAAAAAGGAGAAAAAATCGATTTCTTTGACTAATTTCTGCTAATGATAATTTTTTGTATTTAGTTAATTTTTTGTTCCTCATTTCTTTTTAACTATCGTCTATGGTATTTAAAGTGACTTTATATGTCCTCGAATTTATTTTTTTTTTTTTAACTCGTCGTATTTTCGCAATACCTACAGGTTACATTTTTTTTACTATCTTATCAAATTTGATTTGAAATATTTTAGCTGGTAAAGCTTGATTCTATTTTTATTTTCTCGTAGAGAATGGAGAGGGGGGGGGGGGAGCCGAAAAACAAAAAAGTATTTTAGGCTGCACTTTTGATTTTTTGAACTACTTCAGCGGAGAATCAAAATCTCCAGAGTAATCACTCCTCCCTCTTTTGTGTGCAGGTTGTGCAGCTGAATCTAGCTCCGTGTGAGGGGTCTTTAATAGACCTAAATTCCATGACAAGAATTGTAGTCATTTTAAAATTTGTGTCTAGTGTCACCAAGGACTTAAATTTTGGTGTGGTCCCCCCCCCCCTCCATGTGTGTAGGAATGATGATTAGTCTCGTTGCCCTCCTTTTCCAGTTTGTACTGAGGATTGAAATTGTCCACAAATCGGAATGCAAATTATTATAATTGTAGTACTATTTCAACTATGTAGCTAAATCAAGAGACTCAGCCCCCATCCCCCCTTTATCTCAGGATTTGTACGATTCTCCCTGTAATTTCATATATTTTTCTTCTTTTTTTTTGATCTTTATAATAAGGGATTTGTTCAGTTTTAATTTGTTTTTTTCTTTGTAGCCACATTGCGTTCTGGTTACATGCTGAAGGACACGCTTGATTTCGCCAAATCCATTGAGGCTATGATGAAGCAAACCTTAGGAATATCACCAGAGGAACAGGTACTCTTTTCCTTGTTCTTCTTTCTGGGCTTATATGGATCAATATTTAAAAAATGGAATCGAAGATAGAAAAAATTGCAATGGAAGCTTATGACTGAAACAAGGCTTAAAGCTTAATGGTTCTAAACAAAATGTACTTGTCAAAGAATACTCAAGAGGGTTCAAAACCTTAACCATCATTTTGTAAGTCTCGACGTCGCTTGACCGTCTCAAAGACAACGGGTCCATTAGTGAATTCTCCCAGGAGACTAGCTGTCATTGAAAGCTATTGAGAATTTTTGATTTAACTAGGAAGTTTGAATAAAAACACAACAAAATTTTATTTTCCCTGTGTCGATAAGGTTTTCAATCGAAGCGAATAGCAACACAGGGAGCTCCCAGAGCTGTCAAAAAGATCTCTTATCCAAGCTCGGCAAGTTATGGCAAGATCGGCCAATCAATTCTAAGTAGTTTGGCCACAAACAAAAAAAAGTTTATAATGGACGAATTAGGATGATCCGTAGACATCGAATCCCCTTAAAAGACTTATAGAAAAAAATTGAAAGTCCGACAAAGGGCGTTTCATGGCATCAGATCAGGCAAAAAAATAGGTAGGTTTGTTGATATAGATGTTTATTAAATAATGCTGGCAAAATCTAACCAGCTGTAACTTCAGATGTACAATTTAAGTCCAAACGCATCAATGACGAAGAAACAAGTCTTGGAAAAGGATATCGAACGAGCTTGTCTTGTAGTAGTGTTTGATAGCGCATTGTGTTTCTAGACAAGACTTCTGGCATGACTTGCGAGAGTTGGCCAAGTAGTAGCCATCTATGCCACCAATTAGCCACTTGCAAGAGTTGCCCACCGGTAGCCAACTAGTGACTGACCAAAGGAGATGTCACAAGGATGTACGCGTGAGGCTCGCTTTTTTGGGTGGTTGCCATGCATTGGCTCCGTTTCTCTTCGTTCTTTTATGCCTTTGTGGCTCTTTTACACTGCTTTTGTACAATCAAAGGTATTTGTCCAGACAAAGTGGCCTTAAGAATTTGTTTATAGTTGTACCTACAAAGCCTGTGTTCTTTCAGTCTGGGCTGAACATCCAATCGTCTGGGTAAACCTTTGTGTAAGTCTCAGGCAACTTATGAAAGAAGAGTTACTGTAAATAAACTTTTATTGATCGGTCGAAACAACAAAGAAAGTGAGATAAAGATAAAAATGGATCAAACAAGAAGTAAAGTTAAATGTCAGATTTCGACCTAGTCTGTTTTTTGTGTGTATACTAGTTTTCAGAAACATATTGTTAATTTTATGTCTATAGTTATAAAATATTAATAAATACGTGCTAGATATTCTTTGAATTGAAATAGAACCAAGATTTAGCTTATGTAATCTCAGATTATAAAAATAACTAATGACCCTTAATCCTCACCGACTCTCTCTCTCTCTCTCTCTCTCTCTCTCTCTCTCTCTCCTCTCTCTCTCTCTCTCTCTCTCTCTCCTCTCTCCTCTCTCTCTCTCTCTCTCTCTCTCTCTCTCTCTCTCTCTCTCTCCTCTCTCTCTCTCTCTCTCTCTCTCTCTCTCTCTCTCTCTCTCTCTCTCTCTCTCTCTCTCTCTCTTCTCCTCTCTCTCTCTCTCTCTCTCTCTCTCTCTTTCTCCCTCTTTTTTATCCTCTATCTCTCTTTTTATCCTCTATCTCTCTTTTTCTCCTCTATCTCTCTCTCTTTTTATCCTCTATCTCTCTATTTTTCTCCTCTATCTCTCTCTTTTTTATCCTCTATCTCTCTTTTTTCCTCTTTCTATCTCTTTTTCTCCCCTCTCTCTCTCTTTTTTATCCTCTATCTCTCTTTTTTCCTCTTTCTATCTCTTTTTCTCCCCTCTCTCTCTCTTTCTCTCACTTTCTCTCTCTCTTTCTCTTTATCTCTCTCTCTCTCTCTCTCTCTCTCTCTCTCTCTCTCTCCTCTCTCTCTCTCTCTCTCTCTCTCTCTCTCTCTCTCTCTCTCTCGCTCTCTCGCTCTCTCGCTCTCTCTCTCTCACTTTCTCTGATAAGAACAAGTTAAAATCCTACGGCTCACTTTATGGGCAAGTGTATTTAGTCGAAAGATCGCCTATAAAGTTGAGGAAAAAATATGAAATGTCACCCATAAAAGACATTATGAAGTTCCAAACTCTAAGCTCATAAAATAATATCAACCGATTTTCAGTTTTACAATCTAAGGCCGATTCTTATTTCTGATTGGCTTGGGTTATTAGCTTTGAGCAAAACTTGATGCCCATCTGTTGAATTGTTTCCCCCACTTATTTGTTTTGTTTAACTTTAAGATTGAAGAAGAGGAAGAAGAAGAAGTTGAAGGAAGAAAAGAAGAGATAGAGGAGGATGCAGAAGAGGATGAATCCAAATCCGAAGATCACGATGAATTGTGAAAGTCAATTGACTTAGGAGAACAAATTTGGTATAACTGTTCATTGGTGCGTGAACGCCATCTTGTGGATGAGTGTCTGGATGTTTTATAAACTGAGTTTGTGTTTTCATTCCTGATAAATTTAATATTTATTATTGAATTTTTTTTTCTATTCTGTGTTCACTTCAAGAAATTTTTGTAAGTTATTTGTCAAGAACCACCACGAAGTTTTTGTCGAAGTTAATTAAACTGGCTTCTTGTATAAAAATAACTTGGTTTTGGATCCTATTTGTTTAGCTATTCGGGTAGGATTTAACTTTTCCGATAATGTCAGCCAACCAATATACTCTTGAGTATGGTCCTACTGTGGTTTTGAGTATGGTCCTATATATATAGTACTTCACCGTCCAAATGATCATTATCGTCCTAAATAATCACTTGGTGCCAAGCGAAAAGCAGGACGCCCCCGAATGATGTGGGGAGAGGTCATAAGGAAAGGCTAGAAGGAAATTGGAACATTATGAAAAGGGGTAAAGAGTTCAGCTTTGACTAGAATGGAGTAGAGGAGAAGCGTGCGCAGCTATGTTGGCCTTGGTTGACTTTGTGCTGTGAGAATTTGTTGGCAGTAGTTTTTATGTTCCTTATATTAACTACGGGCTTTGAGAACCTTGAACCCTCAGACTTTAGTTGAAATCTAAAATCTTCCCATTGTGATCTGGCAAATTTTATACAATTTTCAGCTTCGAAAAGCCACTACAATATGAAAAATCAAGGTCGCTCATTCGCCCTGCGAGTTCAAGCAACTTGGTGACCATAAGTTTTCAATTAAATCCAGTGGGCTTTTCCAAAAGGCAAAGCTCAAAGTGTATGAAAATATTTCAGTCCCCAGTTTTGCCTACAAGTCCAGTGGATATTGTCAGTCATGAGTCAACCTAAGAATACCGGTCGTCTCGCTACGATTCTGCTGGCCTTTCCCAATAGGCAAAACTTAAGGTGTTTGGAAGAACCTTTGTAAAGTGTTTTGTCTACAACTCCAGTGGACATTGCCCGTCAAGAGTCAACCCAAAAATCTCAAGTCAGTCCCATTGCAATTCGACTGAGCTTTTCCAATAGGCAAAGCTTATACAATGTGAACAATCTCAGTCTCCCGCTTGCCTGCAGGTCCTGTGGACATGGACGGTCATAAATCTTTGAATTATTTGTGGGTTTACAGTTGCCTTAAAGTGGCTCAAAGAACCGATAAATTTTTTGAATTACCTTTACTCTATGCCTATCTACCTTAGTTCTACCCTAGGGTGGATGAAAGACTATCATTGATAAGTGAAATAAAACCTTTTTATGCGACTCTGAAAAAGTTATGCCAGCTTTGCCTCTCATAGAGACTATCTGTCTTGGTTTTACTCTAATTAATCATGGCTTGGCTCTTAAGTCTTTCATCACTTCCACCAAGTTGATCAAATTTAAAAATCAACCAGACTCCTGGGTCGGAGAAGTCCATGAGCGCCCATAAGCTGAATTCCAGGGGGGGGGGAACCTGGTCTAATTGGCAATTTTAATGCTATATAATAGAAATCTCAGAACAAAAATAAGGCAGCATCATTCAGCCAGGAGGGGGCTGGCGCCCCCTTTTGCCCCCCCCCCCTTATCGGTGCCCATGGAGAAGTTTGGTGTCAAAAGCAATTTATTGGTTGAAAGCAACACTTAAAAATATACTACAAAATCAAACACCAGTACCTTGAAACTATTCCATGAGCCAACTGATAATCGCATAAAGCTTTTGGAATGAATGTTCATACCCACAAGTATCCCGATGGAACTTGGTTGTTGTGAAGAATGTTCCAAGGAACTACTGCTTTAGTATCGAGTCTGCCAGGATCGTATTGACAATTTAGCTGCCTTAATTCTACGATAGATATAGAAAAAAGGGCAGATGCCAGATTCGGAGAAATTTCAATGCTAACCGGAAGTTGCGATATTTTCTTAGAACGGAACAATAGGATCGATGGAAAAACTAGCAAAAATCCGGATTCCATTTGGTAACAATGGGATCAAAGGCGAAAACTAACCAGAATCTGGCTTCTATTCGGGAACAATAATAGTGACGGCAAAAACTAGCCAATATTGGGCTTCTTGTTTTATTTCTATCTATAAGCTTTGTTTAAGAGGGCTGTTCTGGGAATCTAGCTTGCGACAAAAAAAAAATAATAATTTATGTTGAAGGCTCCATAGCTCAAACTACTTTAATAGATTATAAAAGAAAATAGAATGCATTTTAGCTAAAAAATAGAAACTATTAAACTTATTTATAGTGAAATTAAATAGGGAATAGAAAGGTTTGACTAATTAACAGACCTTATTTATTTTGAGGGAATGACCTGAAAATCTATGTTTTACATGGAGATGTCAGAACATCTTTTCAATTTCTGGCGCTGGAATTTACCCAGAAAGAAAATTAAGTGCTTATAGAAAATCGTAATAGCTGGCGTTTCACATTTATTAGAAAATACAAGGCCTTATAAACTAAGGATCAATAGAGTCAGGAATTTCTACTTAACTTGCAATATTGGCTGTTTAAATTTTCAAAGTCCAGCTGTTCTGAAAATCCACAAGGGCTCATTTCACTGGTGGATCCAGGGGGCGGATGTGAGTGGTGGGCCTGGGACTCCCAAGATTTTTTGGCCGCCCTCTCTCACTGTTTTTTTCACTCTTTTTAGAATAAGTTTGTCAATTATTGGCACCTTTGTCACATCGCCCCCCCACCAAGATTTTGCTTATTGGCACCCTTGTCACATCCCCCCCCCCAATATTTTGCTCAAGATCTGCCCCTGGCTCATTTTGTAGAAGTTTCCAGTTCATAGTTGAGATCTGTATTTCTTGCAAAAGAAAATCCTGGAATAAACAGAAACATTAATTCTTCCCAAGGCTAAGGAACTAAGCAAGTGTGTGCCAATAGGACGAAAAAAAAATATTGGCAGCACTTCTTAGCTATAACTTTTTATATAAGGGGTGGGGGCAGTAAAATAGTTCTTTTTTTGACCATTTTTTCTGAAAATTAGGGGTTTTCTTAGTTGTTTGTAACCTTTTTCCATAGAACCGTTCCTTTGGAGGAAGTCTTTCCACTAGTCCAGACATTAGATCCCGGCGCCACGCCGATGAGGGAAGACCGGCGGCGGTTGGGCCAAAAACAGCTCGCCGCGTCGCCGGTAAGATGTCGGCGGCGCGATCAATGTTGACCGCAAACATTAATGTTTTCATCAGTCTCTCAAATCACAGCTTAAATTTACAACAGATTCGAGCCTATTCTTGAGTTCAAAACTTCACAAGTCGCTGGCTGGAAACTGGTCTTCGTTATTCATCAAGAGAAGTAGAAATCTGGTAGAAACGAAATGGCTGTGGCGTTTCAGAACCCTTGCATAATAGTTGAAGTATCTATTAGCTATGTATTCTTAACATAAATAATTATCAAAATTAGTAGTTTTTTTTCATCAAGCATTACTGCATACAAAACTTCAAGTACCGTATCACAAAATTCGTCAGTTATCTGGGTAAAAACTTTGAATATAAGTTTGAACTTAGAAGCTTAAGTTTTTTATAATGCCCTTTGCCAATATCTGCTTTGTCACCTTTAAAACAGTTGAAATGGGTGTCTTTGATATTGATCGCTTTTTTTTGCTCTTTTAGATTCCTGAAAAGCCTTCCTTGTATTAAAAACGGGTTTTAATAACAATTTGAAAAAAATACATCAAGTATAACTCACGAAAATCTTGTTAATTTTTAAGTTATCATAGGGGTTGGACAAATATGTTGTACGGAGTATTTTTGCTTGACTTCTTCCTTCTTTAATTTACATGTGTTGATTCATATTTCAAAACATTATCCAACTGTCAAAATATACCACACATAAAACAATATTTACAATACACAAAAGAAAATACAATTGCAAGCAGAAATATATCCAAACCCCCCCCCCCCCCTCTGTATACCACCTTGATAGGATGCTGTCTCTGCTTTAAATTAAAAAAAAATAACTTTTTTGCATCCCTGCTTTCATTTAAAAAAATTCGAGATATTATCATTTAAATGTAATACCTCCCTACCCCCCCCTCTGGATACCACCTTGCTAGGACACCATCTCAGCTTTACATTAAAAAAATAATTTGTTAAATAATTAACTAGCTCACTATATGGTTCAAACAAACACGCGAAATAATGTTAAACAGCTTAGTGTTCCTTGAAAAAAAAAATTGAGGATATGAGTAAAGGGGTATAAAGACAACAACAAAAACGGCGAAATTCTTCAGATATACCTCAAACTATTGGAAAACTGAGTCATAGATTCGCCGTGGCATTCAATAAGATCCAAAGAATATAATTAAAAGGGAGCACACACAAAGGCAAAATTAGGCCAGTAGCCTATGAGAAATCGCAAAATACTCAAGACAATGAACAAGTCCCAATGGGGGGCCCTGGGTCTATCAAAATATTTCAATGGTTTCCCAGGGAATTTGATAGTATTTTCTTCCATCTCCGCTTTAAATGAAAAAAAAAAATCTTTTTGGCATCCCTGCTTTCAATATAAAAAATGAGGTATTGTCATTTAAAAATGATGGCCCCCTATCCCCCCCCCCCCTATAGGCAATAATTTACAATTTTTTTATGAATCATATTTTCGGGGTAACTTCCATTTCAATCTTTAATTCCCCAACCTTGTACATAGCTTAGTCTATAGCTAAATTTCGTCTCAATAGAAGGTTATTTTTTTTGGGGGGGGGGGGGGGATAAAATATTTTACAGACAGAAGATTGTGTTTTCTTTAATCTATCAGGCGTTCAACAATTGAGTATTAAACATTAAGAAAATCTTATCTAAAAACAGCAAAAGAAAAAAAAATTCTGCAAACTCACAATTCAGCTGTAGAAACGATCTTTCTGCTATCAATTTCAAAATCATACTGTAGTGAATGTTGCGTTCTATAATTCTATTCAACTTGAAAATAAAATTCTTGACTACGAATGATTGACCGCAACACCAAGCCGCCTGAGGCCAACACAGCTACGCACGCTCCTCCTCCACCCCAATCTATTCAAAGCCTCCCTTCTTACACCCGCCCGCGAAGTTCCCATTTCCTTTAAATCTTTCTTTATGACGTCCTCCCACCCCAAACGAGCCCTAGACGAGCCCAACGAGCCCGTTTAGCCCTAGACGGTTGCCCGAAAAGAGCAATCTGTCATCCTCTATCTGCGCAACGTGCCCTAGCCACCTCAACATTTCTTTCATTATAGCCCTAGAGAGCGGTATTGAACCACATTTTTCGTATAGCCTATTTTTTGAAATACGGTCAGTAAGTCGGGTACCCAGAATAATCCTTAAGCAATTTCTCTGGAAAACGTCGAGCAAATCATCATTCGCTTTTCGGATCGTCCATTCTTCAGAGCCATATTTGACCACTGTCATCACTGTAGCTTCTAATATTCTAATCTTGGTTTGCAGACTCATCTTCCTATTCTTCCAAACTTTTTTTAACTGTGAAAAAACACCCTGAGCCTTGGCTATTCTACTTTTAACATCTTCATTGCTCCCACCATCTTTACTAATAATACTACCAAGGTAAGTGAAGCTGCCCACCTGATTAATTTTTTCATTACCCAACGTCACCTTTTCATCTTCATTTATTTCTAGCCTTAGTGACTTAGTCTTCTTAACAGTTATTTTCAAACCTATTCTAGCACCCTGAACTCGCGAAACCTCTAAAACTTCATTCATTTTGCTCACACTTTCATCTAGGATGCTTAAATCTTCAGCGTAATCTTAGTCCAGGAGACTTTTTCCTCCCCATTTGATTCCGTGGTCTCCCATTGTCTTTCCTGTGCTCTTTAAGACAAAGTCCATCAAAATAATCCATATAAAGGGGGATAGAACACAACCCTGTTTAACTCCCGATTTAATACAAAACCAGCTGCTAACCTCATTTCCAACCTTAACCGCAGCAGTGTTATTCTCATACATAGCACTAATCACTTTAATGTATTTGTCTGGTATACCATACAAGGATAAAACCTTTACTAAAGCTCTTCTATCAACAGAATCGAACGCTTGCTCATAATCTATAAAACTGAGGACCAAAGGTGTTTGAAAACTCAGGTGCTTCTCAATTATGAGCCTAAGAGTGAAAATTTGGTCGACACATCCTGTACCTTTTCTAAAACCGCACTGTTCTTCTCTTAAAGCTTTGTCTACAGCATCTCTCAGTCTAAAAAGTATCATATTAGTAAGTAATTTGCTACCTACAGAGACCAGACTAATGCCCCGATAATTACTACACTCACTTTTATCATCTTTCTTATAGAGTGGCTTAATTAAGGTTTTCCTAAAATCTTTAGGTACTTCCCCTTTTTCAAAAATCATATTAATAATCTTCAGTAGCTTATTTCTAACCTCAGAGCCACCATATTTAAGAAACTCATTTACCACCCTATCAGCACCTGGAGCCTTATTATTTTTTAATCCTTTTAGTGCTGTCGCTAATTCCTCCTCACAAAACAAATCTTCCTTCACATCCAAGGTATAACAAACTTTTTCATTTTCCTCTATATCTTTTCCTGCAACTCTGTCTTGGTTAAGCAAATTCTCAAAATGTTCGGCCCATCTCTCTTTAGTTTTTTCCTTATCGCTAATTGCGGCCCCATTCCTATCTTTAACTGGGCCAAGTCCGGATTGACTACTCCCTCTCAATTTGTTAACATGCCAGTACAATATTTTACTATTATGCCGTCTAGCTGCATCTTCCAGATCCTCGGCAATTTTATCCATGGCCTCCACTTCACACCTCATTAGTTCATATTTTTATGCTTTTTCCACTTTCTTTACATTCTTTTTGTTTTCAAATGATCTATCACTCAGATAATTCTTGTACAAGTCCTTTCTCCTTTTTATCAAACATAAAGCTTTTTCACTAATATTCTTAGCTGCAGTTCTAGCTTTCTTCCCTAAGACACCTTCAGTAACTTCATATTTAAACTACCAGATTTAAATAAGGGGGAAATGTGGGAGTCCCATTTAAAGTTTTTGTCCAACAGCACACCAAGCAGTTTATTTGTGTTTAAATTTGGTATGCAAAGGTAATTATTGATAAAGGGTATATTAAAAAAAAAATAGCAAGAAACTACTTTTGGGTATGCTGAAGTTAAGTTTAACATTGTCAAGATCATTCTTTAAATTGTTAATGAGTGAGTTGAGTGTAACATTCAATGGATTAGATGTTTGACAAAGGTTCAGTAATGTCAAATCATGCACAAATTTAAAAGAGTTGGGCAATTTTTCTAAAATTATTCCAACCATCTTCCACATTATAAAATTTTAAACTCTCAAGTTTAGTATTCAACTGTTTCTGGAAAGTAATCCCCAAATAACACTAGTATATTCCTATTTTCTTACATCACCTGTCGAAATAAGTAACTTTCTAAGATTCTAATGCACTCGTGTAAATGATCGAAAAAGAAAGTTTCTTTTCATAACCTACTCTGGACGGGAATTTTTGATTCAATGCTTCAGTAGAAACGAAACTGATGGCAAATAAAATCTTTTATTTTTAGGGATAATTTATATATAACGAAGTTAAGCAATAACAAAGTAATGATTGTTTTTAATGTTTAACTCCTGTTAATTTTGATATACCAAACTTTAGGGTCGTTGGATTGATTAGGAAAAACCCTATTTACGCCCCTGCTTTTTGTACCCTGACATTAACTGACTTTATTTTGTTCCCTGTTCGTAATAGAAAAGTAAATAACAGTTAATCATCCAAAGGGCGCCGGGTGGAGGATTTTAGAAAAAATTGGGTGCTAAAATTAATGTCTTTAATTTTATATTGCTTTGACTTACGCTAACTTTCTTTTATTACTGTTGTCATTGTTTATTGCGATTCCCGTTATGCAGCAAATATTGTGAGCAACGGAAAAAATCAAAAAATAAAGTAATCTAATTTTATATAAAAAATAAATAAAAACAGTACTCAAATAGATTAGAATAATAGCAAGTTTATGCCAAGGAAGGCTCTTTATGTGAATATTATATTTTTCATTTCATGATGTCACAGAGTTGTTCGCCTACTCCGAACTTACGAATTATTCTAGATTTTGGCCCCTTAGAATGAGTTGAAGCTAACCTAAAGAAGCTTGAACGAATTTTTGTTTTACTTGATTTAGTAGAAACCATCTAAAGAGGGGAAGTAAAATACCTTTATAAGTATGACTGTTTGTGCAGAACTTAATTGTACTATAGATGTGACTTAGTATGAATCCATGGGTATGAGAGAGAGTTGAACCAACTGAAAGGCCAAGATACGTATTCTTTCCATTGACTGAATCGAAGAGGAGTCATAGGTTATATAAGCGACATGGTAACTTTCACCACTTTTGACAATGAAGAACCCACACTTACCAGTTTTAAGTTCGAGACCAAGCTTTAGGTATTGATCTTGCAGGTTAATGAATGCTTCATCCTATTGTTCAGTATTTCCGGAACCGGGGATATTTGCTGAGTCCCCATGAAAAGTTGGATGCTTTGGTCCGTCAATGATTCTTTGACCATGGCACTTGGCAGCATAGGTGGGAGCGCAAACATTTTCAAAAGTAAAAAATGGTAATCCGTTCTAGTCTACAAATTACCCTTTCTTGCCTTAAAGTATCAGCTGGAGAATCATGGAAAATTGGGTGAGGCTGAATTTTTTTTGGGATTAGTTAAAGTCCAAATTTTGGTATAAGCCAAGAACTGGGGTTGTTGAGAAAACAATTCTCACTTTTTGATAGCCTATGTAGAATAATTGTAGTTATCACATTTTGACTGCAGTTCTACTATTGATTTAAACACAATACCCATAATTTCCAAATAGGGTAAGACACCCAGTAGTCGGACACTTTAATCACTTTGAAAACTTTTTGACATTTAAACTACTCTAATTACTGTATTATACCACCTAGAAACTTAATTTTTGTATCAAAAAATTTCTGAAGAATTTCTGAACAAGTAGGTTACTAATTTAAATAGTTTCACTTGTACAGTGCCTCCTATTTTTGAATTTACTAACAAGTGACAATTCTGCCTAAACTTGGACATACAAACGGGTCATTGTAAATTGGTCATTAAAATAGTATAAAAGATTCTGTCCAAGAATAGGCAGGTGGCCGACTACTGGGTGTCTTACCCTAGCTAGCCCAAATTTTGTATTTATAATGCTGTTTGCCAGTCATTTTTTTTAAATATTATATCTTAGTAACCCCACTGAAAGAACCATGGTAGCCTAATAAAATAGAAGTTGTACCAGTAGATTCATTATTACATGCTCTCTTTAAATATCATATTTGTGTTGTGATTTATACTCCTTGCTTTTCTGAGCACCCCTGATATAGCCTAGGCCTAAATAACTTATTCATTTGTTATTTTATCTCATGGCATGTTATGTCTACCTTGTAAATCAGTTTAGCCTGTTGTATTCTTGATGTGGAAGAATCAGTAGAAATTTAGAATTGTGGCTTCTGATGAGGAGACATGTTAAGAAAACAATTCTTACTTTAAAAATATGTGTAATGACCCTAGGCTAGTTAACATATTATCCAAGGGGAGAACCTTTATCATCAAGTCTTTCCTCTTTTTTCCTTCTTTTTGCAACTTAAAAGAAAAAAATTACAATTTTCCACACTCTCAATGCAATGTGTAAATCTTTTGAAATTGCTGCTATAAATTATTCTTATAGATAGCATTCACCCCAGTTATTGTTAATTAGTTTTTTTTAATGATAGATAAAGCAGTGGCAAAAATACAAAATATTGCTTTAAACATACATATGCATGCAGAGTATATACCCCCACCCCCTTAATGTGCAAATATATAACAAAAATTGCATTCTGAACCTAAATATAACCAAATGAACTGTACCCCAACCCCTAAATACATCCAAATCAGGGTATATATTTGCACATCAGGGGGGTGGGGGCAAAATTTATTTGTGATGTAAATGGAGGTTATATTTAGAATCAGAACACAATTTTGGTTATATATTTGCACATTAGGGGGGGGGGGGTATATACTCTGTATGTATATGTATATTTATAGCAATATTTTGCATTTTTGCCACTGCTTTATCTATCATTAAAAATAACAGAATTAACAATGACCAGGATGAATGCTATCTATAAGAACAATTTATAGCAGCAATTTCAAAAGATTTATGCATTACATTGAGAGCATGGCTAAAATTGTAATTTTTTTCTTTTAAGTTGAAAAAAGAAGAGTAAAAGAGGAAAGACTTGATGATAAAGGTTCTCCCCCTGGATAATATGTTAACTAGGATCATTATACATATTTTAAAGTGAGAATTGTTTTCTTAACATGTCTCCTAATCAGAAGTCACAATTCTAAATTTATACCAAAGAATCTAGCCTGTCTGAGTTATCACAATAGAGTTATGGTAAATTTTAACTTTTTCATGTAATTTAGCTAGGAAAAAAATGTGCACATCACTTTATGCCTTTTTTGTGCTCTTTCCAAATATAATTTCTTCTGGGGCAAATTCTTTTTGAGTCCCCAAAGTGCCTTAAAACATCCCATAGTAACCAAAAGTTTAAAAATATTTTCATAAAAAACTGTCTAGTGAGAAAAAAGTGCAATTTGTAGCTGATTAAATAACTGTAATTATTAATTTGGTTAATCTTAATAGTAAAATGTTATTTTCAAAACTAATTTGTAGGGATTTTTAAAAATTTGCCTGAAACCCCACAAAACAGCAAAACAAAAAGTACACCATTTGGATCACTATTCTTAAAAACCCTAAACTGGAAACTTACAGCCCCTACCTTGAACAACAAGGAAAATCACATTTTCATATAGGAAGCACTGATGTGTTCTTTTTTTTCTTTTTTATTTTGCTAGCAGAGGACTGAAACATCATAGAGAGTTGTTTAAGGGCTCATTCAAAAGGTGATTCTTATCTAATCAGTTTTAAAATAATTTTTTAGCTTTAAATCTGGTCTAAACTAAAAATTATAATAAATTACCTTTTTGAGCCCTATTAAGGGCTCAAGAAGCCCTAGTGTTTTTTAATGTTTTCTTTTAGTTTTTATATATCCTAGGGCAGTTGGCTATCTGGAACTATAAGGGGAGTCTTATGCATTGTCACAAATGCAAATATTATATTTGGAAAGAGCATAAAATAAGGAATCTAGTGGTACTAATTTTATTTTATTAATGTGATTCATTCTATAATGTTGCTAATATAGAATGTTACCCATTTTTTTCAATGACAGGGAAGTAGAGAATTTGAGCCAGCATTTTGTCAAGATTGGATTGGAAATAATTATGTTTTAATTATAAGATTAAGTGTTCTGGTAATGTTAAAGGATGCAGTAGCTTTTGGAATTTTGTTTATGAATTCAGAGATGTCAGAAATTTTGGAAGAGAATTCCTCTCTAGCATATTAAGCTTTCTAGGTCAATTAGGAAAATGGTAAAATTATATGCCTAGATGAAATGCTTTTGCTACTGTGGAAAGTAGATAAGTTAAGAAAATGAAACTCGTAGGAACAAATTAAAAGCCTAAAAATATACATTTGGAAGGATCTTAAAAGCTCTGATCTCTGCTCTTTCCCAGTTTCTAGAGCTTAAAAAATTACATAGATGGCATGTCTATTATTTATTTATTGTGCAGTACATGCTTGTTGTTGAACAACATGACAACAACATCTAGCTTGTTGTTGAACAACATGACAACAACAACATCTAGCTTGTTGTTGAACAACATGACAACAACAATTATTGGCATACAAGTAAAACAATAATGCAAAAAAAACAATATAAGTTAGGCTAGATCACTCAATATCACTTGCTACTTTCTGAAGCATCTCTTAAGAACCAATTCTAATTTTATTTACTCATAGCCTATTTTGATCAAATATCCTCAAATCAACTACGGCAAAAGTACAGCTGTATGAAGATTTTACATATTTATATCACAAAAACAGGTTTGAGATATTTTTAATCCTTTTCAATGGGTCCTTGTAATGGCTTCAAGGATTTGAATAGTACAATATATATTCAAATAGTAGAAGAGGGTGATATGCATGCATGCAGCAACTTTTTTTGTGGAAAGGGTGTTGTTTTGGTGTGTATATGAATACAAAGCAGTGCCAAAAATAGCCAAATTATTTCAGAAATACAGAAATATGAGAATCTCAAAATCCTGGCAGAGAGTGTGGGCCAAATTAACCCTCCACTCTGTGTACTTGCCTGTTAAAGATAACCACATATTGTTAAAGATTTGAAGAACTTGATTCTGAATTTTCAAAAGTTTTTCATGTGCTTTTTACCCAAGATTTGTGAATGACAAAGGGAGCACAGCTGTCATAATAGAAAAAGAAATATATACCATAGTGACCAAAAATGAGTACAAAGCCTTGGTAAAATCTATATATGATATTGATTGGTCCACTCTAGATTGTTCTGCTTAAAAACTTTATTTCCTCCCTTTTTTATTATAAGAGATAAGCAGGGTCAGAGTAGTTGAGGATACAAAACCCAAGTATATGCTGCGTTATCAGTGAGCCCCCCATCTCCACTCTCATTCAGTGTCATTACTAGCCAAAATGTTTTTTTTTTTGGGGGGGGGGAGAAAGAGATTTTACTGACTGTTTTTTTGTCAATAATTAGCATAATGTTCATTTTGAATACGATTCATAAAATCACTGCACAATTCAGCAAAACTGCTGCATTTACCAACCAAGATTCAGATTTTGGCACATATCATGTCACTATGTTACTGCTGTTTATTTAACCAAATGGAAAGTTGTGGCACCATCTATGAAATCATGACAGGAGCCAGTAAAACTTCTGTGTTTACTGACCAAGTTTGAAATTTCTGTAGACGACGTGTTAGCATTTTCACGGTCTTTATTGAACCAAACGTAGAATTTTAATGGCATTGGAAAAATTGTGGCACAAAGCACCACAATTTTACCAAATTATTTTTTTCCAATGTAGTAAGTTCAAGTCTAGCTAAACCTTCATCATATGTAGTATAGGCCATACCTAGTATAATTTTTATTGCTCTTTTTTTAATACTTTCAATTTAAGAACATTGGTCTTTGGTCAATCCAGGGTGCCAGGCAGGGCAAGCATATTCCAGACAGGGTTATATAAGAACAATAAAGTATTTTAAGGTTTTGGACTGATATGGAGAACCGTTTGAGAAGGGAGAAAGATTTAAGGAGAAAACTACCAGATTTAAATAAGTGGGAAATGTGGGAGTCCCATTTAAGGTTGTTGTCCAACAGCACACCAAGCAGTTTAACTGTGTTTAAATTTGGTATGCAAAGGTAATTATTGATAGGGGGTATATTTAAAAAAAAAAGAAAATAGCATGAAACTACTTTTGGGTATGCTTAAGTTAAGTTTAATATTGTCAAGATTATTCTTTAAATTGTTAATGAGTGAGTTGAGTGTAACATTCAAAGGATTAGATGTTTGACAAAGGTTCAGTAATGTCAAATCATCCACAAATTTAAAAGAGTTGCTGAAACTTGGTAAAACGTTATTAAAAGCAATTAAAAATGCTAAAGGACCTCATTTAGTCCCTTAAGGTGCTCTGCAGGAAATTGAGGAAAAACCTGATGAATCCCTGTTAGGGAGGACTACACATTGTTCATGGCCAGACAAAAAACTAGCTAACATATGTAAAACAAAATCTCTTGTACCTAAAGCCCTTGCATTATCTATAACAGTCTGATGACCCAAGTTGTTGAAGGCTTTGCTAATATCAGCAAATACAGCCTTAACGTAGGAACTATTCAACTCAAGATGTTTGAAAATAGTGTAAAGTATATAAATTAAGCAATGCGTGGTGCTATGATTTGGCCTAAAGCCAAACTGATTTGGGTTTATTTTATCATAAATATTGTCAAAAAGGAAATTGTAAATAAATCTTTCAAAGATTTTAGAGAAACTGGAGGTTTTTGATATTGATCTTAAGTCAGAGGGAACTTTTGGGGTCTTAGTTTTCAGTATAGGAGATATAATAGCTCATTTAAAACATAGTGGAAAAATACCATCTACAAAAAATTGGTTAAAAATAGCAGTTAGAGGTACACTTAAATACTGGGCATATTCCACAATCAATTTGGTGGGAATATCCCCTGGGTATACTGACTTATTTGTGTCAAGAGTTTTGAGTTTAAGTTGAGTCTGATGAATTGCAATCACAGGAATGTCACTCACTGCACTGTTGGCCGGCACATGTTGGAGTGGCAGGTGAATTTTACAAATTGAAGCAAAATGATCATTTATGACATCCGCACCCACTGGGTCACCTTTACTGTCCAGTAAGAAAAACTTTGAAGAGACCTTTCCTATGAGATCTTGGACACGTTTGTGGAATTTCTTAGGGTCCGAATGCAATAACTTATTGAGCACGTGAGCACCGTGCTCCTTTCTCGCTCCCTTCTCAAACGGTTCAGCCTGGCAGGAGGCATTAGATTTGTTGACTTCGAGATGGTCATTATTACTTGGAAGGTTTGGAGCTAGAGGGGATGATCGAATTTCCATCACAATGTTCGCCAGGTCATTGCCCCATAGACAACACGGGGGAGTAATTGGGAGAGGCTGGGGTTGACTGAAACAAGTATCAGCAAAAATAATTACCGTTTTTAGACTATCCTTGTTTAAACTATCCTTTTTTGCAGAACAATCTAGGCATAGCCAACTTTTAGTCCATTGGAAACGTTCAATTCCAGCACATTGTTTGTGGAAGTATGATCCACAGTCATTGTATATCAAACAGTTTAAAGTTGCCCTGCAACGACATTTGGGGCACACTCTCCTAGTCATTCTTGGGTTTAGGATAAAATGAAGTTTAGTCTCTAATTAATTCTGAATATAATCCTTTTTATTCACACTTGTCCAAAAACTGGGATTTAATCCTTTTAAAAGAATAAATAGGCCTTAAAAGGTCAGAGACTGAATAGCAACTGAATTAAGAGTGAGGCTGAAGGCACATCCAATCCTCTAATAGAAAATTTCAGTTTTTTATGAAGTGAAATACTCCTTGATCCCCCCCCATGAGAATACTCTAAATACAAATATTATTTTAGTAACACCATTTTTTAAGGTTCTTTTCTGTTTTCTTGTAACTATTAGTGTGCTAAATACTTGCTTAGACAGGCCATTCATAATGGGAGGCTTTTTTTGTTTTTTAAGGAAATTAAGTTTATTTCTTTGTAAGATTGTTTTTCTTGTTGAAAGACACTTTGTTTGATAAAATTCTTTAAATTTTCTTGAGAGTTAGATCTTTTTACACTAAAGATATGACCTACAATTACTTTGACACAAAATGTAGATTAAATCCTTATCCCCTATCTTTAGCAAAAACAAGTTTCTATGTTAAGATAAAACATGTAATTATTGCTAAGATATCAATCAAGGAACAGTCATTGCTGGCAGTGGGAAGAAGGATAGAGCTGCCAAAGGTCAGTCTTTACGCCTCTAATTATACAGTACAATCATAAAAGATCCAACCAGTTGCAAGGATGCAAACTGGCTAGTGAGGAAAAATTTTGAGCTGAGGCTCAAGGCTGTGAAGCTACTGAGCCAGTAGCTTCACAGGTAGACTATAATATAGCCTACCATAGAGAAAAGGTGGATTTTAAAAATGTTTGATAGGTTGCTCATTGGTAGCTTGCTGGGGAAATGACAAAAAGTCAAAAGGGAACAGATTAGTATAAAAATAGGTAAACAGGTACTTGCAGATAAAAAGATTTCCCCCAAGAAATGTTGAACAGCTAATATTCTTGGTTTGGGCACTAGCTTTTTTTTTTTTTTTTTTTTTTTTTTTTTTTTTTTTTTTTTTTTTTTTTTTTTTTTTTTTTTTTTTGTTGCAAATCCTCAGCTTTTGAAACTTGGAATTTAGCCCATCAACCTAAAAAAAACCAGTGGTCTAATTCATTTGAGTGAAGCCTGCTTGACCAATGTTCAGGGCCTATCAAATTCAAAGAGAATCAGGGCTCATTCCCACAGTAGGTTGGTGGGGCTCAAAAGTTGAATAGGTCTTTGAAAATTCTTCCCTTGTACTTTTATTTTCTATTTTTTACAAAGCTTGGAGGAGCAGGATATACCTCTTTAAATTATCATTTTTATGTCTAATTGGTCCAAGGTACTTACCCTGTATGTTTTTAGCTGATCAGAAAAAAAACATACCTAACTTTCTGCCAGAAAGTTGGCAGTGGTGTTCTGTTAGAGGAACCCCAGGCCCTTTAGTTCTAACAAGGTGCAACGTGAACACCTTTTTACAAAAATTTGGCAATTGAGTCGGGTTTGTTGGAGGGGCCAGTGGACTGCAAAAAAAAATAACTGCAAAAAAAATATTTGGAAAACAAAAACCAAAGCATGATTTTAAGCCAGGAAATGAAGCAAAAAGATAGAACCAATATTTTATTAAAGACATCCACTTAGCTGTTCTTACTACAAAAAAAACTAACCTTACAAGCTACTCAAACAGAAATAATGTTGTTTTGTTCTTTCTGTTGGGGTAACTTCAAAAAGTTTACGTGTTTTCTTCCTATGTTTGTAGCACAGTTCCACCACGCTTGGCACAGTTCTGCCACTCTTGGTACAGTCCTACCACACTTGGCACATTTCTGCTACAATTGGCAAAGTTCTGCCACACTTGGCACACTTCCAATATACAATTGTTCACAATAATTATTTTGCTGTTCTGTGCTTAGTTTTACTGGATCAGAATCAGAAATTTTAAGATCCTTATTAAGGTCATTAGGCTAAATATCCCTAGAAAAACTTAGTTTTTTGGATTTTTCTCACATGACTTGGTTGATTCTACTGTTTTTGGAAAAACTTTAAACTTCCTTTAATTTTTTCAAGAAAGTGAGTAAAGTTTAGCCAATAGTAGATGATTTTTGAGAACTTTAAAATAAACCACATATATGTAATTGTGGTTGCTGTGATAACTGCAACCTAGTAAAGAATTAACCACAGCCATAGTAACCAAAAACTGTCCTGTGAAAAAGAATTGCCATTTGTAGTTGATTCAGGTGTTGTAATTATTGTCTTATAGTAAAATTTCGATTAGTCTTTGTATTACAATTTTATTTGAGAATAAATTTATAGACATTTGAAAACTAGCCCAACACACTCGAAAATGTTGTAAAAAATGTACAGTTTTGCTTCAAATCAACAAATCTATTGAATTTTTTTTTAACAGTGTGCTTAAGTTTTTCAAATCATTGATGAAAAATAAAAAAATAAAATCGCTATAATAATCAAGATGACTGGAAAAAACTATTGCAAATGAGTTTTACAATAGTTTGAACCAGCCTCTTTTGGTTTGGCTAAATATACCCCTCAATATTCCCTGAAACTTTCAACTTAATACCCTTAGCCATTCCTGCTTAGAAGGCCTTTTTACAACCAGCATGCAGACAGTGTGTTTTGATTTTTTTGAACATGTCCCTCAGCATCTTCTGACAGTTTCACCTAATTCTTAGGCCAATTTCCTAAGTATTTTTGGAGACCCGGGATCAAATATACTCCCTTTCCCATGAACGAAACCTATATGTAAGCAACTGGTAACTTGCATAATTTATAGCTCTTCCTCCAGGTGTTTTGAGGAATCTTATCATCTCTGGAGGCATAGTTGTTTGACCTGTAGACTAATTTAAACAAAGTGGATATCTCGGAATTTTGATCAGATGTCTTTGGAGGAGGGCAGTTTAAAAGGGCGTGAGGGGGGATGCCCTTCAATCAGTTTTGACTCTTAAAAAAATACACTAGCGCTTTCAATTTCCAATCGAACGAGTCCCCTTCGTAGTTATCGACCACTCCTACATATGGAGGGGCTCTGAGAAAAAAAATTATACATTGTAGCCTTATAGGCGACGCTAGAGCATTACCTCTGACAATTAAATTGTTGAAATGCAATTTGGATTCTAAAACTGAATTTTAATATTCAGTGAATATATCCGATCTGTGCTAGTTTTAAGCTAAATATTTTAACTATAGATGTAAAACAACTGAAGGCTGCAAGTTTCGAGCCGTTAAAAATTAACCAAAAGCAAATAACTATTGGCCTTTTCGGGCCTTAGTTCATGGCAAACCAGCATCTAGAAAAGGCTAGTTGAATCATTCGTATTTTTTCTTTGTTGCATTGGAATCAAGTGTTCAAGTATATCCTAATTTCTACCCACAGTCTTCTTACCTTTCAGTGCCTTTTCTTTCTTATCAGTAGTCTTTTTTCGGTTTTTCATCTTCTTTGTCTTTTTCCTTTACTGTAAAAAGGGATTTTCAAATAAATATATACTTTTGGCTAAAAATACAGATTAGTAATAATAACGACAAAAAGCTTACTCACCCCGCCCCTCTCTCTCTTTCTCTCTCTCTGTCTGTATTTCTCTCATCATTGTACACTTTGGCTTTTCTAGTTCTCTCAGAGCTTTTTTACTTCTCATAGTAATGAAACAAAATGTTGCTGAATTCTTGGTTATAAGGAATCGCTGAATTACAGATGTTGTCATTTGGACCTAAATATTGACTCTAATCGTTTTAATCTTTACTTAGGCTGCCTCTCCATCTGTATTTATATCAGGCAATTATCCGAAATAGGAAGCTAAAGAACAAAAGAAAACCACCCTCATTTACTGATGTATAGTTTACTCTTGTTTTCGAAACTAAAGGGGCGGGGGGGGGGGAGGGAATTTTACAGTACAAACAATGTTAAAGTGTTTCAAAAACACTGTATTCAGAATCCAGGACACTTGAATGTTTGGAAGTTTTTTGAAAATATGATACTAGCATTACATGTTTTTTTTTTAATGGTGTTATATACCTGAAATATGTATCAAAATTTTCTGAGGCTTATACAAAGCTATTTCTATGCTCTAATTATCTTGCTTTAGATTGTTATTCTTATTTAATAATATTAATTTAACCAAATCTAAAAGTTAATACCTTTTTTAATTTTCCTCTGGAAAAAAATTCGACGAGGATGGGATTCGAACCCACGCGTGCAGAGCACATTGGATTAGCAGTCCAACGCCTTAACCACTCGGCCACCTCGTCTTGTTTATGATTTAGATTATGTCAATATTATTTAAGATTGTAAAAGATGAATTGTGTACTCACTTAAGAGTCAATGGAGCCCTCCATTGGCGCCATAAGCTGAATTTTTGGGGGAGGGCTTAGCTGGTCTAATCAGCACATCCAATGCTGTATGGTAAATATATACCAAATCATATTATTGAGTTAGGATTAAAGTGAATACACCATTCGATGCCTTTTTTTATGCTGATTTCGAATATAATAATCATTTCTATCGGAAACGAATTTTAGCCCCCCCCCCCTATATATGCCAATTCAGGGTATATATTTCTACATTAGGGGGGATGGGGACAAATTTTGTTTCTGATGTAAATGGGAGGTAAGTTTAAACTTTACCCCCCCCCCCCCCCCCCCCCCCTAATGTAGAAATATTTACCATGAATTGGCATATATAGGGGGGGGGGGCTAAAATTCGTTTCCGATAGAAATGATTATTATATTCGAAATCAGCATAAAAAAAGGCATCGAATGGTGTATTCACTTTATTCCTAACTCAATGATATGATTTGGTATATATTTAGCTGCTGTATAATAGAAATCTCAAAACGAAAATATAAATTATAAGGCATCATCATTCAGCTAGGGGGGGGGCTGGAGTCCCCCTCTGCCCCCCCCCCCCCCCCATATGGGAGCTCATGGAGCCCTCGGAGCTTATTATTATGAAGGAGGAAATGACTAGTTTTAAAAACCACCAGAGAAAGCTGAGTCTGATATGAAAGTAGAGAGTTTAGAATTAGACAATCTAGAACATGAGTTGAGTAATTTTAGGAAAATAGCTTGTGAAGTAGGCTAGCAGAAGCATGGGCGCCCATAAGGGGGGGGGCACCCGCCCCTCCTGGCTGAATGATGCTGCCTTATTTTTATATTTTTGTTCTGAAATTTCTATTATATAGCATTAAAAGTGCCAATTAGATGAGGTTTGGCCCCCCCTGGAATTCAGCTTATGGGTGTCCATGAGCAGAAGATTTCGATAAACTTGTAGCCGATAACATAATTTAGCTATGATGAAAGTGAATGCTACATTTGATGCCTTTCTTCATCCTCTTTCATAATACAATAATCACTTCTGGGGGAAATTGCATTTTGATCCTTTAAAGGCCTCAAAATGTAAGAAAAAATTGTCATGTGTAGCATACTTAGGAATGGTATTTTTTTTTTATTAGTCTTGTGCCCGAGCCAAACAATAATCACATCTGTCGATAAAAAAAAAAACAACTCTTATGAATAACATGGGGTTTGTCTTGATTTTGGCGCCACACTTTTTCAGAATTTGCGAGGTAAAACTGCACGTAATTGGTTTAAAAGATTTGCACCAACATGCTGCTCCAAGCTTCCATATTTTCTATTTCGAAAATTCTGCCTTAAATCTCGACTCTGATTGGTCAGTTTAGAATTTTATGCTTGAAAGTTCAACACTGTTCAACTCGAGAAATTACTAACGTCGTGTTCGACAAGTATGACTATAATGTGGCCTTAACATTAATAGTAAAATGTTATTAGCCTATAAAAATAAATTTGCAGAATCATGGTTCCAGCAGTAGCTGCAACCTAGTAAAGAGTGAACCACAGCCCATACTAACCAAAAGTTAAAAAATGTGTTTTGAAAAAAAACTGCCTTCTGAAAAAAAATTGCCACCCGACACTGATTCAGGAATAGTAAGTATTATTTTGTTTCGTTTTAAAATTAAAAGTTTATTACGAAAGGAAATTTATGATGATTTCGAAAAAAAAAACAGCCTGAAACCCCTAAAAATAGCGTTAGATCAAAATGAAAAGTATTCTTTTGGAATCAGCATGGTCGAAAATCCTATGCAGGGAAATTACAGTCCCCCTCCTTGAACAATAAGGACAATTAATTTTTTTCCATGGGTAGTACTGATCTGTCTCCCTTTTTTTCTTCTGTTTTTTTTTTTTTTTTTTGGTTTTCAACAGGTCTAGCGGGTGACCAGAAAATCATAGGGAAATGTTTAACGGCCCATTTGAACGGAAATTAAATTTGGTAGTGCCTTTTTTTAGTGACCGAAAAGATCGGAGGGCAACTAGCCCCCCCCCCTAAAGGCCCCCTACCCCAAAGTTGTCCTATAAAAATTTTGAGATAGCCATTTTGTTTAAAATAGTTCAAAGGCCCAATAAATATGGTTTTAATGACGACATGACCAACCATAGTCCCTGGGGAAGGGTTGTACGTGGTATCGGGCGTATCGGTATCGCACGTATCGGTAGCGAACCACAGCCCATAGCAACCAAAAGTTAAAAAACTCGTTTTGAAAAAAACTGCCGATGAAAAAAAATTGTCATCTGACACTCACTCAGGAATGGTAACTATTATTCCGGTTCGTCTTAAAAGTAAAAGTTTATAGCGAAAAGAAATTTATAGTGATTTTGAAAAAAAGTTTAAGTTATCAAAAAGATTGGAGGGCAACTAGCCCCCTCCCTAAAGGTCCCTCCCCCCAAAGTCATTCAATCACCATTTTTAGATAGCTATTTCGTTCAATATAGTTCAAAGATCAAATATCTTTGGTTTTGGTGATGATTTGACCCTCCTTAGTCCCTGGAGAAAGGGCTGCACACGGTATCGGTATCGAACATATTGGTATCACGCGTATCGGTATTGGCGTATTGTTATTAGGCGCATTGGTATCGCAGGTATCTAGACATATTTTTAATAGCTCATATAAAAGATATTGCTCATATCGACGTCCTTCCTATAAATTCAACCATCAGCAAGTTCCAAATGGCACTAAAAACGGTACTTTTGGTGCCATGTCTCAAGTGGAAAGCTGGGGCTAGTGGGCTACCAGTACTTTTTAGAGTAACGTTCTCATTTGAAAGCTATTGCTCACATCTACGTGACGTTTATCAATTCTACCATCCGTAAGTGTGATATAGCACTAAAACAATACTTTTGATATCACTTCTTAAGTAGAAAAGCTTGGATGTATAAAACGAAATCATCATTATAATAATTATGTTCCAAAACTGGTAACTGGAGGTTTGCAAGAACACCTCTCGTATTTTCCTCCTCCAAGCCCCCTTAATAAGCTACGCGTTAATATATAGCTCTAGTATATCAAATAATATTATTAGAGGCGTGGTTCTGTTGATAAAGCGTTCGACTTCAAAATAGAGTGTTTTGTGTTCGATTCCTGTGATGCACTCATTTTTTAAAGCATGTCCCAGGAAGGTATTTGGTCAAGCATTTTGATTCAAAAGGGAATAGAGGTCATCCAGTTCATAGTTTCGAACGACATTCTGAGTTGATCTCTAAATCCATACCCAACGAATGACGTAATTTTTTAAAAATCCTTTGGGAGGGGTCAAAGTTGGAGCTAATTTTCCCAAATCAAGTGAAAATGGCAGAGAAAACTGAAAAATAAGCCGCATAGTAATAAAAAGGGTTAGGAAGTACTAAAGAAAACTGACCTGTTTCAGTGGATGCTTGAATTATGCAGGCTTATCTTAGTTTTGACAACATTTTTGGAGAAACTTAATTTCAGCTGGGAGGGGGGGGGGTGTGGACAAACTGGGGTCTGGAGAAACCTTGAGGTCTGGCAGGGGAAGTTGCCCCTCTGCCCCATAGCAAATTACGCCCCTGACCCCAACGACTTGCCACTAAGTGTTTGGACAAGTGTAGGCGTGTGGTTCTGGAACCCCTCAAAGTTGTATATTAAAAGAAGGATTACTTATTGTTATACTTACTTATTCAAATTATTTACTTGACAATTCCACCGTAATATTCTCTCCATACGTAAGATTGTGCATCCAAAGAGGAAGAAAGACAAATGTAAACAGCTCTGTAGGAGAATTCAGGTAATTCTTCCCAAAATTTTTGAAATGAAAACAAACTTAGTTTGTAATACCATTTATCTTACCTACTTAAAAAAAATGATCTTTTTAAAAAAATTCCATTCATTTCTGAATAACGAGTGGCTTTTTATTTAGGGACAGGTCAAATAAATCTCTAAGTCTGAAGGCACATTTCTGTTGAGCTAGCAAAATTTTCCGCAAGTATGTAGATATATACGTCCGCTCAGTTAACCTTTTGTGTCGAAGCTACTCGCCTAGAGCTACTTTGTTATGTGTGACAAAATTTAATTTTTCAAAACAAAGAATTAAAGATCTATTTCTTATATTTAATTTTTTTTACAAAAAGAAACGACACTATGTTTTGAATTTGTTTTTCCTCTCTAAACTTATTTTTTCCTTCAATTCTTGTACGGCTTCTTAGTTCAGCTCCTTAATAAGGGCTGAGGTGTCTTATCTCCCCTAGATTGGAGGTGATTAGAAATTATACAAAAAAATAAGTTTTCAACTGAAACAGGACCAACATTAAAACTTAAGGCGAACATAAATTAAGGCGAATATAAATAAATTATAAACAACATAGCAGTGTTGTTTCTAAATTAATTTTGAATCAAAAGCGAGCATAAATTATAAATTAATTAAAAAAACAAAAACAAAGTTTTTCCGAGGGAAGTAAAGAGCGAAGCTGAAACTTAAAGCGAACAAAAATTATTACTTCACAGCTTATCAGAGGCAATGATATAGCGTTGCCTATAGTAAAGGCCATACGGCTCCAATGTTTTATTATTATTATTATTTTTTTCCCAGAGGCACTTCATATGGAAGGGATCGTCGTAGAAACTTCAAATGGGGCTTATTCGAATGAAAATCGAGAGTTCTAGTGCCCTTTTTAAGGGTCAAAAGTGATTGGAGGGCAACTAGCCCCCCCCCACGCCCATCATTTCCCCAAACACATCCAATCAAAATTTTGAGATAACCATTTTGTTCAGCGTAGTTTTTTCCCTGATAGAAAATATGTTTTTGAGGAGGACACTTCCCCAAAACCCTCAGGGCAAGGGTTTTAAGTTAGGCCCTGGGCATATAAGGTTTTTATAGAAGGCATTGTCGTAGAAACTTCAAAACAGGCTCATTCCATTGGAAATTCAAAGGGCTAGTGCTCTTTTTAATAGTCGAAAGTGATTGGAGGGCAACTAGCCCCCCGCCCACGACCATCATTTCCCCAAACACATCCAATCAAAATTTTCAGATAGCCATTTTGTTCAGCGTAGTTTTTTCCCTGATAGAAAATATGTTTTTGAGGAGGACACTCCCCCACAACCCTCAGGGCAAGGGTTTTAAGTTATGCCGTGGGGGCATATAAGGTTTTTATAGAAGGCGTTGTCGTAGAAACTTCAAAGAAGGCTCATTCGATTGGAAATTCAAAGGGCTAGTGCCCTTTTTAATAGTCGAAAGTGATTGGAGGGGAACTAGCCCCCCCCCCAAGCCCATCATTTCCCGAAACACATCCAATCAAAATTTTGATATAACCATTTTGTTCAGCGTAGTTGATTTCCACATAGAAAATATGTTTTTGAGGAGGACACTCCCCCACAACCCTCAAGGCAAGGGTTTTAAGTTATATTCGGGGGGCGTATAAGGTTTATATAGAAGGCGTTGTCGTAGAAACTTCAAAAAAAGGCTCATTCGATTGGAAATTCAAAGGGCTAGTGCCCTTTTTAATAGTCGAAAGTGGTTTGAGGGCAACTAAACCCCCTCTCATGCCCACCTTTTCCCCAAACACATCCTATCAAAATTTTGAGATAGCCATTTTATTAAACGTAGTTTTAAGTTCGGGAAATTAGGTCTTTGAGGATGACAACTCCCCCACAGCCCTCAGGGCAAGGGTTGTAAGTTATGCCATTGGGGCATATAAGGTTTTATATAGACAACGTTGTTATAGAAACTTCAGAAAGGGCTCATTTGATTGGAAATTTAAATGGCTAGTTCTCCTTTTAATAGTCGAAAGTGATTCTAAGGCAACTGACACTCCTTCCACGCCCACCATTTCCCCAAACACATCCAATCAAAATTTTGATATAGCCATTTTGTTCAACGTAGTTGAAAGTTCTGGAAATTATATGTTTGAGCAGGACACTCCCCCCACAGTCTTCAGGGGCAAGGGTTATAAGTTATGCCCTGGGGGCATATATGGTTCTTATGGAAGGAATGCTCGTATAAACTTCAGAGAGGGCTCATTTGATTGGGAATTGAAAGTTCTAGTTCACTTTTTAAGCGTCAAAAGATATTGGAGGGTAACCAGCTTCACCCCCCCCCCCCAAACCCTTTTTTTCCAAATGCATCCAATAAAAATTTTAAGATAGCTGTTTTGTTAAAAATAGTTCAAAGATCATATAACAAAAATGGCGGTGTTGACACAACCCACCAGGGCCCGAGGGCAGGCCTTGGAAGTTGTGCCCTGGGGGCATATATGGGTCTTATGGAAGGGATGCTTGTATTAACTTCAAAGAGGGATCATTTGATTGGAAACTGAAAGTTCTAGTTCACTTTTTAAGAGTCAAAAGAGATTGGAGGGCACCTAGCCCCCCCCCCCTCGCCCTTTTTTCCTCAAACCCATTCGATACGAACTTTGAGATAGTTTTTTTTAATAGTTCAATGACCATATAACGAAAACTCAGGGGTCAACACAGCCCCCCAAGGCCCGAGGGCAGGTGTTGTAAGTTATGCCCTGGGGGAATATATGGTTCTTATGAAAGGGATGCTCGTAAAAAATTCAGAGATAGCTCATTTGATTGGAAATTGAAAGTTCTAGTTAAGTTTTTTTGAGTCAAAAGAGATTGGAGGTTAACTAGCCCCCCCACGCCCCTTTTTCCCCAAATGCATCCAATAAAAATTTTGAGATAGCCGTTAAGTTAAAAATTTCTCAAAAGTCAGATAACAAAAACTCAGGTGTCGTCACACCCCCCCCCAGGGCCCGGGGGCAGGCGTTGTAAGTTATGCCCTGGGGCATATATTGTTCGTATGAAAGGGATGCTCGTATAAACTTCAGAGAGGGCTCATTTGATTGGTTATTGATAGTTCGAGCTCACTTTTTAATAGTCAAAAGAGATCCGAGGGCAGCTAGCCCCCCCCCACGCCTTCTTTTTCAAAATCCATCTGATGAAAATTTTGAGATGGAAAAAAATAGTTCAAAGGTCGGATAAGAAAAAATCCGGTGTCAATAGAACCCCCCAGGGCACTGGGGAAGGCGTTCTAAGTTATGCCCTAAGGGCATGTATGGTTCTTATGAAAGGTATGCTCGTATAAACTTCATAGAGGGCTCATTTGATTGGAAATTGAAAGTTCTTGTTCACTTTTTAAGAGTCAAGAGAGTTAAACTAGCCCCCCCCCCCCACGCACTTTTTCCTTTACTTTTCTTTGAAAAACTTATTTTTCGGAAAGTTTTTTTTTAATTAATCTAATATATATCAATAAAACTAATGCAAATGAATTAACCGGTAATATTTCCCTATTTTTGTAGAATTACAGAAATCTAGTGCTTTACTGAAAACACAAAACAATATAAGAGTTCTGGTGCGGCAAAACTAAACCTTTTAAGGACACTTTTAACAGTATAAAAGTAAAGCATTTTTAGATTGTTGCTTTATTTATTTCTTTCATTTAATTTGGCATCACTTCTGCACAATGAGCTCAGTTCAATGATGGACGGTCGTTTTGGACCTGAAAAATTTCATGATTATTTTGTAGACAAGTTCAAAGTGAAGGAATCTTATTAGTATTAGGACTACAGACTCGCTTTAGAATTTGTATCACAAATTAAAATTCTCCGTTTTTTAGAGAGAAATAACTGGATTCCCATATTTCATATTACGGTTGATATGTTTTTCATTTCGGGTAATCATAGGCAGCGCAATCACGCTGCCTAAGAAAAGAACGATGTTGGCACAATGTATTTTTTTTTTTTGGGGGGGGGTAGACCAGGGCACTTCGTATCGAAGGAGTTGTCGTAGAAACTTCGAAAGGGGCTCATTCGATTGGAAATTGAAATGGCTAGTGCCCTTTTTAATAGTCGAAAGTAATTGGAAGGCAACTAACACCCCTTCCACACCCACCATTTCCCGAAACACATCCAATGAAATTTTGAGATAGTCATTTTGTTCAGCGTAGTTGATTTCCAGATAGAAATTATGTTTTTGAGGAGGGCACTCCCCCACAACCCTCAGGGAAAGGGTTGTAAGTTACACCCTGGGGGCATACAAGATTTTTATAGAAAGCGTTGTCGTAGGAACTCTAAAAAAGGCTCATTCGATTGGAAATTCAAAGGGCTAGTGCCCTTTTAATAGTCGAAAGTGATTGGAGGGCAACTAACCCCCTCTCACGCCCACCTTTTCTCCACACACATCCAATCAAAATTTTGAGATAGCCATTTTGTTCAACTTAGTTGAAAGTTCTAAAAATTAGGTCTTAGAGGATGACAACCCCTCCCCACAGCCCTCAGGACAAGGGTTAAAAGTTATGCCCTGGGGCATATAAGGTTTTTATAGAAAGCGTTGTCGTAGAAACTTCAAAAAGGGCTCATTCGATTGGAAATTCAAAGGGCTAGTGCCCTTTTTAATAGTCGAAAGTAATTGGAAGGCAACTAACACCCCTCTCACGCCCACCTTTTCTCCAAACACATCCAATCAAAATTTTGAGATAGCCATTTTGTTCAACGTAGTTGAAAGTTATGGAAATTAGATCTTTGAGGATGATAGCCCCCTCAGGGCAAGGGTTATAAGTTATACCCTGGGGGCATATAAGGTTTTTATTGTAAGCTTTGTCGTAGAAACTTGAAAAAGAGCGCATTCGATTGGAAATTCAAAGGGCTAGTGCCCTTTTAATAGTCGAAAGTGATTGGAGGGCAACTAACCCCCCTCTCACGCCCACCTTTTCTCCAAACACATCCAATCAAAATTTTTAGATAGCCATTTTGTTCAACGTAGTTGAAAGTTTTGGAAATTAGGTTTTTAAGGATGAAACCCCCCCGCCCCCGTCCCCCACAGCTCTCAGGGCACCGGTTGTAAGTTGTGCCCTGGGGGCATTTAAGGCTTTTATAGAAAACGTTGTCGTAGAAACTTTAAAAAGGGCTCATTCCATTGGAAATTGAAATGGCTAGTGGCGTTTTTAATAGTCGAAATTAATTGGAGGGCAACTAACCCTTTTCTCACGCCCACCATTTTCCCAAACACATATAAATCAAAATTTTGAGATAGTCATTTTTTTCAACGTAGTTAAAAGTTCTAGAAATTATGTCTTTGAGGATGACAACCCCCCCCCCCTCCACAACCCTCATATCAATGGTTTTAAGATATGCCCTGGGGGCGTATGAGGTTTTTATAGAAAGCGTTGTCGTAAAACTAGTAGAAACATATTATCCAATACGAAGCTAACATAATTTATTCTTGGTTACGGTTTGTTGGTTATATGGTTTGATGTTAATTCTTAGTTCTGTTTGTTGTTGATTATATGGTTCGATGGTTATATGATTTGATGTTGTTTCATAGTTCTGTTTGTTGGTGGTTATATGGTTTGATGGTTATATGGTTTGATGTTGTTTCATAGTTCTGTTAGTTGATGGTTATATGGTCTTATGGTTATATTGTTTGTTGGTTATATGGTTTGATGTCGTTTCATAGTTCTGTTTGTTGATGGTTATATGGTTTGTTGGTTATATGGTTTGATGTTGTTTCATAGTTCTGTTCTGTTTGTTGGTCAACTTGTTTGATGTTTTAAGCCTAATACTCCGAAGCTAAGTTTACACGGGCGGTTCTTGACTGTGTTCAGTATAATACGCAAATTCCATTTGAACAGTGTTGTAAGGTCCCCTATCCCAACCCCCAAAAGCCCCCCCCAACTTTCCCCCCCCCCAACTTTCCCCCCCCCCCCCCATTATTTATAATACTTTTTTATTTTGCGCGCTTGAGACACAGAAGGGCCTCCCCCCTCCACCCAACTTTTGCCCCTCCCATTTTTTTACACTTTTTTTGCGCGCTTGAGACACAGAAGGGCCCCCCAACTTTTTGCCCCCCTCCATTTTTTAATAATTTTTTTTGCGCGCTTGAGACACAGAAGGGCTCCCCTCCCCCCTCCCAACTTTTTTGGGGCCCTCCCCATATTTTTTAATAAAAAATAAGGGGGGCAATTCTGTGTCTCAAGCGCGCAAAAAAAGTGAAAAAAATGGGGGGGGGCAAAAAGTTGGGTGGAGGGAGGGGCCCTTCTGTGTCTTAAGCGTGCAAAAAAACACTGTTAAATGGGACTTACGTATTATACTGAACACAGTCGAGAACCGCCCATGTAAACTTAGGTTCACACTTGCAACATTGTTCAAATGGGACTTACGTATTATACTGAACACAGTCAAGAACCGGCCATGTAAACTTAGGTTCGGAGTAATAGGCTTAGAAACATCAAACAAGTTGACCAACAAACAGAACATAATTATGAAACAACATCAAATCATATAACCAACAAACCATATAACCATCAACAAACAGAACTATTAAACAACATCAAACCATATAACCAACAAACAATATAACCATCAGACCATATAACCATCAACAAACAGAACTATGAAACAAGATCAAACCGTATAACCAACAAACCATATAACCATCAAACCATATAACCATCAACAAACAGAACTATGAAACAACATCAAATCATATAACCATCAAACCATATAACCAACAACAAACAGAACTAAGAAACAACATCAAACCATATAACCAACAAACCATAACCTTGAATAAATTATGTTAGCTTCGTATTGGATAATATGTTCCTACTAAAACTTAGTTGAACTTAATTGGAGGGCAACTACCCCCCTCTCACGCCCACCATTTCCCCAAACACATCCAATTAAAATTTTGAGATATTCATTTTGTTCAACGTAGTTAAAAGTTCTGGAAATTAGGTCTTTTAGGATGACAACCCACTCAGAGCCCTCAGGGCAAGGGTTGTAAGCTATACCCTGGGGAATATAAGGTTTTTATAGAAAGTAAATTGTCGTAGAAAATTCAAAAAGGGCACATTTGATTGGAAACTGACAGGGCTAGTGCCCTTTTTAATAGTCGAAAGTGGTTGGAGGACAACTAGCCCCCCTCTCAAGCTCACCATTTCCCCAAACACATCCAATAAAAATTTTGAGATAGTCATTTTGTTTAACTTAGTTAAAAGTTCCGGACATTATGTCTTTGAGGATGATCACCCCCCTCCCCCCACACCCCTCAGGGCAAGGGTTGTAAGTTATGCACTGGGGGCATATAAGGTTTTTATAGAGCGTTACAATAGAAAAATTCGAAGGGCTAGTGCCCTTTTTAATAGTCCAAAGGGATTGGAGGAAAACTAACACCCCTCACACGTCCACCATCTCCCCAAAAACATCTAATAAAAATTTTGAGATAGCTATTATGTTCAACCTAGTTGAAAACTGCGGAAATTATGTCTTTGAGGATGACACTCCTCCCCACAGCCCTCAGCGCAAGGGTTGTAAGTTATGCTCTGGGGGTATATAACGTTTTGTAGAAATCGTTATCGTAGAAACTTCAAAAAGGGCTCTTTCGATTGGAAATTGAAAGGGATATTGCCCTTTTTAATAGTCGAAAGTAATCAGAGGGAGAATCACCTCCCCCCCCCCAACACCCATCATTTCCGATCAAAATTTTGATATGACCATTTTGTTCGACGTAGTTGAAAGGTCTGGAAAGTATGTCTTTGAGGATGACAACCCTCCTCCCATAGCCCTTATGACAAGGGTCGTAAGTTATGCCCTTGGGGCATATAATGTTTTTATAGAAAGTTTTGTCGTAGAAGTTTTAAAAAGGGCTCATTCGATTGGAAATTGAGAGGACTAGTGCCTTTTTTATTAGTCGAAAGTGAAAGAAGGCAAATGTCTCCCTCCACGGCTATCATTTCCCCAAACACTTCCAATCAAAATTTTTATATAGACATTTTGTTAAGCCTACCAGAAAGGTCCGGAATTATGTCTTTGAGGATAACAAATCCCCCCAGCCGTCAGGGCTAGGGTTTTAAGTTGTGCCCTGTGGACATATGGGGTATTTATAGAAAGTGTGGTCATATAAACTTCAAAGGGGGCTCATTGGATTGGTAATCAGACGCTCTAGTGCCCATTTTAAGATTCAAAGTGATCAGAGGGCAGCTACCCTCCCACCCCTACACACACGTCATATTGTCCCGAAATGCGTCTAATCGAAATTTTGAGAAAGCCATTCTATTCAAAATAGTCTAAATATCATATAACAAGGCTTTTGGGCTTGAAACAAACCCCAGAGATTAGGGGTGAGGGTTGTAAGTTATGACCAGGGGATATTAAAGGTTTTTATGGAAGGGATTGTTGTTTAACTTCAGAAGAGACTCAGTCTTTCTCCCTGAAAAAGACTATGTCAATATAAAACGAACAGAAATTTATCAAAAAAACTTTTTGCACAAAGTAAATTTTTCAAAAAAAAAGTAAAGAACTCCATTAAACCAAAAATTCTTTAATGTTTTCATTTATAACTTTAAGAAAACAAAAATAAATTAAGATTTTAAGGAATAAATATCAGCATATGTATATTAAACTGACAATTCACATTTTTTTCAGTAAATTCAGTTGATTTTTTTTCTGTAAAGTACAAATTATATTCTCGCTTTTAAAAAGCATAGGGTTTAGAACCCTACTCAGATTAATTTCTGCTCGTTTTGAGTTTGCCTTATTTTAATTTCTGTTTGTTTTGGGTTTCATTTATTTATTGATAATGATTTGTGGTAGTTGTATGCTTGGTAGATTATTTGATTCTATTTTTGTTCACTTTTGGTCTAATAGAGTTCTTTACTTTTTTTTGAAAAACTTGTTTTGTGCAAAAAGTTGTTTTGATTAATACTGGGTAAGACCAAGATGTTACCTGACAAATCAATCCATTATTTCATATACTGTGTAATAACTTTAAACTTATTATTTTTGTGCCTAAGTTTTTAAGATACTTTTAATTGTATACTGAAAATTTTTTATATCACTGCTCCTGTAGGACTATGAAGAGCGTTATAAATTAGTTTGTTGTTGTGAGTCTCCGTATTTACTTTTGACTCCTAAATCAATATTCTTGTTTTTTATACAAAAAACAAGATTTTTGTTCATTTTAAGTTTCAGCTTTGCTCTTTACTTCCCTCGGAAAGACTTTTTTTTTTTTTTTATTTTTTTTTTTTAAAGAGCCGAAAACTTCTAAAATTACGTCAGTTTCGCTGCAGGGCTCAGAAAGCGATTGTTGAATAAAAGAAGTTAAAAGTAAAAGGGATTAAGTGATTCACTTTCATCCTAGCTAAATTATGTTGTCAGCTTAGAGGCGAAGGGACGATCCATTTTGCAAGGAGGAATTAGAGACAGTACTAAAAGAAATGAGCAATAATAAGGCATCAGGTGCTGATAGTATGGTAAATGAATTTTTGAAATATAGGGGTTGCGAAGTTGGAGATAAATATGTTGATACTCATTGCTACTACTACTACTACTAACAACTCACCGCAGCACCAAGCCGCCTGAGGCCAACATAGCTACGCACGCTCCTCCTCCATCCCAATCTATTCAAAGCCTCTCTTTTTACACCCTCCCAGGAAGTTCCCATTTCCTTTAAATATTTCTTTATGACTTCCTCCCACCCCAGACGAGGACGGCCTGCTTTCCGTTTAGCCGTAGACGGTTGGCTGAAAAGGGCAATCATCGGTAATCTGTCATCCGCACAACTTGCCCTAGCCATCTTAACCTTTCTTTAATTATAGCCGTAGAAACCGGGATTGTACCACATTTTTCGTACAGTCTACTCTTTGAAATACGATCAGTCAGCCGGGTACCCAGAATCATCCGTAGGCAATTTCTCTGGGAAGCATCTAGCAAATCTTCATCCACTTTTCGGAGCGCCCATGCTTCAGAGCCATGTGTGACCACTGTCATCGCTGTAGCTTGTAATATTCTAATCTTGGTTTGCAGACTTATCTTCCTATTCTTCCAAACTTTTCTTTAACTGTGAAAAAACACCCTGAGCCTTGGCTATTCTACTTTTAACATCTTCGCTGTTCGCACCGTCTTTACTAATAATACTACCAAGGTAAGTGAAGCTACCATCGGATCAATGTTTCCGTTATCCAAGGTAACGGAACCTTTTCATCTTCACTTATTCCTAGCCTTAGTGACTTACTCTTCTTAACATTAATTTTGAAACCTATTCTAGCACCCTGAACTTAAAAACCCTCTAAAAGTTTATTCATTTTGATCACACTTTTATCTAGGGTGCTTAAATGATCAGCATAATCTAAGTCCAGGAAGGTTTTTCCTCCCCATATGATTCCGTGATCTCCCATTGCCTTTCCTGTGCTCCTTAAAACAAAGACCATCAAAATGATCTATATAAGGGGGATAGAACACAACCCTGTTTAACTCCCGATTTAATACAAAACCAACTGCTAATCTCATTTCCAACCTTAACCGCAGCAGTGTTATTCTCGTACATAGCAGTAATCACTTTATTGTATTTTTCTGGTATACCATACAATGATAAGACCTTTGCTAAATCTCTTCTATCAACAGAATCAAACGCTTGCTCGTAATCTATAAAACTGAGGACCAAAGGTGTTTGACAACTCAGGCACTTCTTAATTATTAACCTAAGAGTGAACATTTGGTCGAAACATCCTCTACCTTTCCTAATACCGCACTGTTCTTCTCTTAAAACTTTGTCTACGACATCTCTCAGTCTAAAAAGTATCATATTAATAAGTAATTTGCTACCTACAGAGACCAGACTAATGCCTCGATAATTACCACACTCACTCTTATCACCTTTCTTATGCAACGGTATAGTCAAGGTTTTCCTAAAATCGTTAGGTACTTTTCCTTCTTAAAAAATCATATTCATAACTTCAGTAACTTATATCTAAACTCAGAGCCACCATACTTAAGAAACTCATTTACCACACTATCAGCACTTAAAGCCTTATCATTTTTAATCCTTTTAGTACTGCCACTAATTCTTCCTCACAAAACAAATATTTCTTCACATCCAAGGTATCACAAACTTTATCTAGACTATAGGAAACCCCTTTATACCCTGACGAGGATAGGCTGGATATAAAAGGTTGAGCTGTTCCGGTGCTGCTAGATGGTTTGGGGTCTCCGCTCCGTCATAAGCTCCTTTCTCCATCCCTATCCCTACAGGGAAATCCTGCTTGCATGGCAACATGGTGGACCTTTCACGGGTTTTCCTAACCAGAACTGTGACTGCTAATAGCGCTTCTGGGGGACCTTGAGGAGTGGTGCCTCTCGAGGAAATTATGGCCTAGCAAACGACACAGCATTTGTACTTGATTCTGATTAATGCATAATTCTTATGGGTTTGGTCTGGCTTTTTGGGCTAAAAATTCTCTTCCTAGCTAAGTTATTTATTATGAGTTGCCTCTCCATAGTAGTCTAACATTTGTAGGCATGAATATACACTGAGTCGGAGGTAATATGCTTGAGATTGTCTGTGAGGAATTTCGACTCTTGTTGTCGACTCTGTGCAGGTGTCGACTCTTCGCGGTAGGGGAGCACCGCCAAGTGCGAAAAACTAGGCTGTGACCAAGATGGGCCCAGGATTACACAAAGTCTCCATTCATACTGGAGGTCCAAGGGACTTTTTGCTGTCTGGTTCTAACCCGGCTTAAGCGCTTCGAGTAGACTTGAGAAGATATGTTAGTCCCCGTCCCAAAATGGTTCTGGGACCATTGCTTTTCCCGAGGCTATAGTAATTTCAATGATTTAAAGAACATGAAAATTTTAACTTGGAATGCTACAACGCTTAAAAAAACATTCATCGTATTGACATTTTGACTGACGAATTCAGACGCTTCAAACTTGACTTATTAGGAGTTTCAGAAACTCATATCCCAGGGGTAAGAAGCATGAAATTAGGAGATATAGGATTTATTTACTCAGGCAGGAAGGATGGAGTGCATAGGCAGGGAATAAGGCTCATGATGAATGAGTAAGCTGCTAAGTCTTGTTTAGGTTGGGAATGTATTTATAATAGAATGTTAGTTGCTCATTTTATGACTAAATTTGCAGGGTATCAATCAAGGTAGTATATGCTCCTGTAGAACCGACTGACGGAGATTGTGGTAACTCGGATGAATTTTACTTACAGCTACAGGAACAAATAGACAGGGTCCCATGTAGAAATATGCTATTTTTAGTAGGGGATTTTAATGCTCAGGTCGGTACAAATATGGGTAGATGATATCCTAGCCTAGGTGAAATTGGTGAGGGGAATAAAATAGTAATGGTTACAGACTGCTGCAGTTTTTGTAGGCATATTAATCTAGTTATAACCAATACAGAATTTGCTCACAAAATGGCTTTAAGTTAACATAGTATTCACATGATGGTAAGACAGCTAACCTTATTGATTATGTTATTGTGAACTGAAGACGTGTTTTACGGGAAAAATGCTAAATAATTCAAATAATTGGAAGCTCTATTTCTTATGCTTTGTTAAAAAAAACTTCTTTCGCAGTTCCATTAATTGATTAGCTTTCCATATTTTCTGTCAAACGAAAATAAAAATGTGGCTTAAGTCATAATTGGAATGCCACTAATCCTTTGAAATGACTACGCTTATATTTGCTCACTTTTTGTTTATAGAGCCCTGGGAACATGGATACAGACCAGAGAAATGTCTCGTGTAAAAAGAAGACTAACACATCCTTTTGCAGAATATTTGAAGAAAACTAGGACGGTATGTATCCTTTTTTCAATTTTATAATTTGGAAAATAATAAAAGTTATAAGCCTCGCCTTAGTTGGTGTAATAAAGACCATAAGGATTCTACGCCTTAGGGACCCTACATCTACGATTTGCGGAGCAGATTTTACCTTGTCTAAATTATAGGCGGCGCTAGCGCTGCTTAAGTAAAGAACCAGGTGGTATTATTTTTGTTCTTTTCACCAAGCCAATTTGTATGGAAGAAGCTGTAGAAAATTTGAAGGGGGCTCATTCGATTTTAAATTTAAGGTTCTAGTGCCCTTTTTAACTGTCAAAAGTGATTGAAGGACAACCAGTCCCTCTCCCTCGGCTCTTTTTGCTGCCCTCTCCTCAAAGATATCCAATCAAAATTTTGAAATAGTCATTTTGTTCAACATAGTTGAAAGGTACAATAACTATGCCTCTGGGGATGACATACCCGTCACAGTATTTGGGGCAAGGACTCTAACAATCGCAATTTGTCCATTGTTTGCATGTGGGTTTTGTCTAAATTCGTGTATAAGAAAATTAGAAAAGAGAGTACTTGTCTGTTACAGCGCCTATGTTTATAGAAGCAAAGTAGAACCGGTTTCTTTCGTTAGTTTCTTTCAGCTTAGCTTGAAACAAGACAAAGAGAAGTTACAAAATAGATGGGAAATACGTAGTTTGGGAAATATATATTTGCACATTAGGGGGAAGGGTAAAAGTATTTGGACAAAATGAAGTTACAAAACATTCCTTCTTTATTATAGGCAGAATAATTGTACCTAACACATTTTGCATGCAGACCCGCTATATTTTACCTCCCCCCCCCCAATGTGCAAATATATAGCCCAAATTTGTTACTAAAGTATTACATTTCCATCATATTTTGTGATATTTCATTAGGGTTAGTTAGAAAAACAGGTTCTACTTATCTTCTATATACATAGGCGCTATAACAGACAAGTACCGACAAGAGTACAATCTGCTATTCTTTATTAGTTTCTTTGATGAACCCAAAAAGAACCGAGTGTAAAAGCGCGCTAATATTCGTGAAATTATAAACCGTAAATGCTTAACCCTTGGCCAAATTATTAAGCGAAATTTATTTGGAAATTCTAATAAGATCATGGGAGGAGGATGTGGAAGTGCCTGGAATTCAGGTCACTGGTATTGTGACAACGCTCCAGCACATATGAACTTTGTTTGAGCCGGTAATTGGTATCTCAGTGGTGGTATATCAATGCCCTTGTCTCCGTATTTGCGGGATCTAATCCTGCGTGGAATTGTAGTTTTCTGAGAAAAAAAAAACTAAAAGAAAAGTGTTTCGGTGGGGTGGAGGCTGTAAAAATAGGTTTTCAGGGGGCACTGAACGTTATCAAATTTGAAGAGTTGCACAGCCGTCCAAATGTAAAAACGCGTATATACACATTTCATTGATCCGAGAAAATCGTCTTCAAATTACAAATTTTCTCAAGTTTTGCGGCACTTTTCCCATTCTTTGCGCCACACTAGACACAGGATGAAGTGAAAAGTTGTTAGGATTGGTTTTAGACAGTATTCTTTCCAATTATGCAATTAAAATACATGCCAAAGTTCTTTGGCAAACGGGGCAAAATGCTGCAGATACGTGTTTTTGCCAGAAAAATCTTTGCAGGGGATTTTATTAGAATCGCCTCTTTGAGCTGAATTCAGTGGTATATCTAACTTGGAAAGTGACTTTTTATGTATATACGCGTTTTTACCTTTGGACGGCCGTGCAGATGTGTTCCAAATAGCAGGAGATAAGAGAGGACATTGACTCTTAAAGTACTTCGGTTGTTTCAAATTATGAATTTTTAGGGCAATACCACGTTTTTGTCAGTGTTGTCATGTTGAACCATGAAAATGAATAAGCAAAACTAATTATTAAATTATAAAACCCTTATCGTCCGTAAATTTCAATCAATAACAATCTATACATTCCTAAAGACATCTTCAACGGAAAGCTACACATTCTTCAGCTCTTCATCTCATATTTTTTAGCTCACTGTTTGGCTGATTTTTTATCCTTTTTTTTTGTTTTTTTATTCGATGCCCGATGCTACCAAAAACTAGACAACTACATATGGAGGTTATTTTCATTGAAAATTGAATTCCCAGTTTTTTCGCCATTTTTGAAAACGTATATGGTTGTGTAAGCTGCCACTTAATCATTAAACAACAAGATTTCATTTTTACTATTCTTAGTACTTTAGGGCTTTTACACCCTCATTTGAAGTTAACCTGGGAGTTAAAACCCCAAGAATAGTACTTTGAACCATTCTGGAACAAGTTCGTAAAAAAAAAAATGTGACTTAACATTGAAAAAAAGTCAAAAGCCTACCCCCAAACAAAACTATAGTATCGTAATATTGGTCTTTCGCAGTAATAAGTTTTTTTTTCATTACAATTATCACCCTGACGAATGCCCCGACGAGGGTAGGCTGGATATAAGAGGTTGAAGCTGCTTCGGTGTTGCAAGATAGTTTGGGATCTCCATTCCGGCGTAAGCTTCTTCCTCTGTACCTGTCTCCGAAAGGAGAATTCTGCCTGCATCACCTCATAGTGTCTTCTAGGTAGACCTAGTGCGGATTTGCCTAACCAGAACCGTGAATGCAAACGGTAAGGCAGGGTGACCTTGAGGAGTGGCTCCACTTGAGGTAATTATGGCTTAGTAAACAACACAGCATTTGCATTGGATTCTGATTCATGGATAATGTTCTGGATGTTGTTTTTTTTTCTTTTTTTTTGGGGGGGGGGGGGCTGAAAAACTTCTTCCTAGCTAAGTTATCTAATATGCGCTACCACTCCATAGTAGGATTATATTTGTAGCATTAATATATAATGAGTCGGAGGTAATAGGCTCGAGATTGCTTGTGCAGGATTTCAACTCTTGTTCATAGAAGAACACCGATAAGCATGGAAAACCAAGTTGTGATCAAGAAGGGCCCAGAATTGCATAAAGTCTACATTCATACTCAAAGTCCCTGGGACTTCTTGCTGCCCGGTTCTAAACCGGCTTAAGTGCTTCGCATAGACCTGAGTAAATGTATTAGTCTTTGTCCTGTACTGGTTTGGTACCATTGTTTTTCCTGAAGCCATAATCATTTCAACACTTTAGATAATTACACGTGCAATTTATTTACTCATGCAGGAAGGATGGGGCTCTTAGGCAGGAAGTTGGGCTCATGATGAATAAGGAAGCTGGTAAGTGTTGCTTAGGTTGAAGGTTTTAATAATAGAATGTTAGTTGCTCATTTTATGACTATGACATAAAATGACAAAATGACATTTGACATTATGACATTTTATGACAAATGTGCAAGGTATTGGTCATCATACTAAATGCCCTTGTAGAACCGACTGATGGAGATTGTAATGACTCAGATGAATTTTACTTACAGCTACAGGAGCAAATAGACAGGATCACAGGTATCAAGCTTGAAACGAACAGAAATCACTACAAACAAGAGTTTGGGTCTCGCCTTCTTCTCGTACTGTAAAATTCTAAAACCTACTGCGTCATTGGCGCTTTACTGAAAACCAATTTTATTACAAATATTTTCTTTTGTACGTAATATCGAAAATAAACATAAAATTATGGTAAAATTTTGAACTGATGAGCTTTCAGCAATTAATATCATTATACATCAAATATTCAGTTTAATTGATTAGTTCTTTCTAAATTTGTTCAAGACGAATATAGTTTGACTACAAACAAGAGTTTGGATACTGCCCCCTTCCTTAAATGTAAACAAAAACCGAAAGCCTGCTGCGTCATTGGCGCTTCACTGAAAACGAATTATATTAAAAATATTCTCTTTTCCAGTTCTTACAGCATATGAAAATAAAAATAAAATTAGAATGAAATAAATTCTTAAACTGGTGGATTTTTCAACAACTAATATCATTATATATCAAAAATTCAATTTGATGTTGTTCATACTTTCCAAGACTGTTCAAGACGCATATAGTTTTTAGTAAAGCACCAATAACCCAGTAGGTTTTAGACTTTTACAGTGAGAGAAGGCGGCGATACCCAAACTCTTGTTTGTAGTGATTTTTGTTCGTTTCAAGCTTGATTTACATATTCAGTTTAAGTTTCACTCGTTTTAAGATTTATTTGTTCATTTACATTAATATCTATTGTATGTTTGTTTGCATTGATTGTTTATTTAATTTCGGTTCGTTTTAAGTTTCATTTATACTTCAATAGCAAAATATTTTTTTTCGTTTTAAGCTTGATTTTCATATTCAATCCAAGCATTACTCGCTTTAAGATCTATTTATTCATTTATAGTATTGCTTGTTGTATGTTTTTTTCCTATGATTGTTTATTTAATTTCTGTTCGTTTTGGGTTTCATTTATTCTTTAATAGTAATTTCTGGTCGTTTTGAGTTTGAATTTTAACATGTATTTGTATCTGCTGAGCTTAAGTTTCAAATGGCCTTTACTTTTCTTTGAAAAACTTATTTTTCGGAAAGTTTTTTAAATTAATTTTTGTTCGTTTTTGATTGCAAAAAGTTTCAAGTTTTGAAAAAATCCTTATTTCAAAATCAAACTATTTAAAAAAAATCAAATCTTCATCAAAGTATCTAAACTGGCGTCAAAGTAACAATATCATAGTGAAAAAAGTTTCCCCCTTTGAAATGAGCCTCCTTTGAAGTTTATATGACGACCCCTTCTATATGAAGCGCGTCTGGGAAAAAATAAATGGAGTGTGGGGGGAGGCTAGCTGCCCTCCGATCACTTTTTACTCTTAAAAAGTGAATTACAACTTTCAATTTCCAATCAAATGAGCCCTCTATGTAGTTTATACGAGCATCCCTTCCATAACAACCATATATGCCCCCAGGGCATAACTTACAACGCCTACCCTCGGGCCCTGAAGGGCTGTGTCAACACCGGTTTTTTTTTATCTGAACTTCAAACTATTTTTAACAAAATGTTTATGTCAAAATTTTCATCTGATGCATTTAGGGCGTGAAAGGGAAAGGTAAGTTTTTATGAGCATCCCCTCCATAAGAACCATATATTCCCCCAGGGCATAACCTACAACGCCTGCCTTCGGGCCCTGGGGGCTGTGTCAACCCCGGAGTTTTCGTTATATGGTCTTTGAACTGTTTTTAAAAAAATGACTATCTGAAAGTTCTTATCAGATGGGTTTGAGAAAAAAAGGGCTTGGAGGGGGAGGGGGGCTATGTGCCCTCCAATCTCTTTTGACTCTTAAAAAGTGAACTAGAACTTTCAATTTCCAATCAAATGAGCCCTCTTTGAAGTTTATACTCGCATCCCTTCCATAAGAACCATATATGCCCCCAGGGCATACCTTACAACGCCTGCCTCCGGGCCCTGTGGGGTTGTGTTGACACTGGAGTTTTGTTATATGATCTTTGAACTATTTTTAACAAAATAGCTATCTCAAAATTTTTATCGGGTGCATTTGGGAAAGAAGGGCATGGGGGGGGGGGGCTGGTTACCCCCCAATATCTTTTGACGCTTAAAAAGTGAACTAGAACTTTCAATTTCCAATCAGATTAGCCCTCTCTGAAGTTTATACGAGCATTCCTTCCATAAGAACCATATATGCCCCCAGGGCATAACTTATAACCCTTGCCCTGAAGACCTTGGGGGGGGGGGGTGTCATGCTCAAAGATATAATTTCCAGAACTTTCAACTACGTTGAACAAAATGGCTGTCTCAAAATTTTGATTGGATGTGTTTGGGGAAATGATGGGCGTGGAAGGGGTGTTAGTTGCCTTCCAATCACTGTCGACTATTAAAAAGGGCACTAGCCATTCAAATTTCCATTCGAATGAGCGTTTTTGAAGTTTCTACGACAACGCTTTCTATAAAATCCTCATACGCCCCCAGAGCATAACTTACAACCCTTGCCCTGAGGGCTGTGGGGGGATTGTCATCCTCAAAGTCCTAATTTCCAGAATTTTCAACCACGTTGAACGAAATGGCTATCTCAAAATTTTGATTGGATGTGTTTGGGGAAAAGGTGGGCGTGAGAGAGGGGTTAGTTGCCCTCCAATCACTTTCGACTATTAAAAAGGGCACTGACCCTTTGAATTTCCAATCGAATGAGCCCTTTTAGAAGTTTCTACGACAAAGTTTTCTCTATAAAGCTATCTCAAAATTTTGATTGGATGTGTTTGGGGAAATGGTGGGCGTGGAAGGGGTGTTCGTTGCCTTCCAATCACTTTTGACCCTTAAAAAGGGCACTAGAACTCTCGATTTGCAATCGAATGAGCCCCCTTTGAAGTTTTTATGACGACCCCTTCCATATGAAGTGCCTCTGAAAAAAAAATAATAAAACATGGGAGCCGTATGGCCTTTACTATAGGCAACGCAATAGCGCTGCCTCTGAAAAAAAGTTTTAGTGACCAGGCTAATAGAAACGGGGATAGATGGCATCCTAGCCTAGGTAAATTTGGTGCAGGGGAAGAAAATAGTTACGGTTATAGACTGCTGTAATATGGTAGGTATAACAATCTAGTAAAATGACCTATAAGTTAACATGTTAATTATATGATGGTGAGACGGCCAATCTTATGGATTATAATATTGCAAACCAGAGACTGGCAGGATAGATAAAAGATACTAGGGCATATACTACTACTTCTACTACTAACAACTCACTGTAGCACCAATTCGCCTGAAGCCAACACAGCTACGCAAGGTCTTTCTCCATCCCAATCTATTCTAAGCCTCCCTTTTTACATTCTTTTAAAAATTTCCCATTTCCCTTAAGTCTTTCCTTACGACTTCTTCCCACCCCATCCGGGAACGACCTGTTTTTGTTTGACCCTAGACTGTTGGCCTAAAATGACGATCTTTGACAATATTCCATCCTTCATCCGCAGAACGTGTCCTAGCCATATCAACTTTTCTTTCGTTACAGCCCTAGAAACTGGTCGAATCACGTGTTTTGTACATATTACTGTTTGAGATACGGTCAGTCAGTCGGGTACGCTAAAACATCCGTTGGTAATTTCTCTAGAAAACACCTAGCATATCACCGTCCGTCGTTCTGAGTGACCACGGTTTAGAATCATACTTGACCAGTGTCATCACTGTAGCTTCCAATATTCTATTCCTGGCTCGCAGACTTATCTTCCTATTCTTCCAAACTTTTTTTCAACCGCGAAAACACACCATGGGCCTTGGCTATTCCAATTCTAACATCTTCACTCCACTCACCGTCTTTTCTAATAATAATGCTAACTAGTTAAGTGAAGAGTTCCACTTGATCGATCTTCTCGTTAGTCAACATCACCTCTTCGCGTTCACTTATTCCTATCTTTAACGACTTAGTCTTTTTAACATTAGTTTTCAAACCTATTTTTGCATCCTGAACTCTCAAAACCTCTAAAAATTCATTCATTTTGCTAACATTTTCATCTAGGATGCCTAAATCATCAGCATAATCTAAGTCTAGAAGAGTTTTACCATGATAATTGATTCTGTGTTCTCCCATTATCTTTGTTGTGCTCCTTAGGACAAATTCTATCAAAATGGTCCATATAAATTGGTATGGGACGCAACCCTTCTTAAACCCTTGTTTAGTACGAAATCAGCTACTTATCTCATTTTCTCACATGACCGAAGTCTCTCCACTTCCTTTATTTGAACACTTTGGCTGCCAGTGGCTGAGATGTCTTCTGTCGTATAGTAGCGTATGCTACTTTTTGGGACCATTGGATATTTAGAATGCGCCTTAAACACATGTTTTCGAACGCGAGGAGTTTGACGTTGCTGTTTAACAGCCTCAGCTTGAGTCAGAGAGAGTAAAAAAATACAAATGAATGTGCATTGTCAGTTTAATATACATATACTGATATTTAGTAATCAATATGTTAATATTATTTGATTTATTAAAGTTATAAAAGTAAAAAACATTTATATTTTTTCAGTAAAGTGCAAATTTTGTTCTGGCCTTGGGAAGGCATAGGGGTTTTGTGCCCAACTTATGTTAGTTTCTGCTCGTTTTGAGTTTGACTCAGTTAATTATTGTAATTTCTGTTCGTTTTGGGTTTCATTTATTTATCGATGCTGATTTGTGGTAGTTTCAAGCTTGGTAGATTATTTGATTTTATTTTTGCTAATTTTTTGTTTAATTGAGTTCTTTACTTTTCTTTGAAAAACTTATTTTGTGGAAAAAGTTTTTTAAATTAATTTCCTGAAAGATACATTAGCCTGGCCGATTCTTAGCTTGACTTCTCGCTGACACGATCCTGAATTGTGGATGGCACTTCCGAAGTACTTGAACTCTACCACTTGCTCTATCGTCTGGTTGTTGCATCATAGGTTGAGTAGAGATCTAGTGTTCGCCATACTTTTTGTTTTGTTGGCATTTACCTTAAGGCCAAAAGGTTCGGCAGCGTCCCTGACTTGGTTAGTAATGCTGGAGCTTTTGTTTGCAGGACTAAAGGAGGCTGATATCCTCAGCGTAATCAACAAATCCGAGTCTCTTCATCACCTTCCATATAGAGGGGTTTAATTAAAGTTTTCCTAGAAACGCTTGATGCATCCCCTTTAGTACTGTTACTAATTCTTCCTCGCAAAATGAATCTTCTGTCACATCCAAAATGTCAAAAACTTTTTCATTCTCTTCCATATCTTTTCCTGAAATTCTTTCACGGTTTAACACATTCTCAAAATGTTCTACCCATGTCTCTTTAACTCTTTCATTATCGCTGATTGTGGCCTCGTTCCTATATTTAACTGGGACAAGTCCATATTGACGATTCCCTCTCAATTTATTAACGTGCCAGCACAATATTTTACTATAATGTCGTTTGGCTGCATCCTTCAGACCTTTAGCAATTTTATCCATGGCCTCCTCTTCAGATCTCCTTAATTCATATTTTAATGCTTTCTCCATTTTCTTTAAATTCCTCTTATTTAAACGTAAGAGGAATATTAGCGGCTCCTCCTCTCTTTTAAACATAAAGCATTTTTACTTGGCTCTAAGAACCCCTTTTTGCGCTTATATACACTCCGCCTAACTCCAAATAAGGAGAGGACTAGGGAAGCAGTCTTGGACTGTAAGATTTGTCCTGAGGACCCTCTTCCTGCAAAAATTGTAATTAAGAGATTAATTTTCAAGTAAGATTCCCTAGCTTACATATTATTTACGTTCATAACGAATAATGCAAGTGTTTACTTTGTACATTTATGAATTCGTTTACTACTTATTCCTTGCTTAATTTTTACATTACTTACTTTGTTGTGTTTCTTCATAACAAATAATGCAAGTGTTTACTTTGTACAATTATCATTTATGAATTCGTTTACTACTTATTCCTTGCTTAATTTTTACATTACTTACTTTGTTGTGTTTCTTCATAACAAATAATGCAAGTGTTTACTTTGTACAATTATCATTTATGAATTCGTTTACTACTTATTCCTTGCTTAATTTTTACATTACTTACTTTGTTGTGTTTCTTCATAACAAATAATGCAATTGTTTACTTTGTACAATTGTCATTTATGAATTCGTTTACTACTTATTCCTTGCTTCATTTTTACATTACTTACTTTGTTGTGTTTCTTCATAACAAATAATGCAAGTGTTTACTTTGTACAATTATCATTTATGAATTCGTTTACTACTTATTCCTTGCTTAATTTTTACATTACTTACTTTGTTGTGTTTCTTTTAACTGACAAAGCAGGAAAAACTTAACGCCTGAAGAATCAGAAATCAAAATAATTATACAATTTAAAAGAAAAACAGTAATATATGAATAATTACTGGTCACTCACTACTGGGCTCTCAGTAATCCAAGACAAATAGTTATCTATTTCATCTTGTCTAGAAATCTCACGAAGGTCTCACCCAAGAAAACCAGAGTTTCCTATCTGAAGTTGTCCGGGACAAGTATGTCGGCCAGTCTTTTCCGCCCCCAGAAGCTGATCCATTGCCGTTGATTCGTGTAACAGGCAGCCCTTTGAAGGGAGTCCCTGCTAAAGCTGTTGAGTGGACGCCTCGAACTTTCCGCGCAGGTCTAATTGCCAGAAATATTGGAGTATACCCTTTGTATAATAAGGATGGGAGAAAAGTAATGACCACCTTATTACAGGTAGTTTTTTTCTATCTTTATTTATCTTTGTTGACTGATTATAGGAATTATTTCCTCGGAAATGAAATAATCTTGCTTTTATTTAGAATAGAATATAGAATAGAATTAAATTTAAAAATTTCTTTCACAGCATGGTTGCCGAGTTTTAATTTTGCGTCACTAATTGCGCTAGTATATATATATTTTATCGAAAAATTTGTCATCACTGATTTTGACGTCAGTACAAAATGAATGCATAAAATGAATTCAAACTTAGTTAAAAAATCAAAAAATAAAATTAATGACTAGTTTTCCTGGCTATTATACAATTCAACAAAACCCGGAACAAAACTCTTACAATATCTTTCATGTTTAGCAGGGATGTGAGTCAATTTAGGCTATTGAATATTAAAATCAATTAATAAACATAATGAAATAGTCATTTATAATCCAGGATCCTACACAAAGGGCGTAAGTTGGTGCGGGGTAGGGGAGGACAATGCCGCTCCGGCATTGTTTCGCTACCTCTAGATCTAGTTTTGCCCCCATATTTTAGTTTTCCTTCTCCAACAGTTTCAAACATAAATATTTTTTATGATTATATTGATGATCATGATTATATCATTTTTTATGTTGCGCGCCTTGTTATGCATACAATACAAATTGCTTACTGCTCATTTTAGCTTAATTTCTATCATCTTTTGCCATTTACCATCTTTACCATTCGTGCTACTGTAGTTCAACTCACTTTCAGCTGTTTCTTCGAAAATGAGTATGCCCTTCCCAAGATTTGTTTGTTTAATTTATGTCAATACACTAAAACTATAGCTAAAGTAAGTAAGCACAGCAGCGACATCTATTTAAAAGAATTTTTGCTATGGTCCTAAATTTTGTGCCTTCTTTACACAAATCCTGATCATTTTTAGAGTTAGAAATTTGAATAAAATAAGTAAAAAAACATCAGGAGAAAGCTTCTATTATGGTTGTTTGTTTTAGATTTTGAAAAAAATGTTAATTTTTTTTCTCAACACCTTGAAAGAGATACAAATATATAGCTTTGGCTGTCTACTGGTGAATTGTTTAGTAATTTCTAGGTGCATTTTCTAATCCCTAGTATTATGGTTTTCAGTTATTTTTCTGCTAAGGGTATGCGCCATCTACCAAGTCGAAACTCATACTTCATAAATAACTACTTTCCTAACAATACAATGTAGATTCTCGAAAACCTGAATTCCAGAACTTCTTATTAATATAGTGATTTTAGACATGTATGCTACATAAGAAAACTATACAAACGGAGGACATAAAAAACGGTATTCAATAATGACTCGACGTCAATGACATTAATTATGTGACCTAAGTCGTATACTTTTATAACTTACCAACCGTCCAACCCATCTATAGTCGCTGTATTAAAAACTGTATTTATTTATGGCTTTACTTCATTACTTTACTTAAGTCCCGCCGTCCTCGAAGGCCGTTTGGGGCCTCTTTTTTCACCTGTTCATTGATTTGCTTTGTGTAGGAGCTTCTGCTCTCGGCCAGGCGAAGGAATTGCGGTTGGTTTTAAGATGAAAAGTCTTCTTTCCATCATTTTGGGTGGTGACCTCTGGGGCGGGAACCCCCTCCTTGTCCGTCGAATGCTAACTTCGGGGGATGAGTGCTATCCATGCGTTGTATGTGGCCTAGCTGTCTGAGTCGTTGTAGGTTTAGCCATTTAAACATTTGCCTCTCAATTACTTGGACTATCCGTCTTGGCTTTTTCTTTCTACAATTAGCCATGTCTTGATGCAACCTACTGCAAAATACTTGATAACTTCAATTCAATATTATATTTGACTTTCACATTTTAGATAGGCTTGAAGTTGGAAACTGTGTCGTGTTAGAATTAATTGGCTTACCAAATACCAAAGTTACCCATACAAAGATTACCATTACTGAGAGCTGCAGTTTTTTTTAAGTGGCTTGACCGTTAAGGGATTGAGTAATCCAGCAGTAAATACTACTACTGCTAACTGCTCACTACTGCACCAAGTCGTCTGAGGCCAACACGGCTACACACGCTCTTCCTCCATTTCAATCTATTTAAAGCCTCCTCCCTCTTTACACCCTCCTAAGAAGTTTCCATCCCCTTGAATCTTTTCTTATGACATCCTAACACCCCACTGGGGGACCACCTGGTTTTTGTTTAGCTCTAAACGGTTGGCCGACAAGGACTATCTTCGGCAATCTTTCATGCTTCTTCTGCAGAACGTGTCCTAGCCATCACGACCTTTCTCTCGTTATAGCCCTAGAAAGTGGAATTCCACCGCATTTTTCGGACAGCTTACTGTTTGAGATACGGTCAATTAGTCGGGTACCCAAAACAATCCATAGGCAATTTCTCTGGAAAACATCTAGCATATCCTCCTCCGTCTTTCAATTACAATCAAATACAATCAAGAATTTGAGATTCTTGGCTTAGGCTAATGCGTTGACGGTCTTATTGCGATTTTTGACACATCTTCTATTGTTAGCGATTATCAGTCATTTCTATTCGGAATACGAGCTTTTGTTTATTAGCAAGGTCAAGCTATTCTTCAATATTTTAATTGGAAAGCTGGAAAATTTGCGAGGTATAGTTTAGCCTTAGAACGGTAATATAGGCAAAACCAATTACCATAATTAGCACTAGTGTAATACCTCCGTCTTTAAAAGGTCAAACTTTCTTGACTGAGAGTGTCTTGTTTAAACACCTTCTTTTTAGATATTAACTTGTTAATACAGTAAAGTTTCAACTTGTATGATTTCCCTACTGAGATTTATTGAAAATTCATTCATCATCGGATTGTTTTTTATTTGCTGGGTTTTTGACATTTTTGCTATTTGAGTACAAATCCGCTTAGGATTTATTGATCTACTAAGTACGGTATAAACATTTTCATAAAAAGATTTAGATACTTTAGAGGATTGAATAGTACTTGTATGATATACCCCCGACCACTCAAGTTGTTCATTCATTGACGCATTGTAAAACCGCTTTTTTCGTTAGTTTCTTTCAGCTTAGCGTTAGACAAGACAAAAAGAAGTGACAGAATAGATGGAAATATATAATTTGGGCTATATATTTGCACATCACAGGGGGGGGGGGGGGGTAAAGTATTTGTACAATATGAAGTTAGAAAACAATTCTTAGTTCATACTATAAAGAATAATTGTGTACATAATACATTAGACATGCAGACCGGCTATACTTCACCCCCCCCCCCCTTAATGTGCAAATATATAGCCCAAATTTATTTCTTAAGTATTATGTTTTTATTATAATTAGGTATATTTCATTAGGATTAGTCAGAGATACAGATTCTACTTAGATGAAGAATATTAGGTTGGGGGTATATTATACAAGTACCGATTGAATTTATTTTTATTGTGTACAGTAGTGCTATCTATTATGGACTTATAACAGCGTGCCACCTGCAGTAAAACTGATGTCGCGCAGTATATCAAAAATGTAATAATTAGTCCATTTTAGTTTTGGGAAAGCCAAGCATTCAACTAACTCGGAGAAGATCATTGTGTTTGTAAAAAATTTCTCTAAAAACCCATGTTTTTCTAAACTCAAGTCGAAACAATAGTCTAAAACAGCCAAGTGACAACGAGAGGAAACATGAGCAACTTAAGACGAACGTTAGTTTCCCGGGAGAAAAATTTTGGTAAAATTACCAATCACTCTTGCTGCAGCACCAGGGGTCATGGCTTCTATAGACTATTTAATGGTAGAAAGAAAATACTGCTCTGGTCTTAACCTAAGTGTCCTTATATGTGACGAGTCGACAAAGGACTGGTTGCCATAAATGGATGGGACTCCATTTATGGAGTCCCATCCATTTATGGAGCGGTTGGTAACTGAAAGGAAGAAATCTTCCTTTCAATTGCTAAGTCTTTTCTTTGCAATAGTTAATAGAGTGGGTATATAAAAAGAAATAGATTTTGGCGAAATATCGCCCTTTCGGTTGTATCTTCATCTTCAATAGTTATCGCTTAAGCTTCCATTTCATATAATTTCAGGTCCTTGATAATCATGTGATTAAGTATATATCTCCAGAAGAGTATCTTCAAAGGGTTGGTGGTTCAAAATATAAAGGAAAATATCCTCGTGGTGTTTTGGTTGTTGGTGCAGATGGTGCTGACCCTCGTCTGGTGAGTATTTTTTCATCTTTAATTTTATCGGTCTTTTAATCTTGCGAAGACTGCTAATCTTCTAGTTTTGCACCGATTACTGCAGTGGTTCAAAGGTAAAATTCTAGATGGTTCAAACGAGCAAGATTAGCAACGTCGGCAATTTTCTGGCAAGAAAAGCCTCTTTGGTCATTTAGTTTATATTTATATTTAAAATGTAGTTATTGATATATCTTTTTTTTGTGCGACGATTCGTTTATGGGATGCACCATAACGAAAATTTCGTTGGACTAAAAACTTTATTGTTGTGGTGATAAACTTCCCAACAAGCTAATGGCCAACCTCTGTTGGTAGTGTTTGTTAAAAGAAATTCCGATTTAAGGAAATGATTGATTGCCCAATTTCAGTACACTTCAGGAAAACTAAATCAGATAAGGGCTCTGTGCAAAAGCAAGATGAATCCCGATCCAGCGCTAAAACGAGCTGAAGGCACAAAACGGGACCAAATCCCCTCCTTCCACCAAGTTTAACCATAATTAAATTAAATTGTACAGTTATATATATTTCGTGTTTAATTGTATCTGTCTTTTTTTGTAATCTTGGAAATAGTACGGCAGGGGTTCAAAGGTAAAAGTCGAGATTTCCAAAGAATAAGATTACCAACTCCAACTATTTCCCGCAAGAAATACATTGTCTATTTAGTTTCTCTGTTTGGTATTATTAATTATCATTTAGGCCTAGTCAAAATCCCCCAAGAAGTCTATAATTTGAATAGACTTGTCTTTAAGGAAGAAAATGTAAATACACAAGTGGTAAAATCTGTATTCTGCCCTTTTGTAAATTCCAAAATTTCCGGTAATTTCGGTGCGAAAAGTAATTTATTCAACCTAAATGTACAAGTGAGAAAATACTTTTCGAAATAATGTCCCTTCCGACTCGATGCAACTCATCCAACGTTTTACCCATCCCCCCTAGGCTTCCTGGAAGGCATCAACAGGGACCTCTCGTACACAGGCCATCAAAGTGCCTTTTACCCTTTCTAGCCTCCCATGGTGATGTCCTTTGAGTGATCCCTTGGTTCCTGGGAATAAGAAAAATTTCTGCGGGACCAAATCCGGGCTTAAGGTGCCAGAGGAAACGTAGCGATGCCCATTGTCACTAGTAACTCAGGAACAGTGAGTGCAATATGACTGGGTGAATTATCGTTGTGCAAGATCTGTTCGTTCCGAATTCCTTTTCAGGGTCATCCAACCCTGTCCCTCAATCGTTGTAGCCCTTCACATTAATACTGGGCTGTTAACAGCCTATCCTTGGGGCATAGACACACTTAATATTTTTTGTCAAAAAACACGATAAGTGTGATCTTTACCTGCGATTTGCTCGCTCTTGCTTTCTGTGGTCGAGGAGACTCATTGGTGAGTCTTTGATGACTCTCTCTAATGAGTCAGAATCGGTTTCGTCGTCTTCAAGCAAGTAATGACACGTTGGACCTTCCCTCCATCTGTGAGCACTTTAGAAACCATTTTAGCGCACACTTTCCTCATGTACAAATCCTCAGTCGAAATTCGGCAAACCACTGTTTTCGGCGCATTACTCATGTCAGCTACCATCCGATCACTCAATCGTTTATCACTACTTAAAAGTTGTCACACATTTTCCACCGTATCGTCAGTTTTGGTCGTTGAAGGACGCCCTGAGCGCTCATCATCGTCAATGGAATCCCTCCCCATCAAGAACCTCCTGTTCCCCTTGAAAGTTCTAAAGCATCTTTATCGTATCTGCTCCATTCTTTGAGCAGAACGTGACTCACTTCCGCTGAAACCTTCCACCACTATTCTCGCCAGGTTGTTTGATGCTCTAGCGCACTGGGGCAGTGGAAAAATATCGTTACCGGAACTTGAGTGACAGCCACTGCATACAAACTTGATTCAATATATACAAACATGGAAATTATACAAACTAATTAAGTTGGTGACTACAAAAAATCTCTGGCTTGAAAAAAGTCATTTTTAGATTTCCAGTGAATGATTGTGTTGCTCCTTTTTTTTGGTGTGTGGTGGCATTGTGGCTTGGAAATATTGCTTGAAAGACTCATAACTCATTGCAAAATGTGCCTCTGAACAATTCCTCTGAATTTCCCAAAATTTTTAGCAAGCTTGCAGAAAAAAAAAAATCTTGTCTGGTCTATTCAGCTTTTAGAAAATGGAGCTAGCTCGAAAAGTAAACTTCCGTGGGAAATAGACTCCTGTAGAAAATGGAATTGTTTCTTCCAAAATCTCTTATGTACTCTTCTTGGATCTCAGGAAGTAGTTCTTGATAAGTCAGTGTCAAAATCCCAGCTTCCGATAAAAAGGAATCTTCGATTTTCATCAAATTCCCTGAGGTTCTACGTGCTTATAAAGCTAAAGATTGTCTAATTGCCACCAGATGTGGAAAGAAGTAATAGCTAGAGACCTAGTAATGTGGTTTAAGTGTATAAATAACCCGATCTCTTCTGGAAAGGGGGTTCCTAGAGTCTTTTAATCTGGACACCTACCTGTGCAGGCTATTGGTTTTCAATAAAAAAAGAGATGGTTAATTTCTACATTAGACCTACCCAAGGCCCAGGTTAGTCCAACGTCTGTTTGGAAGACATTTACCAGTAGAGGCTGTTATATCTTAATCAAGCCTAATCCGAAGTAACATTCCTGCCTCTTAGGATCCTGGGTTTGGTCTGTGGGTGATAAGGATTTTGGGGGTTGGAGTGGGGAGGGCCCTAAACATAGTGGAAAGTAATAGCTAGGCTTATTTTTGTAGTCTGCATTAGATACAGCTTTTGTTGTGGGATAGAAGGTAGGGGTTTAAAATTTCTAGTAATATACCTAATGACTAGATGGTCTCATGGCATTGATTCATCCAGTCATGCCTTGTAGCTACACTTGCGGTTCAGGGAAATCGAACTCGATCCAGCCTCTTTGAGGAAGGACTTGATTCCTTGTCATGCACATTCATCAAAAGGGCTAACTATGTATCAACTAAATCATGTAGTTATTAGCAGCTAGGGTTTTAATGATGGCTTAAGAGTGGAGGCGGTGAGTCCGATCTGACAGCCTTTAGGGTATTTTCATGTCGAAGCAAGTGCCGTATTCGGTTTCTGGTCTTGTTTGGTTGTCGACCGTTTTATGGTCGTCGGTCGTCGGCCTTATGCGGTTTTTGGTCATGTTTGGTCATCAATCGTTTTATGGTCGTCGATCGTTGGCCTTATGCGGTTTTTGGTCTTGTTTGGTCGTCGATCGTTTTATGGTCATCGGTCGTCGGCCTTATGTGGTTTTTGGTCTTGTTTGGTTGTCGAGCGTTTTATGGTCGTCGGTCGTCGGCCATATGTGGTTTTTGGTCTTGTTTGGTCGTCGACCGTTTTATGGTCGACCTAAGCAATACGAGGCAGAAACAATCCTTGGATATTCTTCCATTCCTCAAAACATTAATTATAAGCTAAGAATGTTTGTAGATCAATATATGTGTATATATAATAATGTTTGTCCATATACTGAAAAGTATATAAACCTTAACATCTTCAATAATTTGTCGGACTTCAAACAAGAATCACAGTTTCAAAAAAAAAAAAAAAAAAAAGGATTTTTTGACTTGTTTAAATTCCAGCGAAAAAATTTTGGTTGGAAATCCAGTTTTTTTTTTTAAGTGTAGTCTACAGATTTTTTACTGTATTTTTCCGGTAAATTAGCTATTTTCGGTAAGTTACCCCGCCTTTTGGCCTCTTGAGACATAAGGCCCGTCACGAAATAGGTTTGTACGTACCAAACGTCCGAGAAAATTGACAGGTCGAAAACTTCTTTTTTGTCTTTTTTTCTTATTTGGACATTTTAACGTTTTATGGACATTCTATAATCGCATGAAGTTGTCTATGGCTGTCATGAAGTTGATTAAGCATAAACTTTGTGGATACGGAGACCGATGATAAGCTGTCTTAAGTGCATCCATTTATCGTTACTTTATCCACATAAAAATTTTTTCTAGGATTGTCAAATGACAAACGGAAGACGGGATATACAAGTTTTTCTCTATAATGCATATCGCACTATGCTTATCCACAACTATGATCCTTGGGTCGTAATTTCTGCATCTCTTCACGAGGCCTTGGTGCCAGAAGTCTAGCTACTAATATAGTGTTGGTAAACGTAATTTTTATTGTGGTAAACATTAGTAAACGTCAAATGTAATGTGGTAAACATCATTCAAGAATAATCTAGTATAAAGTTAAATGAATATAAATGAAGGAAATTTATTAGTTCCAATAACATCTAACTGTAGTCATATCCATCTACATGATTGGCTAGCGTTTATAATTCTCAGATTGGAAAACAATTATGTAACATTCTACAACGGGCACCTGAAGCCATCCTACCAAATGAGTATTTCTCATTGTACAGTCAGTAGTTCTTCAATCCTCACAAAACTATATACGCTGCAGTATTCCTTGAACTCTTGTCTTCTGATAGGCTCTGTTACGTTAAATTATAATAGATTCTAATCATTGTCATTTTAGCTTTTTTTTGGGGGGGAGGGGGCTACAGGCAATGGCTGCATGTTTGAAAACAAATGTTTGTGAAAATATGGACTTACAGATGACTGATGCTTAATCGTAATTAATTATAATTATTATGTTTACTGTAATGATGAACTGGTTCTTTCTGCTTGAATAATAACATAAAAAGCAACCTAAAAACAAACAAAATTGTTCGATAGTTGACATATGTATTATAGATCATTTTTGTTCGTACAACAAATTATAATTTTTGGTTTTCCTCTGTGACAGGCGACTTTAAATAACCAAACAATGTCTACTAGGGGATTCTGAAAACACCAATGCGCAGCACGTTTCTGAGGTTACCTTCGTCGTCACCTTAGAATCGTCGTTATGAGTGACGGCTGACTTAATGTTCTTTAATTAATCGTTCGTTACCTTTTGAGTCTAGTGGATGCGAAATAGTCTACAGAAGCCCATGTTCTGTAATACTGAGCATTCCGCTTATGGAAAGGCACCGAGTATGTTCATTGCTTGAAGTAAGCTCATTTGCACTGAATGAGGACTTGTCTCGTTTTTGTGAGGACTTGGTCCGGGTAAGTCTGCAGCTTGGACTTGACTGGATTATGTTCTGATTCGGTACTTAGTTCCTTTTAGCACCTAACAAGGGCTTGGCTTGTTTTTTCAGTCCGCAGGTGGCACTTAGCTCATTTTGCACTAAGGTTGAGAATCCTTGCATGCTCCGGTTTCAAGAAGGTGCAACATGTTCGTCTTTTTTACTAAAATGCACCTGTGAAGGATAGGCCAATAATTGGGACCTTTGTCGTTTGGGCTCCGTGGCTTATGCCTCCCTGGGCGTAAATTTGATTTTAGGTATTCGGTCACGGATTGAAATGTTTATCTAAAAATTTAATTCTATGCAATGAGGGAGGGGTGCATCGAAACTTTTTTTTACCTTAAATGGGACACTATAACTTTCATTATGCATTCGGATCAGCTCCCTCCCAAGTTTCTAAGAATTCTATAAGAAGCGGCAGGGAAAAAAATGCACGGAAGACACGTTACTCTTTACTTAGTCGATGCTACTGGGTTCACTCTGATTCAAAATATATGTTACTCTTAATAATTGCTACACTTTCCAACTCCGTCCTGAAATTGCAGAGAACCAAAACGGCCCGCATTCCTACCTCGTGGTTTTCCGTTCGATCGCACACTGTCTTTATTTGAAATTTATTCTTTGCCTCATTTGAACCATCTGAAGACTCGTGGATTATTTTATTTGAGAAAAACAATGTCATCTAGTCTGACTTTGGTTGTGACTATGATTGTTGTTTTTGGAATTAAATGATTCTGCCTCTGATGATTCAATAAAATTGTAAAAGAAAATATTATGCTGGAGTGTGCAAAATCAAGATGTTTGGGCCTAAAAACGCATAGTAAGAGGCGATCGTAAACAGGCTTATTGTACCCTATAAATTTTGGATATGTGCCAAAGAGATATATTATGAAAAGTTTGAAAAATCGTTATAATTCTTTTAATACCTATACTCTTTTTTTTTAAGTCACTACCTCTCTGTATCTTATAGACAAAGTTAATAGCTCTTCATCAAAGGAAAACCTATCAAAGCTGTCTATTAATTCCTTAAAGCGAAGGCTCATCAGATGCCATAAAACCAAAGAAAAAATTAGTGATTATTTATTAGTTCCGAGGTAAAAAAAAGGTTTAATTTCATTGATTGTTTGTGTTTGTATTTATGTTTAATTGTTTATGATCAAATTATTATCCAGTTAGGCTATTCTTTATTGGTGGAGAGACAAAAAGCCCCAACTTTTAAAAGACCTGATTGGTTTAGTAACCTTGTGTGGGAAATTCTAAAAAAAAAGAAGAAAAAACAAAATTTAATAACAAATACCAATTTTAAAAATGAACAGATATGAACGGTATACGATAATAAAACCAAAACAAATTTCATCAGATAATTTGCTTAAATAATGCTCAGAAAATTAGAAAAATCCCCCCCCCCTCTGGGTACGCTCCTGGTCCCTATAGAACTGTACTTAATTTCTGCTAATAATGTGTCAAAATTTATGTCCTCTAAATGACAGCAGAAAATCTTTTGATTTTTTCATTTTGCCGACAGAAAAACCTTGCCTTTTGGACGAAAAAAATTGGATGAAAATGGACAATGTTTTGACTTATCCCCACCATGGAAATTGAAATAATTCACTTAACTTTAAAGCACCAAACACAGTGAAAACAGAATCTGATTTTTTGAATTGATTAAGTGGAAACTACATGTATCTTAGAAAATTAGGAAAAATTCGGATTTTAGCTTTTAATGAAAAAGACGTTTGTATGCAGTTATGCAGGTTTTCGTAGTAGCAGGCACCATTTTCAAACAAAAGAAACGTGGATGAAAAATCGGCTTAGAACATATAGCGTCAAATAGCTTAAGAAGGTATAGCTCAACAGATGGTTAATTGCCGGACAAAAAGCGTTTCCAAATTTTACTAATTATTACTAACTAATTATTGAGTAATTAGTTAAGACTATTTTTAAAAACATATTTGTTAACTAATTATATAAATTATTTATTAAAACTAATTATTTATTAACTAATTAATTATTACTAATTAGTTATTAGCTAATTAATTGAAACTATTTTAAAAAACTTATTTGTTAACTATTTATTAAATATTAAAACTAATTATATAAACTATTTATTAAAACTAATTAATATTGGCGTGGCAACACTGACGAAAACGTGGTACTGCTCTATGAATTTCATAATCATGAAACAGCCATACAAAATGTATTTGGAAATTGGGATTTTCAGTCATGAATAGACCTAACATGGGTCTAGGGTGCAAAAAAACGCTTTTTTTGCTGTTGCCAGTATGTGGTCTAGTGTAAAAAAAAAATCTGAAGGAAGAACATTGGTCCTAGACTTTTTTTTAAACATGAAGGGACCGGAAAAAATCCTACACATCTAGGATATATCACTCTTTAATCAGTGACTACTTGTGTTTTAACTCTGATGCTACATCGAACATGTTCTTTAATGAAGGTGTAATCTTAAATAATTTCCCTGGTTCAAGTAAAAACAGTAAAAGGAAAGCAATCATATTATCAAAAGAATTGCCGAAGGTAGGTTGCGATTAATAAGTGTAAGTATCGAATAAAGCGAAGAATTAAATGAAATTTAACATCCTATACAAGCAAAAGTCTAATTGATAAACATATAAATAAAATAAGGGTAAAGTCTAAAAAAAGGTGAATCACTGCACGTTATCAGATTTGAAAGATTATGTGTCTTATTTCTTATATCCTCATTTATTCTCTCTCAAATTATTTTGTTTGTTTTCCATTTGCAAAATATAAGGCGAAAATGAGCATAATATAATCTTTATAGTACCAAGTTCATCAAAATGAAAACATAGTTTGTCCCCTGGCTCCATCTTCGGTCCATTCGGAAAAGCGGGATTTTCTACGGTTTTCCATGGGTTTTTATACACATATAAAGATTATTTTTGCTGCGTAAATCCTGTCCATTGTTGCCGCAATTTGATCTTAAATAAGCCGTTTGGTATCATATAGGCACTATTTAGTAATTTAAAGGTACTATAAAGGTGCTAGTACTATATAAAGGTAACTTACAGTTCTGTAAAGGATTATCTACGGTTTTCCATGGGTTTTTATACACCTATAAATATTATTTTTGCCGTGTAAATCCTGCCGCAATTGGATCTTAAAAGAGGCTACTGGAAACTTTTCTTGTTTACAAACAAGCCCTACCAATTGTCTGTAACACCCAATTTGTCTGCAGCTAATCGTCGAGTAATACAACATCAATAGGATGAAACACCTATTCTGTTTAGTCAGGCTGTTGAACAAATATAGGCTAGAATAAGTGAAAATTAAGTAATAAGTGTGACATCATGAAAGTCATACCCATAGAGCTCCACGGTGATATATTCCTTTCGCTTGTTTTCTGCTGATTTTTCACACGCGTTGTTTATTTTTAATCTTGGCGCCCGAAAGTGTAAAAAACCAAATATACAATTGAAGTGCTTTTTCATGACAAATTGAATTCCCGGTTTTTCGTATTTTTGAAAGAAGTATATGGTTGTGTATATTTCCACAAAACCAGTTTAAAGAATTAGATTTCATTTTTGATACTTTGAACATTTCATAATAGTGTGCTTCTTAGGAAAAAGACTGAGGAAAATCACACTGCTTTGTGATTGTGAGTGTGGTTGGAAAATCACACTGCTTTGTGATTGTGAGTGTGGTTGGAAAATCACACTGCTTTGTGATTGTGAGTGTGGTTGGAAAATCACACTGCTTTGTGATTGTGAGTGTGGTTGGAAAATCACACTGCTTTGTGATTGTGAGTCGGCAGCCCTTGACTAGTACTACAGCAGGGGAGGGCCTCCGGCCCCCCCCCCCGAAATCTCACGATTTTTTTCATTTTCCCATAATTTTCTGATTTTTCTCACAGAATAATGGGTTTGAAGGATTTGGCCCCACCCAAAACGAATTGCCCCCCCCCCCCCCGAAACAAATTCCTGCGTACGTGCCTGTACTACAGCATAATGCTACTTAAAAATGTTCTTACTTGCAGTTTACCAAAGAATACTGTTCTCTCTTTGGCCCATCTGGGGTACTACCGAAGAAGGCCCTGTCAAGATTTCTTGTTTCGCCAGGAAGTGAGCTACCCCCTGGAACGCCTCTATTTGCAAATCATTTTAGGGTAGGGGATTATGTTGATGTGGCTGGGAAAACGTAAGTTTTGATTTTGTGATATTTATATATATGTATATTTTTTCTTCAAAAATGGGCACATAAAATAAACAACAGCACTGATCACATCATTGCTGAAGCAGAAGTTTGTGGAGAATTTCGTTACATAACTGAAACTAAACCAACTTCACAGTCGATGGTTCTTAATCTTCTTACAAAAGAAACAAAAATAAATAAATAAAAGAAACAGAAAAAAAGAAGAAAATTCTCTCTCTTCTCCTTTTCCCTTTCCTTTATCCCAAACCCCAAAATGAACTCCAACCTCCCGAGCTATAAGATTTCTTCTTTTTCAACAAAAGTATATAGCTGATACTAAACCAGCATCACATTTAATAAGTATACTATTTTTCCCTTCCAAAAAGAACCAAAACAAGAAAAAGAGAAAAAAGGAAAAGAGATGAAAATTACCTCTCTTCTTCTTTTTCCTTTTCTTCCTTCCAAACCTCAAAAATGAACTCTAACCTACCGAGCTATAAGATTTCTTCTTTTTAAACGAAAGTATACAACTGAAACTAAACCAACTTCACAGTTGATGGTTCTCAATCTTCCTACAAAAGAAACAAAAATAAATGAATAAAAGACACAGAAAAAAGAGAAGAAAATTCTTTCTCTTCTGCTTTTCCCTTTCCTTTATCCCAAACCCCAAAATGAACTCCAACCTCCCGAGCTATAAGATTTCTTCTTTTTTAACAAAAGTATGTAACTAATACTAAAGCAGTATCACATTTAATGATGATACTATTTTTCCCTTCCAAAAAAAATAAAACAAAAAAAAGAGAAAAAGGGAAAAACAGATGAAAATCACCTTTCTTCTCCTTTTTCCTTTTCTTCGTTCCAAACCTCAAAAATGAATACTAACAAACCGAGCTATAAGATTTCTTCTTTTTAAACAAAAGTATATAACTGAAACTAAACCAACTTCACTGTTGATGGTTCTCAATCTTCCTACAAAAGAAACAAAAATAAATGAATAAAAGACACAGAAAAAAAGAAGAAAATTCTTTCTCTTCTCCTTTTCCCTTTCCTTTATCCCAAACCCCAAAATGAACTCCAACCTCCCGAGCTATAAGATTTCTTCTTTTTTAACAAAAGTATGTAACTAATACTAAAGCAGCATCACATTTAATAATGATACTATTTTTCCCTTCCAAAAAAAATAAAACAAAAAAAAGAGAAAAAGGGAAAAAATAATGAAAATCACCTTTCTTCTCCTTTTTCCTTTTCTTCGTTCCAAACCTTAAAAATGAACACTAACTTACCGAGCCATAAGATTTCTTCTTTTTAAACAAAAGTATATAACTGAAACTAAACCAACTTCACAGTTGATGGTTCTCAATCTTCCTACAAAAGAAACAAAAATAAATGAATAAAAGACACAGAAAAAAGAGAAGAAAATTCTTTCTCTTCTCCTTTTCCCTTTCCTTTATCCCAAACCCTAAAATGACCCCCACCTCCCGAGCTATAAGATTTTTCCTTTTTTAAGAAAAGTATGTAACTGATACTAAAGCAGCATCACATTTAATAATGATACTATTTTTCCCTTCCAAAAAAAATAAAACAAAAAAAAAAAAAAAAAAAAAAAAAAAGGGAAAAAAAAGATGAAAATCACCTTTCTTCTCCTTTTTCCTTTTCTTCGTCCCAAACCTCAAAAATGAACACTAACCTACCGAGCTATAAGATTTCTTCTTTTTAAACGAAAGTATATAACTGATACTAAAGCAGCTTCACAGGTTCAGGTTCTTCTATTTACAAACTAAATACAACTACAATATGGGTATACCCGGCTGAGAGTCTAGCTCGTATTACCAGGCAACCAATAACAAATAAAAATAACAAAAACATAATATATAACTGTATTTGTACACAATCACACTCTTTTGTAAATAAAAAAAAAATTATGACTTACCAAGCATCATTCCAAGCCAGCAGCCAAATGGAGAACAAAATAAAACAAAACACCAAAAATAGTGAAGGGAAGCTGTGGGGAAACCCTACCAAGAGAATGAGTCAGCGGGACGACCATAACTGAATTAAAAAAAAAAATAATAATGATAAAAAAAATAAATAAAAATAAAATGATCAGGGGCTAGTAAAATAGTTTTTAATTGCTCCCGCAGTGTACCAACAGAAAGACCAATATTAAGACCCGACCCATGCACATTCCAAAGTTTGGTTACGCAGTGCCTGAGTAAGAACCTCGATCTCTCAGTGCACGCTCGAGGTTCAACATACTTAGAAAATCCCCTCGTTCCATAGTCAAGCTCGCATTGGTTAAATAGTTCCATAGCATGAAAATTTTTAGGTAGAATTCTAGCAAAATGCTTAACACAAAAGATCAATCCATGAAAAGATAATAATAACTCCACGGGTAATATATTAAGGAAAGAACTTTAATTATATTTTTAATTGGCGATTTTGATGGTAGGGATATTGGGGAGGGGATGAAAGTTTTCAGGATACGTAATGCTTTATTTTGCTGTCTGAAGTGGTTTTATATTAGTTTTAAATGTATTCAGGAAAATCAGGGGACAATAACTCAGATAAGAATGGACTAGGGCAAAATATACCGATCTCATTGCATGAAAAGGTAGAATAAATTTCAAATGCCGCAATATTCCAACATTCCTTCCCAACTTCATCCACAATTTAGCGATGTGTTCCTTCCAACTCATATTATGATCAACTAGCACACCTAAATATCTCATAGTCGATACACGCTCTAAATAAGTAGATTTATCAATGGGTAGTCTACTAAGTTCAGGTAATGATTGGTCAGTACGAGAGAAAATCATAAACTTGGTTTTTGACATATTAATAGATTATTTATTTGCGCTAAACCAAGTTTCTATCCTCTCGAAAGCTGCCAACATATTCTTCTTAAGCGACATTTCATCAGCACCGCACACTGTGCAGGCCGTATCGTCAGCGAATAGGACATTTAGCCCGAGATCTTCCGGTGCCCTGTTGATGTCGTTAACCTAAATAAGAAATAATAGAGGTCCAAGTATGGACCCTTGAGGAACGCCGACTTGACCAGTGATACAAAGTAGTGAAGAGGTAGCATTTTCACCATCCACAGACTGACTGTGCCCAGTTAAATATGATTCAATAAGAGAATTTGCAGGTCCGCGTATACCATAATATTTCCAGTTTGCAAAGTAAAATTGCAAGACAAATAGAATCGAACGCTTTTTTTATATCTATAACTATAGTAGCCGGAATTTCTTTTTTATCCAAAGTGTCGTGTATAAACTGTCTGAGTGTCAAAATCGCATGTTCAGAGCTATGACCCTTCCTGAACCCAAACTGAAGGTCATTAAAACATCCCCTCTTATCAAAAACTTCACTATGCGGTTTTAAAGACACTTTACAACCTTTAGCGAATGAAGATACTTGAAGATACTTGATACTTTAGCGAATGAAGATAGGATCGAGATTGGCCTGTAGTTTGTTGGATCTTTCTCGTCATCACTCTTATGCAGGGCTAAAAACACGTGCAGACTTTAAGCAGGTTGGGAAACGTCCACTTGAAAAACATAAGTTGATAACATGAGCCAAAAATTCTGTAACATCAGGCATTATCTGTTTTAATAGGCTTGTCGACGAACCATCCGAACCTTCCGACGACCCATTCTGCAGTTGGTATATAACTTGCAGTAATTCCTCCGCTGACACCGGCGTTAGGAAAAGAGAGCAATCCGATGGAGGCGGCATGGAAGTAGAATATGCGGAATCGGGTAAACTTCGAGTTCGTGCCTCAAGCGATGTGACGTGACCAATATTTGCGAATTGCTCATTTAGGACACCAGCAACATTTTGCTTTTCTTTAACAATTTTCTTGTCTTTTGGTAATAATATCTCTTCCGGAAGGTTTTTCATTTTATTTTTCCCAAGGCATTCATTAATAATTAACCAAGTCTTTTTTGGGGATCCTTCAGCATTTTGAAACTCATGAAGATAGTATGACCACTTCGCTTGTCGCAGTAGCTTTGTCAGACAATTTCCGTACTGCCGAAATTTAGCCTGATTTTCATTTGTAGAATCTGCCATGAATTTCCTGAAGAGGTTAGTTCCTGAAGACAGAACAGCAACTGTAATTCATGGTTTCTTTGGTTTAATATAACGCCTAGCTTGCTGGCTTGATAAATGACATGCCTTACTAAGTACTATTTCGAACTGGTTGATGAAGTACTCAGTAGCTTTGTCCACGTCGTCACATTCTAAGCAGGGAGACTGGTCGACTTGGGATAGTAAACTTTTCAGTTTATCAATCGAAGCAGCGTCCAGTCTTCTTGACCTCAAAGAAGAGGGTTTAGAGGGGGGGGGGTACCCGTTTTGAAGGTCGCACAGGATCATAAGAGGGTCAGAAGTATCTTCAAATATAACGTTACAACCAAGTGTCTCGAAATTTGTGAAAATTGTCAATTAACGACGCTGACGACTCCCTGATTCTCATCGGGATCCGGCATGCTGAAACAAGTCCGCGGACGTACAAATCGTTACAAAGTCAACGGCAACATTATTCGAAAGCATTGAATCCATATCCCTATGTACATTACTAATATCAATATTAAAGTCACCCAACATCATTAACTTACATTTTCTTTGGGCCATTAGCGAGCTAAGTTCATCGAACTTTTCTACAAATTGTTTAGCATTCGAACTCAGTGGCCTATATAGGGCGCAACATTACACTTTTGAAGGACTTAGATCTAGCTCAATAGCAAAAAATTCAAATGACATTTCTTCGTCAAGGTAATCATAATTATTCACTTCTCTTACAGGTATACTATTATTTACAAAAAGAGCCACCCCTCCTCTCTGTCTACCTATTCTATTTTAAATAACGACTTATACCCATTTATATGACTTAGCTCAGAATATTGCTCATTTAAAAACGTTTAACATGCACCAAAAACATCAATCTTATGGTCAGGAAGTAATGCTGAAATGTTTTCTAAACTACTCACAAGTCCACATCAATTTCGAAATGCCGTTCTCAGACATTTATTTGTTGGTTTACTCATAATCATTCCAGGAGAAAGGCATTTGTTCGTGGGTATATTATTAATAAAATAATCATAAGTGTTTTCATCCTCTCTATCAATGCATGAAAGAATCTGTGATAAATTCAAGAGTCTCCCCTCCAAGTCACTCAACGTATCGCGAGTTCCACCACAACCACCACCATTCAAATTAGAAAATAATTACTCACCCGTATTCTCCACTTGGCGGCGGGCTGGGATGACGCAGAGGAAAAAAAGTCAAATCTTTTTGAAGTTTCAAACGCTGACAGTGCGACAGTACCTTCTTGTAGAATTTCTACAACAAAAGATATATGGCAAGAAAACTGAACCAATTTTAATGAATTTAGACCTAGGAGCTCAGAGATAGATGAGCAGGGATTTGGAAATAAGAAAAAAATACGGAAAAAAGAAAGCCTATAGGAACGAAAAGAGCAAAAAGAAAGGAAACAAAAATAAAGAAGAACACAGACAACGAGATAAATACACTTCTTTTTAAGTTGGGCATTTACTTATCGTTCTTCACATCCCTAAGCTGCATAGACTATACACTGAATCAAAAAGCATAATCAATCTGACAAATTATTATACAGAGATATATGCAACCAATATTAGTATTCGTCACGTGGTACCCATTGGCCAGTAATATTGTTTCTAGTTTATAGCAATAGTCTGGCACCGGATTGTTTCAATCGCATGAACTTGGATACTTGCTTAGCTTTAAGATCATGTGCCTTGGCCAAAAGCTCATTACGTAGGGCACTTAGTGAAGGAGGCAAATCAGTATATATTCTCAGTAAGGGGTATATGCCCCTAGTAAAGGGTATATTCTCATACCCCTTCTTTTAAGTTTGCCTACATTGCCTAATAGTATACATAATTCTGAATTATTCGGACAAGAAATAAGAACAGGCGATACTCCAGCTTGTTTGTTGTTTCTAACTGTAATGGGGCTAACACTCTTTGTGTGGTACACTTTTTTTCAATCTCTAATTTCTCTTTGAATAAAGTCTCTATATTTTCGCTCAGAGATTGGCCTGATTTCTCTTTTGGCAGGCCATGAATAATTAAATTCACCTGACGATCTTTAACTTCTAGTTCAAGCAACCTTTTTTTGAGTTTCACACGCTCAGCTTGATGGCTTTCAATAGAAGATCGTAGTTCTACTATTTCAGCATCTTTATCTGCTAAGTTTTATCTAAGTGATTGTATGTCGGACATAACCGTATCGAGCTTGGAAGACACTCCAGCCTGGTGCGCTTTGATCGAAGATTGATCATTAGAAATTGAAACCAGGCGTTCCTTCAAGTCCCTAATTGCTTTTTGAATAATTTTGCTATAATAGCTGCTCAGGAGAAAATCTAGTTTAGAAAAACATGAGACGAAGACTTACACGCAAGGGGGCAGGGGGGGGGGGTGCATATTCAACCCACACTTTCCAAAAAAATGCTGCTGTAGTTTAACTTCAATTGGCAATATTCCTTAAGCTTGTACTCACCACGCCAGCAAATCAATCAAACAAGGTAACTTGGCAATTAGAAGCACTTAATTAACGAATATCGAAAACTGGGTCAAGTTCAAAGCAAACTAGAATTCAATATATAATCATCTTAGCTAGCTAGGTGTTATCTCTTTGAACTGTGAATCAATACTGTTCATGGTTCTCAATCGTCCTACAAAGAAACAAAAATAAATAAATAAAAGACGCAGAAAAAAAGAGAAAATTCTTTTTCTTCTCCTTTTCCCTTTCCTTTATCCCAAACCCCAAAATGAACCCCAACCTACCGATCTGTAAGATTTCTTCTTTTTAAACAAAAGTATATAACTGATACTAAAGCAGCATCACATTTAATAATGATACTATTTTTCCCTTCCAAAAAAAAAAAAAAGGAGAAAAAAGAAAAAAAAGATGAAAATCACCCCTCTTCTTCTTTTTCTGTTTCTTCGTCCCAGACCTCAAAAATGAACTCTAACCTGCCGAGCACTAAGATTTCTTGTCAAAGTCTCATTTCTGTGCATTTTAAAATCATTTTTTTTTTTTCTCTTTTAGCTTTTCTCTTAGAATGAAGCGAAAAAACCAACGCTACTAAAAATAAATTTAATAAATAACAAAAAACTAAGAAAAAGAATACTTTCTTTCTTTGTTTTAATTATGCTTTTTTTCGCTTTGTTTCTCGTTTTTCCTTGCACTCTAAACGGAATAGTAGAGGTCGTTGGTGCAATTCTCTGTTTAATCTCACAGCTTAGATTATTGTTGTTATAATTGTTGATATTTTCAATAAGTTACGCCTAATTGGAGTCCTATTAGCTCAACTTTCGTAAATGTATTTTTTCAACAATTAATATAGGCATGACTGAATGGGAAATTTCTTTACCGAAAAGGGGTCTGTAAGTAACGGAGTTCGTTAATTTTCGATCACTGTACTTTGATTTATTTTTTAATACAAGAAGATAAGGCTTAGAATTTAGGTAGTTGATAAAGTTTGTCCCAAAAGCAAATATATATTTTTACTAAGGTCCATAAATTACGCAAGAAACTGAGGATTGTTAAAGAGTCATGGGAGTTCCACTTGCTAGGGCTGTCATCAAGCTTCAGATCTGTTAAGACTAGTTAAACACCTTTAAAGGGCTTTCTCAATTTACAAGGATTTTTCGTTATCTTCAAGCACAGGCTTCTGGTATTTTGAAAAATTTTCACTTACCTTGGTGCAGATCGTTTAAATTTTTTCATCAAACTGTGACAAACTTTTGTGCTAGCACTTGTGGGTTTGGTATAATTCAGAAAAATTCCAAAAATGTTAGGTCGAATGAGTGTAGAGCCCAGTTAAGAACACCCTTCAACAAACATTTGCTCGGGATGTCACTTACCAAACGGGCAGAACTATCTTAGTAGCAATTCTGGTCATGAACGAGACTCCAAAACGAGCAGTTTCGCATGTCTTGTCTAACACTAGGCCTACTGGGCTATTGAAAACTTTGGGTGGGCAGGGAAGCTGTTAGCGTAGTTTTCCACCTACATGAAGCTCCTGCAAATTTAGCTGCAGAACGTCATAAAAGGCTGTAACTTAAACGGATGGTTTAACTTTGAGCATTAACAATACTCCAAAACTGGTGGATTCAGACGTCATGTCTAGCACCACTATAGTTATCCACCAGCATTAAGCTGCTACCAAATTTGCTGCAAAACTTCGGAAAAGGCTGTGACTCAAACAGCTGAAAATTGTCATCTAACCGGCAAGATAATCCTTGCAATAAACTTCAAGCATTAACGAGGCTCCAAAGCTGGTAGTTTTGCCCGTTTTGTCTAGCATCAAGCCTGTTGATAATCTTAGGTTAGGGAGTGAAGCTGAGAATTTAGCTCTCCACCAGCTTCAAGCTCCTCCCAACTTTACTGCAAAACTTCGGAAAAGGCTCTGACTCAAGCTATCAATTGATGAAAATCGTCACCAAACCGGCAAATCAATCCTAGCGGCAATCTGGCTTGAACAACGATCCAAATGTGGCAGCTTTATACGCCTTGTCTAGCGCCAAGCCTTTTGACAAGTTTGGTTGAAGAGTGAAGCTGCTAATATAGTTCTTCACCAACACAAAGCTCCTCTCAACTTTACTGCCAAATTTCGGTAAGGCTGTGACTCAAGCAGCTGAAGATTTGTCGCCGGACTAATAAAGTATTCCTAGCAGCAATCTTTAGGCATGAACGAGGTCATCAAGCTGGTGAAAATCTTCGCCTAACCGACAAGTCAATCCTTGCAGCAATCTTTAAGTACGAACGAGACTCCAAATCCGGTAGGTTTATCCGCCCTGTCTAGCATCAAGCATGTTGACAGTTTTAGATGAGGGAGTGAAGCTAGTAATTTAGTTCTCCACCAAAAAGAAGTCCCTCCCATTTTTAGTAGATAACTTCGGAAAAAGCTGTGGCTCAAGCCGCTGAAAATCGTCACCAAACTGATAAATCAATCCTGGCAGCAATCTTTAGGTGTGGACGAGACTCCAAATCTGGTAGTCTCTCCCTGCCTACCACAAAGCTTTTTAACAAGCTTGGTTGAAGGGTGAAGCTGCTACTGTAGCTCTTCACCTACTTAACTTCTAAACTTTGGTAAACGCTTTGACTGAAGCTGTTGAAAATCGTCACCTAACCGGCAATTCAATCCTTGTAACAATCTTTAAGCATGAACGAGTCTCCTAATCTGGTAGGTTTATCCGCCCTGTATAGCACCAAACCTGTTGACAATTTTAGGTGAGGGAGTGAAGCTACTAATGTAGTTCTCCAATAATAAGAACCAAATTTTAGTGGAGAATTTCGGAAAAGGCTGTGTCTCGAGCAGCTGAAAATCGTCACCAAACTGGAAAATTAATCCTGGCAGCAATCTTTAGGCGCGAACGAGACTCCAAATCCGGTAGATATTATACGCTCTGCCTAGCTCTTAGCCTGTTGACAAGTTTATTTGAGGAGTGAAGCTACCAAGAAGACCCCTACCAAACCGGCAAATCAATCCTGGCAGTAATCTTTAGGCGGGAGCGAGAATCCAAATCTGGAAGTTTTATACGCCCTTTCCTGCACCAAACCTTTTTTATTTTGTATAGTTTGTTGAGTTTTTTAGTCTTTTTTTTTTAACTCGCTTCCCTGTTTTTCGTTTCCGTCCCTATTTTATTGTTCTCAGTGGTGCTGAGGCAGAATTTTTTGTCTCCTGTAATTTTTGCGTTGTAATTAAGAAAAAAAATTGAGTAGAATTTACGAATTCTAAAAAAGTGAAGTTGGAAGCAAAGTTTTTTTTTTTCCCCTGAGAAGTTTGTGTTTTTCAATATACAAGCTCTAAATGAAACGGTGATAAAGTTTTCTCTTGGTAGACCATCGATTTTTTATTTCAAGGCGAGACTGGGGATTTCAAGGAGTCATCAAGCGATTCGCATTCAAAGGTAGTCCAGCCAGCCACGGAACAACCAAAAACCACAGGAGGGGTGGAACTATTGGTAGTGGAAGGGAAAGAGCTCGTGTAATGCCGGGACAGAAAATGCCTGGGCATATGGGTTCAGAACACCGTGTTCATCGTGGAGTACAAGTATGTATCTTCAGTTGCATTTATCTGTAGTATTTAGAAAAAGAAATAGTTAATATTTCCTACAGGAACGCAGTGAATTTTTATGAAAGTAAAGGCGTATTCACATTGGGATTTCATTAGTGTTTGAAAGTATGAAATTGTCTAATGATAGCGTTTAAGTTCTAGTGTATCTATTGGGGTGAAATTAATCAGTGCCATTGCATAAATTTCAAAGTTGGTGACCAATCAACATTTTCAGAGAATATTATATATTATATTAAATATATTATTTAGGCTATTAAAAGATTTTTTTGAGATTTGAGATTTCATTAGTGCTTAAAAACCTTGCTTTAAAATATGACATTGCCTGATACAGCACTAGTTCTAGGGTTTCTCTAATGGGTAAAATTAGCCAATGCCTTAATTCTTAAAGTAAATTTCAAAGATGGTGACCAATTAACATTTTCAGAGAATATTAGATATTATATTAAATATATTATTTAGGCTATTAAAAGGTTTTATTTGAGATTTCATTAGTGCTTAAAAACCTTGCTTTAAAATATGACATTGCCTGATACAGCACTAGTTCTAGGGTTTCTCTAATGGGTAAAATTAGCCAATGCCTTAATTCTTAAAGTAAATTTCAAAGATGGTGACCAATTAACATTTTCAGAGAATATTAGATATTATATTAAATATATTATTTAGGCTATTAAAAGATTTTTTTGAGATTTGAGATTTCATTAGTGCTTAAAAACCTTGCTTTAAAATATGACATTGCCTGATACAGCACTAGTTCTAGGGTTTCTCTAATGGGTAAAATTAGCCAATGCCTTAATTCTTAAAGTAAATTTCAAAGATGGTGACCAATTAACATTTTCAGAGAATATTAGATATTATATTAAATATATTATTTAGGCTATTAAAAGGTTTTATTTGAGATTTGAGATTTCATTAGTGCTTAAAAACCTTGCTTTAAAATATGACATTGCCTGATACAGCACTAGTTCTAGGGTTTCTCTAATGGGTAAAATTAGCCAATGCCTTAATTCTTAAAGTAAATTTCAAAGATGGTGACCAATTAACATTTTCAGAGAATATTAGATATTATATTAAATATATTATTTAGGCTATTAAAAGGTTTTATTTGAGATTTGAGATTTCATTAGTGCTTAAAAACCTTGCTTTAAAATATGACATTGCCTGATACAGCACTAGTTCTAGGGTTTCTCTAATGGGTAAAATTAGCCAATGCCTTAATTCTTAAAGTAAATTTCAAAGTTGGCGACCAATCAACATTTTCAGAGAATATTAGATATTATATTAAATATATTATTTAGGCTATTAAAAGGTTTTATTTGAGATTTGAGATTTCATTAGTGCTTAAAAACCTTGCTTTAAAATATGACATTGCCTGATACAGCACTAGTTCTAGGGTTTCTCTAATGGGTAAAATTAGCCAATGCCTTAATTCTTAAAGTAAATTTCAAAGTTGGCGACCAATTAACATTTTTAGAGAATATTTTGATAATATGCGAGGGGGCTATTAAAAGGAGTAGGCTTTGTTAAAACCAAGACCAGAGTCCTTAAGACATTGCATAAATTCTTACTGAAGTAAAGGCAATTCAATGTATACAAATATAACTTAGACTTAAAAGTTAAACTTTTTTATATCAAAATTTCCATTATCTATCGTTTTCATCACTGAAACTTAAGCCGTTCGAAGGCTAGTGCATTTCCGATCGTAATGACGGAAAAAGCACTACATACGGTAATCAGGAAAATAACTTAAACCTTAAAAGTTGGATATTGGATTATTTTACCAAAAAATAAAAGTTCTTTTAATTCTCAGTGATAACAGTCAATGACAAAATAAATCAAACGTAATACTAGTAAATAAAAAAAAATCAACAAATTCACTAAATATTAACTTTCAAGTAAGGTTTGGTCTCATGGTTGCGAGGATACTGTTCGGAAGGGCCGTGTGGCCTTGCCTTTAAAAATGGATGATTGTCATTAAATTATATAAACATAAGAAGTTCTGGAGGAATAAATCCTAGGTAAAGTATCGGATATCCCTTACCCTTTTCCCTCCTCCATTTTTTGGATTTATGAAATGAACTATTCAGGGCCGATGCAAATAATTATCCTGAAAGTATCATGCTCCAATTTCATTATAAATTTACATTTAGGTCCTTGATTTAATTTTCAATGAAAAGGGCATCCTAATAAGTAATGTTCCGTACTAACAAACAGTCCAGTACTTGTATGATAAACCCCCTACTGCTCAAGTTGTTCATTCATTGATTCATTGCAGAAACGGTTTTTTTTGTTAGTTTCTACCAGCTTAGCGTGAGACAAAACAAAAAGAAGTGACAGAATAGATGGAAGATACATAATTTGGGCTATATATTTGCACATTAGGGGGGGGGGGGAGGGTTAAATTATTGGACAGTGTGAAGTTAGAAAACAATTCTTACTGCATAATATGCGAAATAATTATACCTAACACATTAGGCATGCAGACCCGCTATACTTTACCCCCACCCCTAATGTGCAAATATATAGCCCAAATTTGTTTCTAAAATATTATATTTTTATCATACTTAGGTATATTTCATTAGGATTGAGCGTCAGAAAAACATTAGAAGAACATTAGGTAGGGGGTATATCATAGAAGTACCAACAATCCATATTTTTTGTGTCTTTGTTGCTATTTTTTTTATCTTTGAGACCTCAAGGATTAACCAACCTTCTTCAGCCCTGACTGGGCTATAACATGGTAGGGTCTGACTGGGCTATAACTTATTTTTTACTTATTTGTAACTTATATTATAACTTATTTAGGAACACTAATAGGAGTAAGTAGGCAGGGACAGGTATACATGATTTGTATATTTTAAATAATTTTAATAAACTTTCCAAGCTGTCTTTAAACACTTCGGGGAGGGAGGGGTTGGTATTGATGATGTGTTTTTGGGATTTGTTCCGGTGGTTTTTTCCCCATCCTTCGTTTGATTTTTCCCCTTTTTTGTTTTAATAGAATAGTTAATTTGTTTTTGTAAATATTTAGTCTAGTTCTTTTTTTTCCGAATCTCGTCGTTAATCTCTTTGTAAATTAATGCTTTGAAAGGCAACCACATCGATTACTGTCTCTTTTTTTTAAGAGTCTGGTCTTATCTCCTTTATTCTTTTCTTTGAAGAATTATCTCTGTTGTTTTCTTTTTTAAGGATCTGATCTAATTTCTTATTGTAAACATGACAAACTCGAGCAATTATTTTGCCAAAAAAAATAAGAAAAACGAGGGGCATGTTTTTTTTACACAAAACATCAGGAAACCAATTAAGCGTACACAGGTGTTATCTCTAGGGGGAGAGAAGGAGGGTTATTTTCTTGATTTTTTCAAGTCCCCAAAGAGGCTACTGTATCATTTTTATCTCGTATCTCGTATAATTTTCAGACTGTATCTCGTCTGATAATTAAATTAGAGACCCCTGAAGGTTGAAAGCCTTGAGTATAAGTCAGAAGAGTTCAAAACAAATACCCTGACGTGTTTTTCTGCTAGATTTAGTTGAAGTATCAGACTGGAAGTGAACATAAGTAAAAATCGATATGCTCTATAATTGCTTCGTTGGGCAACAGTTTATATAATTATCCAGTATGATCTTTCCCTATCTCACCCATTATAAAAACCTGGACCAAGGTGCGAGTGCTCCAGAGAACGTTTTTGCAGATAGAAACATAGGCGGCATCAGATCTTTTCACGGGTAGACAAGTCAGACTGTGATCTAATCGGAAACAAGCGGAAACCCGCTATTACGAATAATGCACTTTGTTGGAAACAATCGGAAAGAGACTAACCCGCTAATGCAGAAAGAAGTGGGAGTAGCTTTTTGTTCGTACCGAGAATGAAGACCAGAAATGATCTGCGATAAACTTACTGGGTAATTCTATAAACTGTGATGTGAATCAAGGGTCGATTGATATTTAAACGAAAGATTGGTTATCGCTTCAAAGTCACAACCATAGGAAGGAGTCTAAATCTTAAGGTTGTGTTATACCTTGCTTCGGCTTTTAAAATACAGCACTATTCTTCCTTCTCTAGAACGTCTTAGGCTTAATTTCGTAGGTTAAATTTCTTTCTAGACATGCCTGCACATTGGTCGAAAGATTTCCACTAAGGATTCGTCTGAAGGGCCCGCTCCCTCCTGAAATTTTCCGTATAAGAGTGCACTTTTTGAATGTTTAGCTTCATTCTGATTTTCTCTGGAAATCTCCTGGAGCGTTTTGGTCAGCGTGTTGCTACACATTTGTTTGCGTACTGCTTTTGTAGTGATTTTTAATTTTATAGGAAGTCAATTTCTTATTTATTGTTTGCTAACAATTTGACTACTAATTTGTGAGCTAACCACGAATTGTTTGTTTTAGAATTGAAGAAAAAATTGTTTGAGCATTCGCGAAGCGAAGCATTCGTGCCGTTAACATTGATAGAACATGACTGCGAATATTTCTTTCTTTTTTTTATAATTTTGATGCTTTTCTAAAAACATCTTTAGAGGTACTACTACTACTACTACTAACAACTCATCGCAGCACCAAGCCGCCTGAGGCCAACACAGCTACGCACGCTCCTCCTCCACCCCAATCTATTCAAAGCCTTCCTTTTTACACCCGCCCACGAAGTTCCCATTTCCTTTAAATCTTTCTTTATGACGTCCTCCCACCCCAGACGAGGACGACCTGCTTTCCGTTCAGCCCTAGATGGTTGGCCGAAAAGAACAATCTTCGGCAATCTGTCATCCTTCATCCGCACAACATGCCCTAACCACCTCAACCTTTCTTTCATTATAGACCTAGAAAGCGGTATTGAACCACATTTTTCGTATAGCCTATTGTTTGAAATACGGTCAGTCAGCCGGGTACCCAGAACAATCCTTAAGCAATTTCTCTGGAAAACATCTAGCAAATCTTCATCCGTTTTTCGGAGCGTCCATGCTTCAGAGCCATATTTGACCACTGTCATCACTGTAGCTTCTAATATTCTAATCTTGGTTTGCAGACTTATCTTCCTATTCTTCCAGACTTTTTTTAACTGTGAAAAAAACACCCTGAGCCTTGGCTATTCTATTTTTAACATCTTCACTGCTCCCACCATCTTTACTAATAATACTACCAAGGTAAGTGAAGCTTCCCACCTGATCAATCTTTTCATTACCCTACGTCACCTTTTCATCTTCACTTATTCCTAGCCTTAGTGACTTAGTCTTCCTAACATTAATTTTCAAACCAATACTAGCACCCTGAACTCGCAAAACCTCTAAAACTTCATTCATTTTGCTCACACTTTCATCTAGGATGCTTAAATCATCAGCATAATCCAAGTCCAGGAGACTTTTCCCTCCCCATTTGATTCCGTGGTCTCCCATTGCCTTTCCTCTGCTCCTTAAAACAAAGTCCATCAAAATAATCCATATAAAGGGGGATAGAACACAACCCTGCTTAACTCCTGATTTAATACAAAACCAGCTGCTAACCTCATTTCCTATCTTAACCGCAGCAGTGTTATTCTCGTACATAGCACTAATCACTTTAATGTATTTGTCTGGTATACCATACAAGGATAAAACCTTTACTAAAGCTCCTCTATCAACAGAATCGAACGCTTGCTCATAATCTATAAAACTGAGGACCAAAGGTGTTTGAAAACTTAGGCACTTCTCAATTATTAGCCTAAGAGTGAAAATTTGGTCAACACATCCTCTACCTTTTCTAAAACCGCACTGCTCTTCTCTTAAAACTTTGTCTATGGCATCTCTCAGTCTAAAAAGTATCATATTACTAAGCAATTTGCTACCTACAGAGACCAGACTAATGCCTCGATAATTACCACACTCACTTTTATCACCTTTCTTATAAAGTGGCTTAATTAAGGTTTTCCTAAAATCGTTAGGGACTTCCCCTTTTTCAAAAATCATATTCATAATCTTCAATAACTTATTTCTTACCTCAGAGCCACCATATTTAAGAAACTCATTTACCACCCTATCAGCACCTCGAGCCTTATTATTCTTTAATCCTTTTAGTACTGTTCCTAATTCCTCCTCTCAAAACAATCTTCCTTCACATCCAAGGTATCACAAACTTTTTCATTTTCCTCTATATTTTTTCCTGCAACTCTATCTCGGTTAAGCAAGTTCTCAAAATGTTCGGCCCATCTCGCTTTGGCTTTTTCCTTATCGCTAATTGCCACCCCACTCCTATCTTTAACTGGGACAAGTCCGGATTGACTACTACCTCTTAATTTGTTAACATGCCAGTACAATAATTTACTATTACGCCGTCTAGCTGCTTCTTCTAAATCCTCGGCAATTTTATCCATGGCCTCCACTTCACACCTCCTTAGTTCATATTTCAATGCTTTCTCCACTTTCTTTACATTTCTTTTGTTTTCATGCGATCTATCACTCAGATAATTCTTGTACAAGTCCTTTCTCCTTTCTATTAAACATAAAGCTTTTTCACTAATATTCTTAGCTGCAGTTCTAGCTTTCTCCCCTAATACACCTTCAGCAACTTCACAAATTATTTTTCTAAAATTATTCCAACCATCTTCCACATTATCAAATTTTAAACTCTCAAGTTTAGTATTCAACTGTTCCTGGAAAGTTTCTCTCAAATTCTCATCCTGGAGTCTACTAACATCATAACTTCCCGGGAGGTAATTACCCTTCCGATATTTCAGCTTTAAATTAACCCTTGACACTACTAGATGGTGATCTTTACTTTTAACATCAATAACAGCACTCCTATATACCCTAGTATCTTGTATTGATCCTGCCAGTCTTCGGTTTACTATAACATAATCAATAAGGTTTGCTGTCTTACCATCACGTGAATACCATGTTAGCTTATGAGCCATTTTATGACCAAACACCGTATTGGTTATAACTAGATTGTTATACCTACAAAATTGCAAAAGTCTGTATCCATTACTGTTTTCTTTTCCTACACCAAATTTACCTAAGCAGGGATACCATCTATCCTTATTTCTACCAACCTGGGCGTTAAAATCTCCCAGTAATAACATCATATTTCTACCTGGGACCTTGTCTATTTGCTCCTGTAACTGTAAGTAATATTCATCTGAGTCACTAGTATGTCCGTCAGTCGGTTCTACAGGGGCGTATACTACTATAACTGATACCCTGAACTTTCTAGTCATAAAATGAGCAATTAGTATTCTATTATTAATACCTTCCCAGCCTAAACAAGACTTAGCAGCTTCCTTATTCATCATGAGCTCTACTCCCTGTCTATGTACCCCATCCTTCCTGCCTGAGTAAACAAATTCTATATCACCTAATTTCTTGCTTCCTACCCCTGGGATATGAGTTTCTGAAACTCCTAATAAATCCAGTTCGAATCGTCTGAATTCGTCAGTCAAAATGTCGATACGATAGTCATTTTTTAATGTCGTAACATTCCAAGTTCCAATTTTCATGTTCTTTAAATCATTGAAATTATTTTCGCCTCAGGAAAAGCAATGATCCCGGATACCAGTGCAGGACGGGGATCACATATCTTCTCAAGTCTACACCGAAGTGCTTAAGCCGGCTTAGAATCGGACAGCAAGAAGTCCCTGGGACCTCCATGAATGGAGGAGGCTTTGTGCAATCCTGGGCCCATCTTGGTCACAACATGGTTTTCAGCACTTGGCGATGCTCTTCTATCAACGAGAGTCGAAATCCTGCACAGACAATCTCAAGCCTATTACCTCTGACTCATTATATATTCATGCCTACAAATATTATGCTACTACGGGGAGGCAACCCGTAATAGATAAATTAGCTAGGAAGAGGTTTTTCAGCCCAAAGACGCCCATCAAAACATACCAATCCCAGAAGAATTGTCCATTAGTCAGAATCCCGTGCGAATGCTGTGTCGTTTACTAGGCTATAATTTCCTCGAGGGGTGCCACTCCTCAAGTGGGAATAGAGTTGACCGCAAGGTCCCCAGTCTTGCAGGTACCCCGAAAAGGTCGAGGCAGCCCTTTGCAGAGGTCGTTGTCCATAGATCTGGATCTTACGCCCTGCCACAGTTGTCCTCCTATAGAGGATCCTCCCGCGATGGTGTTCTGCATCACCATGCAATTTAACCCATTACTGAGAGAAGGTTTGCAACTCATGGAACTTGTGGACAAACCAATGGGCCCTTTTGAGTGTACATTTGAGGGGCCTTCTTCCTCCTCCGCCTGTATTTATGACCCCGGGCGAGGGTGCCCCCGATTCTATTATGGACCCCCAGGGACAAGGCCCCCCCTTGGTCCGTGCCTCCTATGGAGGTACCCTACATATCTGTAGAGCGTTTCCCTATCGCCACCTGGGGACACGCTGAATGGCCTGGGGGAGGCCAGATAAACGGATCACTTTTGTTTTGCAAAGGCCATAACTCAGTGACATATTTAACCTACTACTTATAAATATACATAACTCACTGACTAGGCCTATATAAGTTATATACAGAAATATATAACTCAGTGACATATTTAACCTACTACTTATAAATATGTGTAACTCACTGACTAGGCCTATATAAGTTATATACAGGAATATATAACTCAGTGACATATTTAGCCTACTACTTATAAATATGTGTAACTCACTGACTAGGCCTGTATAAGTTAAATACAGAAATATATAACTCAGTGACATATTTAGCCTACTACTTATAAATATGTGTAACTCACTGACTAGGCCTGTATAAGTTATATACAGAAATATATAACAGAGTGACATATTTAGCCTACTACTTATAAATATGTGTAACTCACTGACTAGGCCTATATGCAGAAATATGTAACTCAGTGACATATTTAGCCTACTACTTAAAATATGTGTAACTCACTGACTAGGCCTATATAAGTTATATACAGAAATATATAACTCAGTGACATATTTAGCCTTCTACTTATAAATATGTGTAACTCACTGACTAGGCCTGTATAAGTTATATACAGAAATATATAACTCAGTGACATATTTAGCTTACTACTTATAAATATGTGTAACTCACTGACTAGGCCTATCTAAGTTATATACAGAAATTTATAACTGAGTGACATATTTAACCTACTACTTATAAATATGTGTAACTCACTGACTAAGCCTATATAAGTTATATACAGAAATATATAACTCAGTGACATATTTAGGCTACTACTTATAAATATGTGTAACTCACTGACTAGCCCTGTATAAGTTATATACAGAAATATATAACTCAGTGACATATTTAACCTACTACTTATAAATATGTGTAACTCACTGACTAGGCCTATATAAGTTATATACAGAAATATATAACTCAGTGACATATTTAGCCTTCTACTTATAAATATGTGTAACTCACTGACTAGGTCTGTATACGTTATATACAGAAATATATAACTCAGTGACATATTTAGCCTACTACTTATAAATATGTGTAACTCACTGACTAGGCCTATCTAAGTTATATACAGAAATTTATAACTGAGTGACATATTTAACCTACTACTTATAAATATGTGTAACTCACTGACTAAGCCTATATAAGTTATATACAGAAATATATAACTCAGTGACATATTTAGCCTACTACTTATAAATATGTGTAACTCACTGACTAGCCCTGTATAAGTTATATACAGAAATATATAACTCAGTGACATATTTAGCCTACTACTTATAAATATGTGTAACTCACTGACTAGGCCTATCTAAGTTATATACAGAAATATATAACTGGGTAACATATTTAACCTACTACTTATAAATATTTGTAACTCACTGACTAGGCCTATATAAGTTATATACAGAAATATATAACTCGGTGACATATTTAGCCTACTACTTATAAATATGTGTAACTCACTGACTAGGCCTGTATAAGTTAACTACAGAAATATATAACTCAGTGACATATTTAGCCTACTACTTATAAATATGTGTAACTCACTGACTAGGCCTATCTAAGTTATATACAGAAATATATAACTGGGTAACATATTTAACCTACTACTTATAAATATTTGTAACTCACTGACTAGGCCTATATAAGTTATATACAGAAATATATAACTCAGTGACATTTTTAGCCTCGAAGTTAGGTTATTGTACTTAGACAAGAGGCCTGTTTTTTCACTCATCAATGTGCTAAGATCTTACATCTTTTGTCAGAAAACGCTTAAAAGTGAAATCTTTAGAGGTAGCCTTAACTAAAACACTTCCCAGGATTGATAGCTAACAATTTCTATTACGCAACACTTCTCCATATTGAACAGAAAAGGACTCTTACAGCGTACTAACATCTCACTGCTGCACCAAGAGGCCTGAGAATAGTACTTCTTCGCAGTCTCCTCCTCTATCCCAAATCTGCTCACAGCTTCACTCTTTGTCCCCTCTTTTTCATTTAAATCTTTCCTTATGATCTCTTCCTACCCTATTGGGGGAAGACCTGCTTTTTCTTCGGTCCTAGATGGATGGCCAAAAAGTGCAATCTTTGGCAATCCATCATCCCTAATTCGTCAAACTTGGCCTAGCTGTCTTAACCTTTCTTTCATAATAACCCTATAAAGTAGAAGGGCCTAGCTTTCAGGCCAAGCTAGCTTTCTTAACCTTTCTTTCATAATAGCCCTGTAAAGTAGAAGCGAACAACATTTTTCGTACAGTCTATTGTTTGATGACATGGTTTTGCTTATTAGTATTTTTAGGTTTAACCGATCTAATTACAGGAAGTGATTCGTCTCAAAAATAAGACTGGTATCTGAGATAAGGTATTCCAGATTCATCATGTTTTTGTAATAGGTCATCTTTATTTTTTTTTGCAATTCTATAATTTTTTTCTTTTATTCCCTTCGAATAAACACAACATATAACTTAATAGTATACACAAAACAAAATATATAAACTGTTTATTGTATGTATTTTCCTTTTAGATCTTTCGAATAAACACAAAATATAACGTTGTAATATACACAAAATAAACACAAAACAAAATATATAAACTGTTTATTGCATATATATTTCCTTTTAGATATTTCGAATAAACACAAAATATAACGTTATAATATACGCAAAATAAACATGAAACAAAATATATAAACTGTTTATTGTGTATATGTTTCCTTTTAGATCTTTCGAATAAGCACGAAATATAACGTAACAATATACACAAAATAAACGCAAAACAAAATGTGTAAACTGTTTATTGCATATATATTTCCTTTTAGATATTTCGAATAAACACAAAATATAACGCTGTAATATACACAAAATAAACACGAAACAAAATATATAAACTGTTTATTGTATATATTTTTCCTTTTAGATCTTTCGAATAAACACAAAATATAACGCTGTAATATACACAAAATAAACACAAAACAAAATATATAAACTGTTTATTGCATATATATTTCCTTTTAGATCTTTCGAATAAGCACGAAATATAACGTAACAATATACACAAAATAAACGCAAAACAAAACTATAAACAGTTTGTTGTAAATGTTTTTCCTTTTAGATCCTTTAAATAAACACAAATATAACGTGATAATATACACAAAATAAACACTAAACAAAATATATAAGCTCTTTATTGTATACGTTTTTCCTTTTAGATCCTTCAAATAAACACAAAATATAACGTTATGATATGCGCAAAATAAACACAAAACACAGTATATATACGGTTTATTGTATATTTTTTCTTGTAGATCCTTCGAATAAACACAAAATATAACGTTATAGTATACGTAAAATAAACACAAAACAAAATATATAAACGGTATATGTTTTTCCTTTTAGATCCTTCGAGTAAACACAAATATAACGTGATATACACAAAACAAAATATATAAACTGTTTATTGTATAATGTTTTTCCTTTTAGATTCTGCGAATAAACACAAAATATAACGTGATATATGTTAAAAGTACTGGTATACCGGGCATAACCAATTCATACGTTCGAATCTTTGACACGTTAATCCCTACCAAGTAAGTTTTTCTTTTTCTTCTGTCTTTAAACATGTTTCTTCATTTAAGTGTATTTCCTTTTATTTCATTTTATTCATTTATAATTTAAATGTTTTTACTTTTATAACTTTAATAAGTCATTAAATGTATATTAAACTGACAATTCACATTCATTTGTATTTTTTTTTCAGTAAAGTGCAAATTATGTTCTGTCCTTGAGAAGGCATAGGGGTTTTGAGCCCTACTCATGTTAATTTCAGCTCGTTTTGACTTTGACTCGGTTATTTATTGTTATTTCTGTTCGTTTGGGGTTTAATTTATTTATCGATGATGATTTGTGGTAGTTTCACGCTTGGTAGACTATTTGATTTTATTTTTGCTCATTTTTGGTTTAATGGATCTTTTACTTTTCTTTGAAAAACTTATTTTGTGGAAAAGTTTTTTTTAATTAATTCTGTTCGTTTTATATTGACATAAATAAAAAAAAACAAGTTTTTTAAACTGAAAGTAAGGAGCGACATTAAAACTTAAAACGAACAGAAATTATTCCGTATATGAAAGGGCTGTCCCCTCCTCAACGCCTCGCTCTTTACGCTAAAGTTTGACTCTGTCTCACAACTTTATTTTTTAAAACAATAAAAAGTTTGACTTTCTCACAACTCTATTTTTTAAAACAATAAAAAACTTTAGCGTAAAGAGCGAGGCGTTGAGGAGGGGACAGCCCCTTTCATATACGGAATAATTTCTGTTCGTTTTAAGTTTTAATGTCGCTCCTTACTTTCAGTTTAAAAAACTTGTTTTTTTTATTTATGTCAATTTCTGATCGTTTTTTAGTTAATGCAGCTTTTATTTGCATAAAAATTTTACTTTTCTTTTGCTAAATGGATGTCTTTACAAATTAACTTACGTAACTAACTTCTATATTCGTATATTTTTCTTCTGGCAAAAAATACAAAGTTGCAGATTTTTGCAGATATGAGCTTGAAACCTATGTAATAGGGTTTTCTGATACGCTGAATCTGACGGTGTGATTTTCATTAAAATTCTTTCACTTGTAGGGGATGTTTCCCCCCTCTTTAAAAAATCAAGTAAATTTTCTCAGGCTCGTAGCCTTTGATGAGTAATACTAAACTTATAAAATTTATATATTTAGGATCAGCATTATAAACACATTCTTTTGATACATTTATTGACATCAAAATTTCGTTTTTAAAAGTTTCGATTACTATTGAGCCGTATCGCTTGTTTTTTTATTGTTTTTTTTTTATTACGTATATGTTATTACTTATATGAAGGGGTTCTCCCCTTAGTCAATACCACGCTCTTTACGTTAAAAGTTAAAAAAAAATTTGATTCACAAACCCCTGAATCACAAAGGCCGTTTAATTAGAATAGATAGCTCTTTTGAAAGCACTAAAAAAAAACTTTAGCGTAAAGAGCGAGGTATTGACTTGGGGGAGAACCCCCTCACATACGTTATAGTTTCTGTTCGTTTTAAGTTCTAATATTCCTTCTTACATTTCAGTTGAAAAAACTTGTTTTTTTTTATTTAACTTCTGATCGTTTCTTAAATAATGCTTGGAAATCCGGCGCCCCCTTCATAGAAATGTCCCTTACCCCAAAGAAACATCCTCCACGGAAATATTCTCCAGAGTAATCCCCTCCTCTAGCCCCCCCCCCCTCCAGAAAAAATCCTTCCTGAAAATGGTTGTATACTTCCCAATAACCAATAAATAATGCTGGCAAGTCCGGCGCCCCCTTCATGGCAATTTCCCTTCCCCCATGAAAACTTCCTTCATGGAAAGATCCTTCCATATAGCCCCCAACCCTCTCCTTCCCCCACCTACCAGAAAAAATCTCCTCTGAAAAAGTCTGTATACTTCCCAATAACCAATACTATATGTTAACATTGAGTAAAGTTCATAACTTTCAGCCCTCCCCCTGGGGACTTTGGGGGATCAAGTCATCCTAAAAGACATTTTTATCATATTTTCGACCATGCTGAACAAAATGGCTATCTCAAAATTTTGATCGGGTGACTTTGGGAAAAAATGAGCGTGGGAGGGGGCCTAGTTGCCCTCCATTTTTTTTGGTCACTTAAAAAGGGCACTAGAACTTTGAATTTCCGTTCCAATGAGCCCTCCCACGATATTCTAGGACCACTGGGTCGATACGATCACCCCTGGGAAAAAAAAAAAAAAAACAAACAAATAAACACGCATCCGTGATCTTTCTTCTGGCAAAAAATGGAAAATTCCACATTTTTGTAGATAGGAGCTTGAAACCTCTACAGTAGGGTTCTCTGATACGCTGAATATGATGGTGTGATTTTCATTAAGGTTCTATAACTTTTAGGGGATCTTTCCCCCTTTTTTCGAAAATCAGCCAAATTTTCTCAGGCGCGTAACTTTTGATGGGTAGCACTAAACTTGATGAAAATTATATATTTGAAATCAGCATTGAAATCTGATTCTTTTGATATATCTATTGGTGTCAAAAACCCGTTTTCTAGAGTTTCGGTTACCATTGAGCCGGGTCGCTCCTTACTTACAGTTCGTTACCACGAACTGTTTGATAGTCTTTTCAGGGAAAAAGAAAATAATAGTTTAAATCTTTTCGTTTTTTTTAAGACTTTATAGTTTGGCCTGCTATTTGTATACTGGAGAACATTTTTCAGCAATTTTTAACAACATACACTTTTTTTAAAATCTGGACACAAATAGTAGTGTTTAATTTTGTTTCATACCTCCTCTAGTTGACCTGAAATAGAAAACTTGATACAATTCGCCAAAAAACTTTTTACTTTCTTTGATAGCTTGGATACACTTAAGCCATTTTGATTTGATTAAATTTTAAGAGCAGAAGTAGCCCCGAAAGTTATAACATAATACCCTCAGTCGTACTTGGGATACTGCTGAGATACCTTATTGGGAATTAGCATTAACACAGTGCATTTTTATTTAATCTTAAGGCAACATTTAGTTTTTAAACATAATGGGCAAATGGGAGGGTGGGCGTGGGAGGGGGATTAGTTGCCCTGCAATCACTTTCAACTATTAAAAAGGGCACTAGCCCTTTCTATTTTCAATCGAATGAGCCTTTTCCGAAGTTTCTACGACAACTCCTTCGTTACGAAGTGCCCTGGTCTAAACAAAACAAACAAAAAAAATAATACATTGTACCCACATCGCTCTTTACTATATAATGTCAAGCCTTCCAATCACTTTCGACTATTAGAAAGGGCACTAGCCCTTTCAATTTCTAATCGAATGAGCCCTTTTTGAGTTTCTACCTCAACGTTTTCTATGAACACCTTATATGCCCCCCGGGCATAAATTACAACCCTTGCCCTGAGCGTTGTGAGGGGGTTGTCATTCTTAAAGACCTAATTTCCAGAACTTTCAACTACGTTGAACAAAATGGCTATCTAAAATTTTAATTGGGTGTGTTTGGGGAAAAGGTCGGCGTGAGAGGGGGGTTAGTTGCCCTCCAATCACTTTCGACTATTAAAATGAGCACTAGCCCTTTGAATTTTCAATCGAATGAGCCGTTTTTCAAGTTTCTACGACTAAGCTTTTAATAAAAACGTTATATTCCCCCAGGGCATAACTTACAACCCTTACCCTGAGGGCTGGGGGGGCAGTGTCACCCTCAAAGATGTAATTTCCGCACCTTTCATCTACTTTGAACAAAGTTGCTGCCTCAAAATTTTGATTGGATGTGTCGGGATAAATGGTGGGCGTGGAAAGGGTGTTAGTTGCCTTCCAATCACTTCCGACTATTAAAAAGGGCACTAGCCATTTCAATTTTCAATCAAATGAGCCCTTTTTGAAGTTTCTACGACAAAAATTTCTATAAAAACCTTATATGCCTCCAGGGTATAACTTACAACCCTTGCCCCGAGGGTTGTGGGGGGGGGGGGTTGTCATCCTCAAAGACCTAATTTCTATAACTGTCAACTAAGTTGAACAAATTGGCTATCTCAATATTTTGGTTGGATGTGTTCGGGAAATAGGTGAGCGTGAGAAGGGGGTTAGTTACCCTCCAATCACTTTCGACTATTTAAAAGGGCACTAGCCCTTTGAATTCTAATCAAATGAGCACTTTTTGATGTTTGTACGACAAAGCTTTCTATAAAAACCTTATATGCCCCCAGGACATAATTTACAACCCTTGCCCTGAGGGCTCTGGGGGGAGTGTCCTCCTCAAAAACATAATTTCTATCTGGAAGTCAACTACGCTGAACAAAATGGCTATCTCAAAATTTTGATTGGATGTGTTTGGGGAAATGGTGGGCCTGGAAGGGGTTTTAGTTGCCTTCCAATCACTTACGACTATTAAAAAGGGCATTAGCCATTCCAATTTCTAATCGAATGAACCCTTTTCGAAGCTTCTACGACAACTTCTTTGATACGAAGTTCCCTGGTATGGAAAAAACAATTCTATACGAAGTCCCCCAAAAATGTTTTGGGGAATGGTGGGTGGGAGAGGGGGGTTGGTTGCCTTCCAATTAATTTTAACTATCAAAAAGGACACTAGCCCTTTGTATTTCCAATCGAATGAGCCCTTTTTCAAGTTTTTCAAGCCCTTTTTTTAGGACAACGCTTTCATAAATATGACGTAGATAATTTCAGAGACCACACTGCCTTTCCATGACGATAAAATAAAAGTCCAAAATAGGGATAAAATCCTTTTTAATAGACAGTGTATAATAAATTTCACAAAAAATACCAGATATTTCGGTCACATATACAGTGACCGTCATCAGTAGTAAAACTGTCACTGTATATGTGACCGAAATATCTGGTATTTTTTGTGAAATTTATTATACACTGTCTATTAAAAAGGATTTTATCCCTTTATTTTATCGACAACGCTTTCTAAAAAAACCTTATATGCCCCCAGGGCTAAACTTACAACCCTTGCCCTGATCACTGTAGGGGGAGTGTCCAGCTCAAAGATATAATTTCCGGACCTTTCAACTGCGTTGAACAAAATGGCTATCTCAAAATTTTGACTGGATGGGTTTGGGGAAATGGTGGACTTGGAAGGGGTGTTAGTTTTCCTCCAGTCACTTTCGACTATTAAAAAGGGCACTAGCCATTTCAATTTCCAATCGAATGGGGTCTTTTTGAAGTTTCTACGACAATCCTTTCTATAAAAACCTTATATGCCCCCAGGGCATAACTTACAACCCTTGCCGTGAAGGCTGTGGGGAAGGGGGTTGTCATTCTCAAAGACCTAGTTTCCAGAACTTTCAACTAAGTTGAACAAAATGGCTATCTCAAAATTTTGATATGGATGTTTTTGGGGAAAAGGTGGGCGTGAGAGGGGGGTAAGTTGCTTTCTAATCACTTTCGACTATTAAAAAGGGCTCTAGCCCTTTGAATTTCCAATCGAATGAGTCTTTTCTGAAGTTTTTACGAAACGCCTTCTATAAAAATCCTATATGCCCCCAGGGCATAACTTACAACCCTTGCTCTGAGGGCTATGGGGGAGTGTCCTCCTCAAAAACATAATTTCCATCTGGAAATCAACTACACTGAGCAAAATGGCTATCTGAAAATTTTTATTGGATGTGTTTGGGGATATGGTGGGCGTGGAAGGGGTATTAGTTGCCTTCCAATCACTTTCGACTAAGAAATTGGGCACTAGCCATTCTAATTTCCAATCGAATGAGCCCTTTTCGAAGTTTCCGTGACAACTCCTTCGATACGAAGAAACCTGGTATGGAAAAAAAAAATAATACATTGTGCCAACATCGTTCTTTACCATTGCGCTGCCTATGATAAAAATCATCATATCATAAAATTGTGTCCAGCAAAAAAATAAAACAACAAAAAACCAATAGAATATTCAGTGAAAAGCTGTGGGTTTGACGTGAGCAGATTTCGAACAGAAGAAATATATAAGACCCATAAAAAATAAATTTTAATTTGAAAGATTCCTCTAAAATTCAGAATAAAGAGTACACTATATTATTAATCAGGGATCGCCAGAGAGATACCACCTGTCTATATGGGTTTTGGGTTAAACAGACAGGTTTAAGAAACCTATGCTGTTGGTAGTATTTTATAAATTAGCCCGCATATGCCAGAGGGGGCTCCCCTTTCCCCTTTTGTAAATATGTTTGTGTATTTGAGACTTTGGTAATATGGAAGTAGGAACTATAGAAAATAGTACTATAGTGGTACCATACTATCACTCTTGCGAGCTCATCCTATTGTTTTCAGCTTTGATGATTTCACTTTTTATTACTGGCGAAAATACACAATAAACTGCCAAAAATTGTTTTCATTAATTATGTTTATTGTCTTTTGCTATGATTTCCGATTCAAAATAATTTTTTTTTTAAGAAGAAGAAGGATTTATTGAAAAAAAAAAACATATCAACAAAAAATTATTGCTGCCTCCCCTAAAAAGCAAAGCTTGTCCGTGGGGGAGGTAGAGTAAACAAAATCCTTAAAACAAAGAATACTTGGCCACCGACACCACTAATACCATCACACTAAACAATAAATACAAAATAATATCATATATTATACTTCCTCTGGGAACATCATATCAACAAAACCCCCACAATAAATAAATCAATTAATCAGTCAAAACTCATATTCAGCAAAAAGCAGTTCCTTAATGATTTTTCTAAAAATATTGGGGTCACCAATAGTCTTAATATCACTATTCAAACTATTCCATTTCCGCGTACCTCTATAAAAAACAGAAAAACATGAACGGGAAGATATACCTCTAGGTACACAGAAGTCCGCGCTACCCCTTGTATCATGAGAATGAACAGTAGACCTAATGGACAATAAATCACCAAAACAACGAGGCTGAGCATCCTGCTGCAGTCTAAAAATAAACCACAATACATAGAACTCACGCAGGCCTGCAGCCGGCAAAATTTTTAAAGTTGGGTAAATTTCTCTAACAGACATACGTGGAGATATACCGGCTAAAATTCTTACTGCATGATTTTGTAGAACTCTTATTGGTTTTAGGGTAGAAGAAAAAGTAGAGAGCCAAATACTTGAACAATAAAGTATATACGGGTGTATTAAAGAAAAATAAAGATGGCGAAGGACAGACTTGGGAAAACAATGTTGGAGTTTCTTCATTATACCAAGATTTCTTGCCAGAATTTTGCTAGTTAAAGTAACATGTTCCTTAAAAGATAGAGTTTCATCTATTACAATCCCAAGGTATTTAAAAGACGCAGTCCGTTTTATAACGCCATTGGGCATATCTAATTCCTTGATCCATGGGTAAAAGTTTGATGATCGCGAGAAAATAATAAAGTTAGACTTAGCCATGTTAATCCTTAATTTATTTACCCTCAGCCATGCTGTAATTCTATTAACTGATTCCTTCATGGAAATCTGCAGCAGCTCTGCTGTCTTAGCTGTGCTAATGGCTGTTGTGTCATCAGCAAAAAGTGAAACCGTTTCATTAGTCGGGTTTACCGTTAGTTCATTTATTCTATAGCAAAAATTATTTAGACAATTTGGTAAATCATTAATAAATATCAAGAATAATATAGGACCGAGAACTGATCCTTGCGGAACACCTATTTCAATACGCTTTCTTTCGGAAGAAGTATCATTTAGTTGGACATACTGATAACGATTACTTAAAAAACTTCTTAAAAAATTTAATGATTTACCCCTCAAACCATACACCTCACACTTCTTAAGTAGAAGCTCATGATCCACAGTATCGAAAGCTTTCATCAGATCTAAAAATATAGCACCTATTTTGAAACCTTTATCTAATACATCATTAATAATAGTTGTCAAATAAATCATCGCCTGTTCCGTTGTCCTTTTTCTACGGAACCCAAATTGTGTCTCTACCAGTAACTTATGATCCTCCAAAAAACTCATCATTCTAATACTAAAACACTTCTCTAAAACACGGGAAATAATGGGTAAAACAGATATCGGTCTATAGTTTCCTGGGTCATTTTGAATACCACCCTTATGAATTGGGGTTATACGGGCAACTTTAAAACAATCTGGGAATTTTCCTTGACGAAAACACTCATTAATTAACCCACATAAAACTTCAGCTATAACAGGAAAAATACATTTAAGTGTTTTTAGAGTAATATGATCGCTACCAGATGAATTACTACGCAACCCATAAACAATTTTTTTAATTTCATCAACCGTTAGAAGTCTAAGGTGAAGAGACACATCAATTGGGTCCCTCAGTAAGGACTCGGACGATGGGTCACCACTATCAGGCACAACTGACATAGCTAAATTCAGACCAATATTCGAAAAATAACTCTGAAATTCATTGCATATGTCCTTTTCAGAATTCAAAGTCTTTCCCATTACACTAACTAATTCATCAGGTACACTATTTATTTTTAATCCAATCACTTCTTTTATTAGTCCCCAGGTTTTCTTAGGGCATCCTTCGACCTCCTTAAACTTTTTCTCAAAATATTTCTTTTTTTCATTTCTTAAAATTGTATTCAACCTATTTCGATAAATTTTATATAATTGCTTATTTTCTTGTGTCGGGTTAATTATTTGAGCTCTAAACAATTTATCTCTTACATTTATTTGCTTCAAAATCACAGGACCAATCCAAGGTTTTTTACTTGAGTGCTTTCTATTAAACGGTTTCAATATGACTACTTGACTTATCAAACTCTGCAACTTTTCATAAAATAAAACAAACTTTGAATTTGCGTCCTGAACTTCGCCTAGAACATCGTACCAATCCACCTTTTCTATATCATTTTTAAGTTTTACCATCGCACTTTTACTGATCACTGGAATCCTTGATTTTTTGCCTTTAACCACCTTCGTGACAGTTCTAAAGCTAGCTGAAACTCCAAAGTGGTCAGATACATCGTTGATAAGGACCCTGGGAAGACTCAAGGGTACATTAGAAAGGATGTTATCCAGAAGCTTAGCTGATGTTCCCGTAATTCTTGTAGGGATATTTATACAAGGATGAAACCCATTGGATAAACTTCTATTAATAAATTCAGTGCTAGCAGATGACTGATCAATAAGGTCAATATTAAAATCCCCCATAATAAAACATGGCATAGAGTTAATCGGAAGTTTCATTAATTGTTCTTCAAATAGGTCCATAAAGTCTTGGAGCAGGCTCTGTGGAGGTCTATATACTACAACAATACAAAAATTCAAATTCTCTCTAGTTATATGTAAAACAAAACACTCACAAACTTTCTCTCTATATATTGTAAGATCTTCTCTTATTGAAACCTTATAACCAGCCTGAATGTAAGCTGCTAGGCCTCCATGTTGGTAATACTCGCGATTCCTTACATATAAATTATACCCAGGGATATGTAGTAATTGCGAGTTATTATCATTTAACCACGTTTCAGTTAAAGCGATCACCTGAAAGACATTAGTATTTATTAATTCCGATAAAAAATTATGCGCAGAATTCAATCCCTGACAATTCAAATGAAAAATGTTAAGGCCAAAATGGCCCCTATCACAATACAAGGGTAGTGCTTCTTCTTTAAAAATATACCTTGATGGTTCATTTGTGAAAATCTCAGTGGCATTAATATCTAAATTTCTATTTATCCTTTGATTAAACTGGCTGGAAAAATCAACCCTTCGACTTTCAAGTTGCAGGACATTGCTGTTCCCAGGAGGAAAAACGATATCTCTAACCATCATCAATAAAAGTTAATGTATGTGACGGTAGAGGGTGGCGGTGGCGAAAAAAATCATTATCTACTAAACATATACCTAGGCCTAGATAAATACAAAAAAAAATAACAAAATATATTCCGGCAAAGCGGACATACAATTTAAAAAAGCACATTATTGCAAGCTTCATGGCACAAAGCAAAACCATTCAAAAAGACATCAGCCCGCTACCACCCACTCAAAATAATTTCACATTAACAAACATTTTAAACTATTTACTCAAAAATAAAAATTATCATTAACCCAAACATTTCAAATTCATCACTATCAACTTTTCCATATCTATTTGATTAAACCAAGCGAAAAAGAAAAGATAATTAACCAATAAGTAAACTAAACACATTCAATAAAACACTCATTTTTTAGCACCTCTGGAAGCTGTGGAGGGAGGAGGCTTAAGTGCTAGTTCCTCAATCCATTCATCACACGTAAACTTCACTTTCGTACCACCCGGACGTTCAAACTGAAGATATGGTGGAACTGTGTTTGATACCCATGAAATTATACCCATCGTTTTAAGACACAATTTTTTTTCATATAGTTTTTTTCTTGCCTCTCTCACAGAAAATGGGGCATCATCACTCACATAAATGTTTCCCTGGTTTGCTATATTTCTTCCTTTAAGCTTCTTCCCATTTTTAAGGATTTCAATCTTGTTTCCACGGTTTTTTACATTAACCTTAAAATATTTCTTGTCCTTTTTTATTGCAACAACTGAAAAATGGGGTATCACTGGTAAATTTAGTCCATCCGTACATATCTCGGTAAACATACGTTTGGCTTGATCTTCATCCTCACAGACTGCATTCCATACAACCAAATTATTTTCGTTAGGCTGATACTCTGCAGCCATAAGCCTATCAGACATACATAGGGTCTTTTCTTTAAAATATTTAACTTCTGACTGCAGGTTAAAATTATCATTTTTCAACAAAGAAATGTCATTTTCTACAGCATGTGTACAAGACTTAATCCCGGAGAATTCAGACCTTAAGGCTAATTGCTCTGATTCAATTGCTTTTATTCTATTTTCTACTACAATGAATCGCTGTTCAATTGATTGGACTGAGCTATGAGTTTCACGCATAATGTTCATCATCTTTGCAAATTCCTCTGATAGGGTCATTAACGAAACCTGAGTTGTCACTGGCTTCCGAATATCCGGATTTCCTGACGTATTTGGGGTACTTGTGGCAATATCCTCGCTAGAATCAATATCTGGACGACTCCTCTTATTTTTTTTCTTGCCCATCTTAACTTAGTTAAAAATTGACTTAACTAATTGACTCTTAACTAGCTAAAATTGACTTACTGGCAAAAGAAGAAGCCACCAGTCCTAAATCAGTCCTTTTTCCCCACTGTACTATTCCTTTAATCTCATATCACGAATAATTTGAGCCTTAAATCACTTTGGAGGAATAACAGCTAATCATTTCCGTTGTTGAGTTTTATTTAGGGAAAGGTTTGTATTTTCAGATTTTACAAAGTTTTCATTATATCACAGCATGCAGATAATTTAGCAATAATCCATCGTCATTCATTTCATTACGTGATTCATAGAGTGGGCGATAGCAAGCAATACGGTCTTAACCGGTTGAGCAATGAATCATGACTGATTGTAATGGAATCATAATTGGTTTATCTGCTGGTTTTATAGTTTGTGTTTCTTCTTTTAGATGGCTAGGCTATCACCGAATGCAAAATTCTCCGTCGCCGCCTGAATTTTAAGCTAAACTACAACAATTAAGTCATTTTTCGTTTTTGCGAAATTTTATCGCTGGCGCTATAAACTTACTTTTGCAATCAAAGTAGAATTCTTTCAAGTTTCATCGCACTGAGCTTGTGAAATACTGAGTCCTTTTTATTTTCGAAACTTTTGCCCAATTAATTGCAAAAAAAAACTTTGTTTGATTTGTATACAGAATATAATCAGATTTGAGAAGAATTAAGCATCTTTATATTCTCGATATTTCATCTAATTGGGCTAAAATTCATCAATGGAAATATCAGTTGAAGTGCATAGTGATATAACTCTACAAAATGTTTGGTATGACAATTGTAATGTGACACATTAATTTTAAGGTATTTTGGCAAAGAGGGTTGTCTTGGGAAAAGATTTCCATCTTTTTTATTCATCTTTAAGTGCAGTGTTGTCGTCTCTTGTCTAAAATGCCTGCTATATTGAGTGTTGTCTGCTATATAATAGGTTATAGCCGGTTTTGACCGTATTTTGGTCAAGAGGATAATCTTTGAAGAAGTTTCGATTTACTGTTGCTAGTTATTGATACAAGATACTAGGGTGCATAGGTGTCTTGTTATTGATGTTAGAAGTAAAGATCGCCATCTAGTAGCGTCTACGGCTAATCTAAAGTTGGACTTTAGGAAGGGTAACTACCTTCCGGTGAGCTATGTCGTTGGTAGATTCCAGGACGAGAATTTTAGAAATACTGTCCAGGGACAGTTGAATACTAACTGGAGAGTCAAAAATGTGACAATGTAGAAGATCAACAGAATATTTTTTTAAAAATGGTTTGTGAAGTCGCTGATGTTGTCTTAGGGAACAAATTTGGAAACGCAGCTAGGAATATTAGTGAAAATGCTTTATGTTTAATAGATGGGGCATGTACAATAATTATTTGAGTGATAGATCATACGAAAATAACAGGAATGTAAAGAAAGTGGAGACAAAATTAAAATGTGAATTAAGAAAATGTGAAGTGGACGCAATGGATAAAATTGCTGAAGATCTGGAAGATGCGAGACGGCATAATAGTAAAATATTGTACATGCACGTTAATAAATTGAGAGGAAGTAATCAATCTGGACTTGTCCCAGTTAAAGATAGAAACTGGGCCACACTTTGTTATAAAGAAGAGTTAAAGACAGATAGGCAGAACAATTTGAGAATGTGCTAAACCGTGATAGAGTTACAGGGAAAGATATAGGAAATAATGAAAAAGTTTTTGACACCTTGGATGTGAAGGAATATTTATTTTGTGAGGAAGAATTAGTGGTGGTAGAATTAAAAGAAATAAAAAATAACAAGGCCCCAGGTGCTGGTAGCGTGGTAATTGAGTTTTTTTTTAATATTGTAATTATGAAGTTAGAGATAAATTAATGAAGATTATAAATATGATTTTTGAAAAAGGGGAAGTACCTAGCGATTTTAGAAAAACTAGTTAAACTCCTCTATAAGAAAAGTGATAAGAGTGAGTGTGGTAATTATATAGGAATTAGCTTGGTTTCTGTAGGAAGTGAATTACTTAGTATGATGATACTTTTTAGGCTTAGAGATGCCATGGATAAACTTTTAAGAGAAGACCAGTGTGGTTTTAAGAAGGGGATAGGACGCGATTTTCATTCTTAGATTAATGATTGAGAAGTGCCTGAGTTGTCAAACCTCTTTAATCCTCAGTTTTATAGATAATGAGCAAGCGCTTGATTCAGCTGATAAATGAGGTTTAGCGAAGGTCCTATCCTTGTATGGTATACCAGATAAATACATCAAAGTGAATAGTGCTATGTACGAGAATAACATAGCTGCAGTTAAGGTAGGAAATGAGGATAGTGAAGAAGACTAAGTCACTAAGACTGGGAGTAAGTGAACGTGAAGAGGGGATGCTGGACAACAATAAAATCGACCAAGTGAACAGCTTTACTTACCTA